>CM039595.1:21912352-22089427 GCA_022457205.1 Saccharum spontaneum | reverse complement strand
TTGTGGGTGCCCCTTGGCTCAGCTGGAGACGACATGAGGCGCCCCCAGCACCTGTGCCCAGTCACCATCGGCATGGGCAGCGGCAGCGATGCATTCTAACAACGCTGGGTTGGGGAAGAGGCCGGGGAGGCACTGCTCGAACTGAGGGAGGAGACGGCATGGTCGCCTTGGGTGGAGAAAGGAAGCAATGGCGGCGCCGCGAGACTTTGCTCATGCAAGCGGATACGAGAGAGACCTAGAGATGGGGAGGGCGAGACGGAGCAGAGAGACGAGCGAGGTGAAGCGAAGTGGAAGCCGCATCCGAACTGACGCGAGCGGACGGACGCCCACGTCCAATTATTTCCGTTTAACTTATCGAGAAGTTAAAATTTTTTAAATTAAAATATATATACACACACAAAAATAGCACTCCCTCCGTTCCAAAGTATAAGTCGTTTTGACTTTTTTTGGTACATCAACTTTTGAAATGAAGGGAATATTAGTCATGATGTGTAATAAGCATAATTTTATATAGAAATCGTAGAATGTACTTTTGTTTTAAACTTATTTATAGGTATAAATATTAATACTATTTATATATATAATTAGTTAAATTTGGAAAAGTTAACTTTTGGAGAAACGTCATTTTTTTTGTTTATTTTAGGACCAAGGGAGCAGGAGTAATGATCCTGCCTTGAGCTCTAGCCTGCCCACAATACACAAGTTTTTTTTTTTGTTTTTTCGGTTTTTTTTTTGAAACGTCAGAATACACAAATACGTACAGCAGGCACGAGCAACCTGGTCCATACGCAAGGCCCAAGGCCCAGCCCGATTGACGAGCTGCTGCTTTTACTTTACTGATGATTTTTGAAGGGTAAATCGCCAAACCCTCCGGCCGCCGCCGCCACTCCATCTCGGCATCTTGCCGCCGCGCGAGCACAATGCTGCATCCCCATTTCCCTGCGACAGCCGCGCTCTCTCTTCGAAGCGATGATTCCATGATCGAGGAGAAGTAATTGAGGCATCTCTCCACCGCCCAGGAGCAGCTAGTAAGGAGAATTTGGGATCTTGCTTTCACTCTGTTCGTGCCAGCCATCTTTGTACTCATCGTTTATCCCCATCTTTGTATCAAGCGATGGCGCCTCTGACGAGACGCCGGAAGACAGCCCTTGCCGCGGCACCTCCAGCTCCCGTGATCGACCCCGCCGACCGCATCAGCAAGCTTCCGGAGGAGATCCAGGCGCAGATCCTGTCGTTTCTGCCGGCGCAGGAGGCTGTGCGAACGTGCGTCCTCGCGCGGACTTGGCGCCACGTCTGGAAGTTCACCAGACGTCTGCTCATCACGGGCGACTCCGTGCAAGAGGTCCGGGAATTCGTGGACCGGTTGCTGATCAATTTCGCGTCCCTCGATGCGAGCGAGATCAGGTTCGATCCGTGCGAGGAGTTCGACGACGACGACAACAACATCGATCCCTACCTCGACGATGAGGACACGTCCAGCCTCAACAGATGGATCAGCCGTGTCCTGGAATGTCAAATCCAGATGCTCTGGGTCGACATAGATGCTCAAGGGTACCTTGGTGCCTACTTGCAGATGAGCAACAGGCTCCTCGTCTCGCAGCACTTGACCAGGCTAGAGCTCACAGGCGTATTGTTTATCTGTCGTTGCCTCAACCTGGATGGCTGTCCTGCACTGGAACATCTGGAGATTAATGAATGCTGCTTGGAAGACGTGAGGAAGATCACTTCCCTGTCACTGAAACACCTCGTCATCACATCCTGCGAGTCCAATGGCGCTCGTAACCGCATTCAGATTTGTGTTCCACGTCTAGTTTCTTTGTTGTGGCTGGGTAACATAGATGTCAGGACTCCCCTGCTAGAGAGAATGCCAGAGTTGGTGGAGGCAAAGTTCCAGATTAACTCATATTGGGATAAGTGCTATTGTGATGATCCCATGGATTGTTACCACATTACGCGGGATGGTGACACTTCAGATATTGATTCTGATAGCGATGACAGCGAAGAAGGTTCAGGTGATTATGCTGGACAAAATACCACAAAGTGTGTGGTCCTTGAAGGTTTAGCACAAGCTAGAGATCTAGTGCTGATAGCTGATCGCGCAACGGTACAGTACACTCAAACATATATGCCTTTTGTCCTTGTGGATTATTCACTGTTAAAGTATATATATAATTCGAGTCAGAAAATTGTCCCTGCTGATAGCAATTATATATTTCTACACTCATGCATTCCCACCATCTAAACAATTTTATTTACTATCTTTTTTCTTCTTCTGAGTGCAATCTGTCCAGTTTATTTTCAAAAGGGATTTGAGGTGGTGCCCCACTTTTTCCATGTTGAAGACCTTGGTACTCACTCAGGTTTACTGGTGTGAGCCTGCTGATTGCAGTGTACTAGAGTGTATGCTTGAACATGCACCACTTTTAGAGAAGCTCACACTTACTTTAAAAAAGGTAAAATATTTCTAAATGGGGAACCACGGTTGCATTGCTGACTGGGTGGGTAGTGAACTATTACTGATTGAACTTGGTGACTTCATTTCAGGAACTGCAGGACGGTAAATATAAAGTGGAAATAAAAGGATACCCTGATGCAAAAGTGAAATCGACCAAAATATCGCAACACCTTCAGATAGTAAAGATCATTTGTGAAGATGTCAATGGAATATTTGTTAATGTCCTGAATTTTCTGGGTACACTCAACATATGTAAGATAACAATCAACTCTGCTTTTACTCTACAATTGTATGTTTTAATTTATATTAGGAATATGGTGGAAACACAATACGCTGTCTTGGTAAAGTTTATGCACATGTGGTGAAACATGGTAGAATACTATAAATAAAAAACAGTAAAAGAAATGTAGATTTAAACCAACAGTTCAAGATAAATGAAGGTAGCCCCTTTTTTGCAGAACAGGAAGAGTAACCTGATTCATATTATTTCAGTTGTTACCCACACAAAAGTAGTTTTTCTGAATAGGAAAACATATGCTAGTTTGGATCAAGTAGTTCGAAATCACACACTGTCACACTTTTATATCTGACCCCAAACTCTGTAATTGTACAAATCTAATTATGTCCCTAAACTAAATAAGTGCCTCCATCTCAGCCTGAAGCAGTCACATCACAGGAAAATAGCTTGTGTGATGTTCCTGCAAGCGAGCAATATGTGGGTGCACATCTCATAATTGCATGGTTGGTTCCTAAACAATTACTGACTCTCACCTTGATCCCTAGGCTATGAAATTTCAATTTAGGTCCAAAATCCATTGAAGTACTACAATCTCGGTCCAAAACAGCTATTCCTCCACCGCTAGATGGATGATGCACTCAAGCAAGCATTAGTGTCTACGTAGCATTGTCCAGAGAGAGGATACCCAACAGAGCTAACAAATTAAAGAATGGTATAGTTTGGCCATAGAGAGTATCCAAGCATTCACCAAGAACGAATTGTGTCCTTGCACACTACTAGAATGAGCTATGCAGGGTTCTCAACTATAGTATGTTCTTTGGGATGATTCCATGCAGCTGCCCAGAATGAATTGTTGCCATTGGGTGGTCGTGTAGGTGGTCTTTTACAAGGTTATATGATGACAACACTATCTGAATCCAGTCACATTGTGCTGCTAGCATGGCAAGTGGTTCCAAGACGTGGATTGCACCAAGGCAAGATAGCATGTGGATGATAAGATGGTCAAGAATGAGCTTTCGCTCCAAGCCTCTCTGGCGAGCTAGACGACAATGAATGGAGTATGTTGGGGGGCTATTTTGGGCTGAGATAGAATACTTTAGATTGGGACCTTTGCAAATTTATAGTTTGGGGACACAGGTGTGTATCACGTAATAGTTTAGGCACCAACCTTGTACTTATGAGCTATGATGAACCCACATGTGGTTCCACGCTAAAGCACCACATCAGCTAATTTGTTGTGATGTGGCTGCTTTAGACCAAAATAGGGGTACTTAAATAGTTTAGGGACCTAGATATACAATTTTATAGTTTCGTGACCAAGATGGGAATGACGTAGTGCGTAGTTTATGGAGCGCCAGTGTACTTTACTCTATATTCTATTAAAAGATAATAGCAAAAATTTTATATTCTAGTAAAAAATGATGTCAAATTTCAAGAATGTAAACCTCTAAGGCAGCGGTTGTATTTCGTTGAGACTTATTGAGTAGTTATCTTAGGTATCCATTATACTTCATTCCAACAAAACATTTGAGTAATTAGCTTATTATGATTCATTTTCAGGAAGTAAATTCTTATGCACTGAATTCTATTCTTGTATAAATTCTTCCCATGTTTCACTATCACTGTCAATGCCCTCTTAACTTATCATGCTTCTCATATTTGTGCAGGTTTTGAGACCAGAGTAACAAAAAAATGATGAAGAAACAACTATCTCACTAAACTGGTAAATATATATGCCATAAAAGCAAAGGCGCCTTCGTCATGGGAACCACCATACTATTAGGAAGCATACTGTTTGTCTGCTCATATTCCCACTCTAACGAACATGCTGTTTGTCTGGTTTTGGCATCCAGATTGCCTAGCTCATAGCTGGCTCAATGTTCCTATCCTTTTCCTGTTATGTTTCAAGAACCTAATAGAGAGTAGTATTTGGTTTACTAACCTCTGCTTATCTGTTATATTGGATACTTCATTTCTTCTTTAAGTGAATCATGATATCTTGAATGTTCTTGTATTCCAGCAGTATTTGAAACAGTAAGATGTCATGGCATTATTTAAGTTAATCATTCATGTCAACCTTTCTTTCTAAGTGAAATTGAATGTCTCATCATTCAGATCGGGTGGTACAGTTTGGACGTTTGGTTAAAGCTAAGGGTTTTATAATAAAAACTTTCCCGAATGGAAAAACTCTATATTACATTATGATTTGGGATATTATTTCTGGAACATTACTGTCAAATCTTGGCCAAAACATTTACTCTTATATAAACTCTCATAAATCCAACTGTAAATATATTACATTATGATTTGGGTTAGTAACATTGGACGATCAAGGGATGTGCATGAGTCAGTGCAACTTATGGACATTTAACTATTTCTATTGTTTTCTTGCAAAGTTTCCAGCTGCCCAACTCCAAATTTAGTTGTCTTGAATGGGTCTGGAATATGTAATGCGAGAATAAAAGTTGTCTTAACTGTATATGTTGTGCGAGTTGAACTGTGTTTTTGCCTGGCCAGCATCTTGCTTTTGCATTTGTAATCACCATGACATGTGTTCTACATGATGTTTTTGAAATAATGATTATTTTGTTCAAATTTTATGCGACGTAGCAAAAATGGGCTATTATACAGCAATGAAACAACAAATTTACACTAATCATTGGATCGTGTTGTTTCGTTCCTTAAATCAAAGCACTCTAAAAGATATGGCACTCTGGAAAACAGCAAAATGAAATTTTCCATGCATTAGTATTGGCTTTTACCGGATGGGTCATCATGGAACTAATGGCCTCTTAAAACATAGGAAAAATACTAGCAAGCTAATAAGGTAGGGTGAAATAAAAACCAATTATTATTGTAAAAAAAACATACATCTTTAGCGGAAACCATTACATTTGTACTAAAAAGAATTGAGTGGATATATATATGACACCACAACACAGATAATTTTTTATAATTACCTCCTATTGTTTTATGTAAAGCGACCCTGAAAATATTTTAAAGGTGATTAAAAAATCAGGGTGGTTAACTTCGAAGTCAACTAGACATAAAAATTGATCTTCGGGGCGGTTGACTTAGTAAAACTGCCCTTTAAAAAGCCACATTTCTATAATTGGTGGTATAGTAGCGGTT
This sequence comes from Saccharum spontaneum, assembly GCA_022457205.1. Lineage (NCBI taxonomy): Eukaryota > Viridiplantae > Streptophyta > Magnoliopsida > Poales > Poaceae > Saccharum > Saccharum spontaneum. The sequence continues at coordinate 22,083,602 of CM039595.1, read as the reverse complement.
TCTTTTTTTATCCGGTATAGTAGCGGTTTTGAAAACCGCATCCAGCTAAAATCTGACTTTGACCGCGTCTAAAAATCATGTGTGATAGTATACTACTATGCACGTATTATGTTGATGAATCTTAAAGTTGCTACTCTGACGAATCTCTTTCAATAAATTTCACACTATGCGATATCAAAATTGCATGAAGACATTATGTGTGAGCGAATGCTTGTCAAATCGGTAGTGCTAGCTCCCAGACGTCCAGACTCCCACGCCTACACCCTGTTTCCCACGCCCATGTGGGCCCGCGCCACCCAGACATCACCGGGTCAGTCGACTCGATGTGGGGACCGCTCGTGCTCCTCTGCTTCCCCTGTCCGGACGTTTGTGCCTGCTTGGCGGTGCCCCAACAGACGCTGCGACAGGGGGATCCCATTACAACATGTGCAACACCAGATCTACTTTTGCAACATCCAGATGAAACACTTGCAATATATGCTCGAAATAGCTGAAACACTTGCAAAACATCTAAAAGCACTTGAAAAACACGTGCGTAGTAGTTGCAAACATATGCAATATCCAGATGAAACACTTGAAACATACGCAACATGCATGTATATGCAAAAATGAAACACTTGCAACATATGTCTGAAACAGATGAAACATCTAGACATACCCTTGAAACACTATTGCAACATGTGCAACATCCCAATCTACTTTTGCAACATCGATATAAAACACTTGCAACATACCTCCAAAACATTTGAAACATACACTTTCTACATAATGTCACCTTGCTGCTTGGACGAATGGAGGCTTATCGTTGCGAAGCTCGATGTTGGCACAGAGGTCGGTAGCGGCGCATGGAGCTTGTAGTGGCGCAGAGCTCACTGGTGCAGCAGCAGCACGGGCAACTCATCAGCTGGGCAGTGTCACACGAAGCTCCTCCACTCGCCTGCTTGCTAGAGTATCTGTTGTGGAGGCTCACCAGTTTGGTAGAGCATGCGTGGAGCTTGACGACGCGCATGGAGGCAAGGTAGGAAGGCGAGCAGGTGCAACGGCGATGGAAGAAAGAGGATGAACATGGGTTAGGTGGGGCCGTGAGGGAGGAAAATAAGTAGTGAGGGAGTATCGTGCGGTCAGCAGCGAAGGAGAAAGGCGAGCGGAGATAGCAGCGACGTCATGGAGAGGAGTAGCGGTGTAGAAGAGAAGTCCGTTAGGTGGAAACTGTTGGGCCATTCGTAGGCCATATGCGTTGTGGTCCAGTTAAAACAGTGTCTGACACGAAAAAAACAATCCAGATGTCCGTGTTGGAGCATTTCCTGTTGTCAAATTCGGGAAAAAGGAACTTACTTAAAGAATGTTCGGCGGGCCCATTTAGGTCTAGAGGTACCTAACTCCGAAGTGACACCTGTGTAATTTACAACTGAATCCTTTTTGCGGTACCTCGCGATCCAAATTCAAAACCGTGTACACAAGCAAAAAGTCTTTTGATATGTATCCATGGACGACTCCTCTTTCGACACTGACTAATCACGAGACCACAATCGTTTCTAAGCCGTGCCCAATTGGTACGATATATACTCATTATGCCTTGTGGCTCCAGCTCTCAGATCGAGCCCCGCTTCAAATGTTAGACCAGCTGTTTGCCGTGGATTTTCTCGAACTTAATTTGATCATCATCTGGACTAGTTATTTCTAATATAATTGCGAATTTATTTGGAATATATATTGATAGGTATGATTCCACTCCAAAAATATTGATAGGTATGATATTGCTAATCTTGCTCCTTCACACATACAGTCAGGCCCACATAAAAACACACAACAAATTACAAGAAAGATTTTGGGTTCAGTAAATTCTAGAAATTTTAGGGTGTCTACCACAAGATACATAATCAGGTAGGTAGAGAAATAAACCATGCTAGCTATTATTTGTCCTACGTGGACAAATGAAGAGTCAATAGGAGTACGACAAGATTGTTGGTAGCTACTTTGGCCTGTATTAAATTAAATTATTATTATAGGAGAGTGTTTAGTGACTTCTTAGTACATTGTTGGAGGGATTGCCTGATGCATGTACCATCTACAAGATATTGGGCATATATAATCCCTAAGGCACCCCTATGTTTTTTTCGCAGAAATTTAGCTTATCCTGATGCTTATGCTGATTTGTTGTGAGAGAAAAACATTATTCGTTTGCTAAAAAGTACCGCTGAAATAGTTCAAGCGACTAGTTAATGACTTTTTTAAGTCTTTAAAGATGTAAACAGGCAAACTAATTGTTAATTCAATAGTTATATACTCCCTCCATACTAAAAAATCAAGTTGTTTTGGACAAGATTTAGCATACAAGGAGTGATTAATTAGAGGGTATTCTTCCCTCTTTGCCCTTATTAAATAGGGTAGCAGGTGTCACACAGTCAAGAAATTTTTACAGTTTGGCTGGTTAGTGCGGTGAGTCATAAAGCAAGAGGGCCTGGTTTCGATCCCTCAACTGGTTTGGTATTTTTGCATGGTAACACTTTTTTTTTCTAAGGTTCGCAACGAGTTTTTTTTTTCTTGCATGGTAACGCGATTTTCTTTTTCCTTGGCTGGCATCGAGTTTTATTTCTTGCATGGTAACGCGATTTTTTTTCCTTGGCTCGGATCGTGTTTTTTTTTCGGCGCAGATCGTGGCATGGCGCGATTTTTTTTTCCCCGGCGCGGATCGCTGCATGGCGCGATTTTCCTTTTAATTGGTGCCCGCGTTGGCGGCTTGGCGCGGATAGCTGCATGCGCATGCGCGGCCGCGCGATTAAATCCCCTGTGCGGTTGTGCTTTTGCTTATCAGCCGTAGAACAGTGTTTTTCTCTCACAACAAATCAGCCACATCCGGCTTATAAACCAAAAAACAGCCTGCCAAACAGGATGAATGTTTACCTCGGGACTCGGCAATCGGATAAGAAACGATGGGGGTAATCTCGTCCAAAATACAGTGTCACCAAACTAATTACACAGTTTAGATAAAATGGACGAGACAAATCTTTTAAGCATAATTAGGTCATGATTACATAATATTTGTCAAATAACAACGAAAAGAGCTACAGTGCCATTTTGCAAAATTTTTTGGATCTAAACCGGCCCTTGATATGTGAAAACTAGTTCACACCCTGAAACGACTTGATTTTTTAGTATAGAGGGAGTATTAGTTGTTAATTCATTAATCTATATATAAAAGTTAAAAGAACTAATCGTTAGTCCTAGTTCATCAAACAAGTTTAAGTTAAGTACTGGCTTAGCTTGTGTCGAGTGCCTGCTTACAGCCGTTGCAAACCTAACCAATGACATCATCAGGGGACATGGGTGCAGCAAATTTGCACGTGTGTCAGGCTCTTTGTTAATTGTTTCCTATCGTTAGTTTCAACATTCTCCGCGATGTGTTCTAGAGCTTTTAGCAAGCGTCAGAAGGTCACTTCTTAAAGAAATACCGAAAGATGAAGGCAAACATATCCAACCTTATTGCATAATAAAAATAATATATTTTACACATTTGATTGAATTAGCTGGCATAATGTTGTTCAAAAAAATAGCAGGACCAGTGTTATATATAATTCCTCTATTCTAAGTTATAAGATGTTTTGACTTTTCTAAATACATAGTTTTTGCTATGCACTTCGAATACGAGGAGAATATTAATTTCCGACTTTGGGGCACGCTGTAGAAGACAAAAAAAATTGTAGGCAAACTCACTTGCTACCGCCACCCATTATTGTCGGAGATGAAGCAGGTCGCGATATTAGGTTCTGGGTTTTGGGGGTTTTTGTGCTCTCCGAGCTTATGAGGAGCTTTCGGGGAGGATATGCTGGACTGACGATGGTGGTGGTCGAGCCGACGACGGAGGACCAGGCAGCAGTACGCCACCCGAGCCCGGGAGGTGGTGGAGGCAATGGCGCTCATGCCAGATCTAGAGAGAAGCTCATGTTAGGGGTGGTCGTGGTCGAGGAAAAAATTGCAAAAATAGGACTCCAAACATGGGGTGTTTGCAGATTTGACACTGAACCCACGTTTCATGGACATAGATGGACCCATTTGTCATCCACCCCAAGTCTTAGATCTGAAAACACCCCATGTTTGGGTAGTTCGAGCCAGGCAGGGTAGCTGCGAGGGATGTCATAGGTAGTTGCGAGGGAGCGTGAGGAAGAAGAACAGAAGATAAGAGAGAGAGAGAGAGAGGTGGGGGCGAGGAGGCGAGGAAGAAGAGAGAAAGCGTGCGGGCTAGCTGCTGGGTGTACTCCATGTGCGTGTGCACTTGGTAGTAGAGTTCAAGATATTTTAATCTTTTTGTGTAGGCCCTTCATGTACAATTTGTTGATCCATAGAGGATGTAAATGTAAAGCTGCATTCTATGCTAATATAAGCACACCGGTACACGTGAACAACTCTTGTCGGCCTACATCGATCGCGGTATGTCCAAGGCTCAATCTCAACTCTACTAGGGTAGGAAGAATGCTCAAGTAACGTATGTACAATACACTATTGTCCATATACAGGAAACGGCGGGCCATCACATGCACGTGCACGTGGGCACAATGTGGGACAGGATGACATATCTTCAATTTAGTAAAATTATAATAGCAGTCTTCAAATTTTCCCTTTATCAAAAGCATTCGTCATACAAAGACGTACAATATCTTCGACTGATTTTACGCCCTTAATCTACGCTAATTGAGCTATCTAGGTCAAGTCTGGAGATGGAAACGTGCGTGCATTGATTTGAATCCTTCCAGCACGCTCAACGGACCCATTCAGGGATGAAATCTCTCATGATGCAAATTAATCGCCTATGACCATTTCGCGCCACAAACTCGATCGTGCTTTCCATCAACGACACAACCTGAGACGTTTATGGCGACCAGCGACGTGGTGCTGCTACCGTATTCACACGTAATGCGTGCGGGTCACTGCGAAACTGATCACGTTCACACGGCGGCCTGATGACGGCGAATGAACTTGCCGCTCAATCGATCGGTTTTAATTTGCAGCTAACTCGGTCAGTCCGTTCGGGGGTGGCGATATCGTTGGCCGATGGCGACCTATGTCGTGTGGAAGGGACATATATAAAGTGAGATATGTAGATATTTATATACACATATATATACATGTGGGATCGACATTGATCGAGTAGTTGTTTGTTATTCAACTTGGAAGATGCATGAAATGCGTGCACACACGTGCATGTACGGATGTACCTGATAATTAACGTACTCGCTCTCGTTCAATATGTTTGGTGGTGGATCCACCTCTGAACGTACAGACAGGTACAGCGGTGGCGCTAGCTAGATCGGGACGTACGGGCGGCAGCAGGGGTTACCCGGCTGGCCGTAGCCGTGCGCGGTCGAGCTCGGGGTGCAAGGAGGAGACGGACACCTAGCGCAGGTTCCTTTTCCTTCAACGAATCAGTCGAGAGCATGAGATTGAGATCCACCGTACGTACCTCCTGTCGTGTTTAATTATTGGAGTACAACTGATCGACCACTTGTCTCCTGGCTGTCCGATCGAGCTGAGGTCCTTTTCTACTATGATTGTTCAGCCTTCAGCGGAGGACAAATTTCATGTATCGGAGGATTCGAGGAAATTGCTGGGATCCTTTAATAATTCAATTACAAACAAATTTTGATTCAGATAAGTTGGCTGCTAGAATCTACGGTTTCCAGATGGTTGAGTTCTGTCCGCGGTCAAATTGAGCAGACCTGCATAAATTGAACGCGCTGGACGGGCAGGTGTGTTACACCAGAGGGTCCCATGCATCCAGTCTGACTGTCCAGATCAAGTCCAAGTTGGATTCAGTTTTCATGTTCATTTTGTACCAGGTAGCGTGCTCGTGCGTTGCTATGGGATAACTAAATTTTTATAATAAAAACACATGGATCGCACGATAAAATAATAATACCGTGAAATTAAATATCAATGTTAAAGTGATATTTAATTTAAAAAGCAAAGTTCGTGAAATTAACACAGTCATGAAGAGCACGACTTCGTATACTCACAAACTCTACTGTATAGATCTTTCCGCGATGCGGTTAAGATAATGTTTTATATCGACAGGAAGATATATCCGATATCTGTTTCTTTCGTGCGCCAATAAATCCACGAACTCGATACCATCCTGTACACAGGTTCGAGTACATATGTAAATATTAGTGTCTGTCACATGTGTAATACTGCGTGTCTTGAAAAATCTCTCACAAAACTTTAAAACAAAGTATGTTATACTCATCTTATAAATATGTGTTGCAAATATCATATTCATTAAGATTGATGACTTATATATTGTATAACCAAAAGCAGCTTTTAGCTTGTTCAAAATTCACAGCAGTATCAGCCCTCCTTTTGGGTGCGTTTGGTTGAGGTTCTATGACTTCTGTAAAAACTACGCCAGTCTCTCTCAGTTACGAGCCGACCCTAAACGTACTACCCCATCCAAGGTAGGACCTTCTCATTGGATACCAGATGATCAGCAGTTTCGACGCCTCTTTGGCCAGGCTGAATAGTTCACGGAGCCCATACCGCATGGATGATGCCTCCCTTTCCTTCATCTTCAACTACAAATGATATTCCGATAAAATACTAACAAAAACAAGCGTGTCAGCAGATTCCATGGATGATTCTAACTACTGAAGTATTGAGTGGATAACCCATCCTCTCGTGCCGACTAAAATCACTGAACTGTACTATATTGAAGTGTTCTACACCTTCTGAAGTGTGCAACTATAGAAGCCAAGGACCCAGTATATGGATAGGAAGAGCACCTGCACAACCAAAATAGATAGATACTGAATGAGAAAGTATTTTACTTCTATACTTTTTACACAAATAGTCAAGTAGCACTAAAAAATATGCTAATATGCAGTACATGATTTATAATCCCAACATTCAAAAATATTATTCTAGTAGATTCCATAGTGGCATTTCCTTGCAGATCAAACTATGTTATCAGTTCTTCCCATGCTCTCTCAAATTCTTCGGGTGTCAGGGGGTGATTCAGCACCGACCTGAATTTTTTCTTGAAGTGTTGTTTCTCATAAAGGCTGAATATCTCATTCAGGTTGGGCATATGCTTGTTAACCACATGCCAACGACAAATCCCGTGGATAACACTAGGGAGTTCTAGTCCTATGGCCATTTCCATTGCCTGATCCTGATCTGCCACACATAGGAGCATGAGGCCAAAACAGCTTGAAAATGTTTTTCATTTTACCTAAAAGGTGTTTGCCACTTTTTTATACAGATGAACATTACCTGTGAGAATACACTTAGTCCTATGTCCTCCCATGCATTTCTTAAAAGCTTGAAATACTCACCGGAATGTTTCTATTGTCTCATTGCCTAACAGTGCACATCCAAAACAGGTGTTCTGTAGGTGATGGTTTGCACCTACAAACAGAGCTAGTGGCTTCTCATATGTATTTGTCTTGTGCGTGGTGTCGAATGTCATCACATCTCCAAAATCAATATATTCTGCCTGCATGCTAGCGTGACTCCAAAATAAGCTATGAATCATCCCTTCTTTATCGAGCTTGACGTACCAATGAAATTGTGGGTTATGCGCCTTGCAGTCTTCAAAGAATTCTAGAAGCTTCGCAATGTCATTGCCATGTTCTTCCCTCACATTAGCCGCCTTCCTACAAAATTTTTTACTATTACAAAAATGTAATCGACAATACCTATTTATTGAATGGAATATGAGTTGCCACACACTGACCTGTTCTCAAGATCCCTCCTTGTCATCGGCACGTTTTCACCTCCCCCATGCATGTCTCTAACAAATGTTCTATATACTATGATGCGGGCGGGACATCCGCCGCTTGGAGGTCATCAACAAACTCAAGAAATACCGGATCCTTTTCCTTGTGTGATCTCATATTTACTGTTTCTTCTTTCTTTTTAAATAATGGATGGTTATGCATTAGATCCACTTGCTCAATCACCACTGATATTTCATTCTTGTTTTCATCATAAATCCTTTTTAGCTTCATCTTGGACATGCAGTGTGTCTTCCTTGAGGTATTGTTCCTAACATGCAGGTCCTCATCTTTCTTAAAGCAAGTATGAACCCCCTCATTGCTGCAGTGTATAATATATGAATATGTTTTACTGTTTCCATAGCTCAAACCGAATCCAGCCTTCTTGGCGTACGCTTCATAGAAAGCCCTGGCCTCATTTCGGTCTCTGAATGACATTCCAGGCCTAGGGATGAGGGCAGGATCAATGTCTTCTTTCTGCGTACAACATATGCAATTAGTTATTTCCATTTTCCACATAGAGTTAACACCACACATAGTTTTTATGGCTGAATACAATACATCATGAAGGGATCTCAGCCGGTACAGGTAAAAAAGACCAAGAGGCAATGCAAAATTGCTCGAATTTTTATCTCATACAAAATATAATGCAGTGATTTTCAACCTATACAAGACCTGAACATGACTGGTTCCTCAATCTAAATATTATAAGCATGCCTATTACAGCCTATGTCAAGTTTGAACTTTTTTTTATTATTTCTCATGTCTAAATACTTCTCAACTCTATTTTTTGAATCCCATCATCACAACTTTGATCATTTGGTAATTTTGAAACCTAATTTTATTTCATATTCACATAGCAGAATCTTCGAACTCCTTATTAAAATGTCACAAACAAGCTACTCACATGGGTGTACTTCTTTTCGTCCGCTGGATGATGTTCCGGCTTCTAAAATGCCAGCCACAACATCTTTGTTACAGCGTGGTGTGCACAATGATGTTCCTGCTTCTAAAACACCTGCAGGTAAGCCATCATGACCTTGTCCTGTTCTTCCATCTGCCATAGCCACATTAGTCGTGTGCATTGTCTGCGATGCTGACGATTCAGGCACAGACCCTTTACAATTGCCTTCCTCGCCAAACAGCTGCTTCCGAATACCCATTCTGAATTCTGATTGAATAACTTTACTGACTAGTGGCGGAGCTTCGATTCATTCAAATAACCATTAATCTGAGAAACATCACGGAAACATATAAGGATTACTAGATAGCCATAAAGAAGTCCCATGTGAAACATAAAACAAGCACACATTATTACTTCTGATCTAATCCACTAGAAGTGAAGACATCACCCGCAGAAGCATTGCTCCACAAGCTAAAATCCATCTCGTTCACTCAGATTTTTTAATTTTATGAAAACAAGCTCACAATTCATGTAATTCACACCTAATGCGCTGTTTCGGCGAGCAGATTCCTCGGCAAGGGAGGGTTAGCGGAGTCTCAGCGGCCACCGCAGCACTGGCGACGGGGGCTTCTCGTCCGTCCGAGCTCGTGCCGCCGCCGCCCGCCTGCCTCTCGTGAGCTCTCGCGATTCACGCGCCTCCGCCCGTCCATGAGGATGAAGAGGGGTGTCGGCCTCAAAGAAGAAGAAGAAGAAGAAGAAGAAGAAGAAGAAGAAGAAGAAGAAGAAGAGGGGCTTCCGGGCGGGTCCGCGCCTCCGAGGTGCCCCCCCAATAGCGACCTCGTTGGTGGCGCGGCGGGGTTTCGCCGGTGTATGGCCTGCTCCGTGGTCTCGCCTGGAGCGCGTGGTCAGCGACGGTTTCCTCTCCTGGGAACATGGGACAGGGTACGCTGTTTTCCTGGTTGGTTTCCCCTCGTGCGTGCGGGCACTAGCAGGCAGGCTCAGAGCCTCGGACTCTCGGGCGTGCGAAGACGACCTGAGGTGCCCCCGGCACCTATGCCCAGTTGCCATCGGCAGGGGCAGCGGCAGCGACGCATTCTGACAACGCTGGATTGGGGAAGAGGCTGGGGAGGCACCGCTCGAATTGAGGAAGGAGACGACATGGTCGCCTTGGGTGGAGAAAGGAAGCAATGGTGGCGGCGCGAGACTCTGCTCATGCAAGCGGATACGAGAGAGACCTGGAGATGGAGAGGGCGAGACGGAGCAGAGAGACGAGGGAGGCGGAGCAGAGTGGAAGCCGCGTCCGAACCGACGCAAGCAGACGGACGCCCGCGTCCAATTATTTCCGTTTAACTTATCGAGAAGTTAAAATTTTTTAAATTAAAATATATATATATATACACACACAAAAATAGCACTCCCTCCGTTCCAAAATATAAGTCGTTTTGACTTTTTTTGGTACATCAACTTTTAAAACGAAGGGAGTATCAATCATGATAGGGTAAACGAGAGTTTACCACCGAGCTGGTCGATGAAATCGATCAGGTCGGTGGAGTCGAGTTTCCTCCCCTAGTAGCGAGGAAGGAGTCGATGAGTTATCAGCGTGGTCGATGAGGGTGCTGGTGCAGGCGAAGCCGGAGCCAGCGTAGTCGTAGTCGACGCCGGTGTCAGGGAAGTAGTCGATGCAGATCGGATCCGCACCTCCTCCATGGCTGTGACGACAAAGTCGTTGGAGCTAGTGGTCCAGGTGATCTGGCCGATCGTGAATGTGAGGCCCGCCGCCGTGACCATGGAGTCGGGGAAGATGACCATCTCGCACGCCAGAAAAGCAGTACACACACCCCCTACCTGGCGCGCCACTGTCGACAAAACCTGGTCGACAGTCTACCGAGGGGTATGCCTAAGGTAGTAGATTGTCGGGAGACAGGTGTGCAAGCCACGAACGAGATGGTGATGCAGAACAACACGTAGGTTTACCCAGGTTCAGGGCGCTGTGTGGGCGTAATACCTTACGTCCTGCTCTACTTTATTATTGTTGTCTCGAACAATGTATTACAAGCTAGATTGCCCTAGAGTATGTTTCGATGTTTTTGAGGGGGGTCCCCTGCCCTCCTTATATAGTCCGGGAGGCAGGGTTACCGATCTGGAAACTAATCTTAGCCGGTTACAATTGCCATACAGAGCCGGATAAGGATTCCTAATCTAACCGACCAAGACCTTGCTTGATTCCCAAGTCTGGTTTGATGCCTTGCGCGAGACTCCATCCCGATGATCTGGATCGCGTGTCGTCATGTAATGGGCCAGACCATCTGGTCTGGGCCTGCCCATGTCTAGCCGTAAGGGTATAGGGGTTTATACCCCCACAAAGACCAAGAGGCAATGCAAAATTGCTCAAATTTTTATCTCATACAAAATATAATGCAGTGATTTTCAGCCTATACAAGACCTGAACATGACTGGTTCCTCAATCTAAATATTATAAGCATTCCTGTTACAGCCTATGTCAAGTTTGAACATTTTTTTTGTTATTTCTCATGTCTGAATACTTCTCAACTCTATTTTCTAAATCCCATCATCACAACTTTGATCAATTGGTAATTTTGAAACCTAATTTTATTTCATATTCACATAGAAGAATCTTCAAACTCCTTATTAAAATGTCACAAACAAGCTACTCACATGGGTGTACTTCTTTTCGTCAGCTAGATGATGTTCCGGCTTCTGAAATGCCAGCCACAACATCTTTGTTATAGCGTGGTGTGCACGGTGATGTTCCAGCTTCTGAAACACATGCAGGTAAGCCATCGTGACCTTGTCCTGTTCTTCCATCTGCCACAGCCACATTAGTCGTGTGCATTGTCTGCGATGCTGACGATTCAGGCGCAACCCCCTTTACAATGGCTTTCCTCGCCAAACAGCTACTTCCGAATACCCATTCTGATTGAATAACTTTACTGACTAGTGGCGGAGCTTCGATTCATTCAAATAACCATTAATCTAAGAAACATCACGGAAACATATAAGGATTACTGGATAGCCATAAAGAAGTCCCATGTGAAACATAAAACAAGCACACATTATTACTTCTGATCTAATCCACTAGAAGTGAAGACATCACCCGCAGAAGCATTGCTCCACACGCTAAAATCCATCTCGTTCACTCAGATTTTTTAATTTGATGAAAACAAGCTCACAATTCATGTCATTCACACCTGATGCGCTGTTTCGACGAGCAGATTCCTCGGCAAGGGAGGGTTAGCGGCGTCTCGGCGGCCACTGCGGCACTGGCGACGGGGGCTTCTCGGCCGTCCGAGCTCGTGCTGCCGCCGCCCACCCGCCTCTCGTGAGCTCGCGCGATTCACGCGCCTCCGCCCGTCCGCGAGGATGAAGAGGGGTGCCGGCCTCAAAGAAGAAGAAGAAGAAGAAGAAGAAGAAGAAGAAGAAGATGGGGCTTCCGGGCGGGTCCGCGCCTTCGAGGTGCCCCCCCAATAGCGACCTCGTCGGTGGCGCGGCAGGGTTTCGCCAGTGTATGGCCTGCTCCGCGGTCTCGCCTGGAGCGCGTGGTCAGCAATGGTTTCCTCTCCAAGGAACGTGGGACAGGGTACGCCGTTTTCCTGGCTGGTTTCCCCTCATGCGTGCAGGCACTAGCGGCCAGGCTCTGAGCCTCGACTCTCGGGCGTGCGCCGGTTATATATATATATATATATATATATATATATATATATATATATATATATATATATATATATATATATATATATATATATAGTATACTCTATAGCTAGCTACAAAATAATTTATTTTGTAGCCACCTCTATTTACGATAATTTTATATACTAATTTACGACAATGTCAGTATATATTTACGATAGTTGAATTACTATAACACATGCGGATATGTACCATAATGTTATAGTAAATCACATGGTAAGGAGTTACTATAGTCTCGTAAATTAGCATAGCAATTATCGTAACTCAAAGTGGCTACAGAATAAGTTATTTTGTAGCCAGATATATAGAACTATTACCCTACAGCTGGCTACAAAATAACTTATTTTTTAGTATATATATATATATTCATTGCAACGTATACAATATCACGATCTACTTTTGTAACATCTATACGAAACACTTGCAACATATCTCTGAAACATCTGCAACAATTGAAACATATGTTTGCAATATAGGAGGAAGAGAACAAGGCCGGTCGATTTCGGCCGTTAGGGTGGGAGCCGGCGGTGTGCGAGCACCACCAGCTCTAGCCACGTTCGTGGGTGCCCCTTGGCTCAGCTGGAGACGACGTGAGGCGCCCCCAGCACCTGTGCCCAGTCACCATCGGCAGGGGCAGCGACGGCGATGCATTCTAACAACGCTGGGTTGGGGAAGAGGCCGGGGAGGCACTGCTCGAACTGAGGGAGGAGACGGCATGGTCGCCTTGGGTGGAGAAAGGAAGCAATGGTGGTGCCGCGAGACTTTGCTCATGCAAGCGGATACGAGAGAGACCTAGAGATGGGGAGGGCGAGACGGAGCAGAGAGACGAGCGAGGTGAAGCGAAGTGGAAGCCGCATCCGAACTGACTCGAGCGGACGGACGCCCACGTCCAATTATTTCCGTTTAACTTATCGAGAAGTTAAAATTTTTTAAATTAAAAAATATATACACACAAAAATAGCACTCCCTCCGTTTCAAACTATAAGTCGTTTTGACTTTTTTTTTGGTACATCAACTTTTGAAACGAAGGGAATATTAGTCATGATGTGTAATAAGCATAATTTTATATAGAAATCGTAGAATGTACTTTTGTTTTAAACTTATTTATAGGTATAAATATTAATACTATTTATATATAATTAGTTAAATTTAGAAAAGTTAACTTTTGGAGAAACTTCATTTTTTTGTTTATTTTAGGACCAAGGGAGCAGGAGTAATGATCCTGCCTTGAGCTCTAGCCTGCCCACAATACACAAGTTTTTTTTTTGTTTTTTCGGTTTTTTTTTGAAACGTCAGAATACACAAATACGTACAGCAGGCACGAGCAACCTGGTCCATACGCAAGGCCCAAGGCCCAGCCCGATTGACGAGCTGCTGCTTTTACTTTACTGATGATTTTTGAAGGGTAAATCGCCAAACCCTCCGGCCGCCGCCGCCACTCCATCTCGGCATCTCGCCGCCGCGCGCGCACAATGCTGCATCCCCATTTCCCTGCGACAGCCGCGCTCTCTCTTCGAAGCGATGATTCCATGATCGAGGAGAAGTGATTGAGGCATCTCTCCGCCGCCCAGGCGCAGCTAGTAAGGTGAATTGGGGATCTTGCTTTCACTCTGTTCGTGCCAGCCATCTTTGTTCTCATCGTTTATCCCCCTCGCAGCGGCTAGCGACGGTGCTCTGATCGGTGGGTATCAAGCGATGGCGCCTCTGACGAGACGCCGGAAGACAGCTCCCGTGATCGACCCCGCCGACCGCATCAGCAAGCTTCCGGAAGAGATCCAGGCGCAGATCCTGTCGTTCCTGCCGGCGCAGGAGGCCGTTCGAACGTGCGTCCTCGCGCAGACTTGGCGCCACGTCTGGAAGTTCACCAGACGCCTGCTCATCACGGGCAAGTCCGTCCAGGAGGTCTGTGAATTCGTGGATCGCCTGCTTCGCGTCCGCTGCGACGGGCTCGAGCTTGCGTCCCTCGACGCGAGCGAGATCAGGTTCGATCCGTTCGTGGAGGTGGAGGATTACGAGGAGGCCAGCATCAACGATGAGGAGATGGCCAGCATCAAGAGATGGATTCGTCGGGTTCTGAAATGTCAAATCCAGACGCTCCGGGTCGACATATCTGCTCGAACCAGCTTTGATGTCTACTTGCAGATGAGCACAACGCGCCTCCTCGACTCGCGGCACTTGACCAGGTTAGAGCTCACAGGCGTATTGTTCGACTGTCATTGGCTCAACCTGGATGTCTGTCCTGCGTTGGAACATCTGGAGATTAATGAATGCTGCTTGGAAGACGTGAGGAAGATCACTTCCCTGTCACTGAAACACCTCGTCATCACATCCTGCGAGTCCAATGACGCTCGTAACCGCATTCAGATTTGTGTTCCACGTCTAGTTTCTTTGTTGTGGCTGGGTAACATAGATGTCAGGACTCCCCTGCTGGAGAGAATGCCAGAGTTGGTGGGGGCAAAGGTCCAGATTAACTCACATTGGGATCACTGCTATTGTGATGATCCCATGGCTTGTTACCACATTACGCGGGATGGTGACACTTCAGATATTGATTCTGATAGCGATGACAGCGAAGAAGGTTCAGGTGATTATGCTGCACAAAATACCACAAAGTGTGTGGTCCTTGAAGGTTTAGCACAAGCTAGAGATCTAGTGCTGATAGCTGATCGCCTAACGGTACAGTACACTCAAACATATATGCCTTTTGTCCTTGTGGATTATTCACTGTTAAAATATATATATATTTCGAGTCAGAAAATTGTCCCTGCTGATAGCTATTATATATTTCTACACTCATGCATTCCCACCATCTAAACAATTTTTATTTACTACCTTTTTTTTTCTTCTGAGTGCAATCTGTCCAGTTTATTTTCAAAAGGGATTTGAGGTGGTGCCCCACTTTTTCCATGTTGAAGACCTTGGTACTCACTCAGGTTTACTGGTATGAGCCTGCTGATTGCAGTGTACTAGAGTGTATGCTTGAACATGCACCACTTTTAGAGAAGCTCACACTTACTTTAAAAAAGGTAAAATATTTCTAAATGGGGAACCACGGTTGCATTGCTGACTGGGTGGGTAGTGAATTATTACTGATTGAACTTGGTGACTTCATTTCAGGAACTGCAGGACGGTAAATATAAAGTGGAAATAAAAGGATACCCTGATGCAAAAGTGAAATCGACCAAAATATCGCAACACCTTCAGATAGTAAAGATCATTTGTGAAGATGTCAATGGAATATTTGTTAATGTCCTGAATTTTCTGGGTACACTCAACATATGTGAATTTTTTTTTATTTTTAGCCCAAATTTGAAACAAATTTTAAATTTAACCCGTGTTTGAAATTTTTTTTAAATCTAACCCGTTTGGCCCCGCCACCATGCATGGCGGGGCAAATGCACTAAACCCCGCCATGCATGGTGGCGGGGTACAGGTCCCGCGTGGCAAGCCGACGTGGCAGCCACCCGGGCGTACCCCGCCATGATCGGTGGCGGGGTAGGCCAAACCCGCCACCCATCGTGGCGGGGTGTACCCTCGGCGAGTTCTAATGCTTAAACATGCACCGCGGCAGGATGGTCTGATCTCTGTCAACGCACACTGCCCAATGCTAGTTCTGAGCTCTCTGGCCGGCCATGCATCCGGCCGTTCTGAGCTCTCTGCTTGGGACGACGTCACGAGGACACACTCTGACACGTCTTGCACATGGCCATATATATATATACTCCCTCCGTCAAACGTAGCTACAGGGGCGATGCAATTGTAGACCTGCCCTAGGCTACGTGCTACAGGCTAGCAGCTGGCGAGCCCGTCCTCGTGAGTCGTGAATGCAGCTGGGAAAGCAGTAGTAGTACTAGGCCTAGTTTAGTTCCTAGAATAGGGGAGAAAAATATTGTATCAGAATTTCTGTAGCATTTTGTTTGTATTTGGTAAAAATTATCCAAATTTTGACTAACTAGGCTTAAAATGTTCGTCTCGTAAAGTACAACAAAACTGTGCAATTAGTTTTTATTTCATCAACATTTAGTACTTCATGCATTTACCGACATTTTGATGTGACGAAGAATCTTCTTTTTACATAGTAAAATTTGGGGGAGAATGGATAAACTAAACAGGGGCTAGTGAGAAACGGAAGCAGAAGAAGAAAAGCTAAACAGTCAGTGGCCTGAGCCTTGTCTCGTCTCAGTGCAGAGCGACGTGACCCACGGGAGAGTGAAGGCCTTGATCGGCACGCGTAGTGCGCTTGAGAGACAGGGAAAGTAGGGCTAAACAGGTAATTTTGCTCGGTCGTTGGCTCCTCCTCGGTAGCGTAGATTGCTTCTTTTTTCGGACGGAGGGAGTACCTCTGTTTCTCCTTGCATGCATGCCTGGTGTGGTGATTAAATAACCTAGCGCTCGTACGAAAACCACTACGTGTTTAGCGTAGCAGTGAAGGCAAGGGTGCACGGTGCAAGTGTTCGTGTGCGTACGTTGCTGCAGTTGTGCTACCTGCTATACGTACTACAAGGTTAGGCTGCGTTTAGTTCGAAAAAAAATTGAGTGTCACATCGGATGTGTTGGAAAGACGTCGGATGAGATTTTCGAATACTAATAAAAAATAAATTACAAAACCTGTCAGGAAACTGCGAGACGAATCTAATGATAATAATTAATCCATCATTAGCACATGTTGGTACTGTAGCACTTAAAGCTTTTCATGGACTAATTAGGTTTAAAAGATTTGTCTCGCAATTTCTCCGAGAACTGTGCAATTATTTTTTTTATCTACGTTTAGTACTCCATGCATACGTCAAACATTCAATATGATAGTTGGAGATAAAAATGTTTAGGAACTAAACCAGGCCTTAGTGCCGGCGTAAATTAACAGGACGACTCGACGAGAGGTTAGCTAAAGGCTTTAATTACTCTTCACTTAATTATTACTAGTACTACGTGCAAGGATATGATGGATGCCCTTGTCGCGTTGACAAACAGTTTCCAACTGATGCATGATGCAAAAGTTGCACGCATCTACAGTGAGCCGGTGCCCTGGTGACGTACTTTCCGATGGAACGGCACACTGTCAGCGTACGTACGTAGCTATACACAGCTGTTCGAGTTGGACGCCACGCTCGATCGGATCAGGGATCACCCTGCCGTGACTTTTTCTCCTTGGGCTGGTTTAGTTTGCAAAAAATTTTGTAAAAATTTTCAGATTCTCCGTCACATTGAATCTTTAGACACATGCATGAAGCATTAAATATAGATAAAAAATAAAACTAATTACACAGTTTAGACGAAATCCACGAGACGAATCTTTTAAGCCTAGTTAGTCTATAATTGGATAATATTTGTCAAATAACAACAAAATTGCTACAAAATCTTTTAAGCCTAGTTAGTCTATACAACGTGCTGCTAATATGGAACGGCAGGAGCACTAGTCTGTCCCTGACTCCCTGTAGCCGGGGTATGAGTCACGATGGGTGGCAGGAGCACTAGTCTGTCCCTGACTCCTGACTCCCTGTAACCGGGGCAGAGCACTAGTCTGTCCCTCCCTCATCTCGAGAGGGGTACACCCCGCCACGATCGGTGGCGGGTTTGGCCTACCCCGCCACCGATCATGGCGGGGTACGCCCGGGTGGCTGCCACGTCGGCTTGCCACGCGGGACTTATACCCCGCCACCATGCATGGCGGGGTTTAGTGTATTTGCCCCGCCATGCATGGTGGCGGGGCCAAACGGGTTAGATTTAAAAAAAATTTCAAACACAGGTTAAATTTAAAATTTGTTTCAAATTTGGGCTAAAAATAAAAAAAAATTCACATATGTAAGATAACAATCAACTCTGCTTTTACTCTACAATTGTATGTTTTAATTTATATTAGGAATATGGTGGAAACACAATACGCTGTCTTGGTAAAGTTTATGCACATGTGGTGAAACATGGTAGAATACTATAAATAAAAAACAGTAAAAGAAATGTAGATTTAAACCAACAGTTCAAGATAAATGAAGGTAGCCCCTTTTTTTGCAGAACAGGAAGAGTAACCTGATTCATATTATTTCAGTTGTTACCCACACAAAAGTAGTTTTTCTGAATAGGAAAACATATGCTAGTTTGGATCAAGTAGTTCGAAATCACACACTGTCACACTTTTATATCTGACCCCAAACTCTGTAATTGTACAAATCTAATTATGTCCCTAAACTAAATAAGTGCCTCCATCTCAGCCTGAAGCAGTCACATCACAGGAAAATAGCTTGTGTGATGTTCCTACAAGGGAGCAATATGTGGGTGCACATCTCATAATTGCATGGTTGGTTCCTAAACAATTACTGACTCTCACCTTGATCCCTAGGCTATGAAATTTCAATTTAGGTCCAAAATCCATCGAAGTACTACAATCTCGGTCCAAAGCAGCTATTCCTCCACCGCTAGATGGATGATGCACTCAAGCAAGCATCAGTGTCTACGTAGCATTGTCCAGAGAGAGGATACCCAACAGAGCTAACAAATTAAAGAATGGTATAGTTTGGCCATAGAGAGTATCCAAGCATTCACCAAGAACGAATTGTGTCCTTGCACACTACTAGAATGAGCTATGCAGGGTTCTCAACTATAGTATGTTCTTTGGGATGATTCCATGAAGCTGCCCAGAATGAATTGTTGCCATTGGGTGGTCGTGTAGGTGGTCTTTTACAAGGTTATATGATGACAACACTATCTGAATCCAGTCACATTGTGCTGCTAGCATGGCAAGTGGTTCCAAGACGTGGATTGCACCAAGGCAA
Organism: Saccharum spontaneum; assembly: GCA_022457205.1. Lineage (NCBI taxonomy): Eukaryota > Viridiplantae > Streptophyta > Magnoliopsida > Poales > Poaceae > Saccharum > Saccharum spontaneum. Next base: position 22,064,457 of record CM039595.1, on the reverse strand, counting down.
GATAGCATGTGGATGATAAGATGGTCAAGAATGAGCTTTCGCTCCAAGCCTCTCTGGCGAGCTAGACGACAATGAATGGAGTATGTTGGGGGGCTATTTTGGGCTGAGATAGAATACTTTAGATTGGGACCTTTGCAAATTTATAGTTTGGGGACACAGGTGTGTATCACGTAATAGTTTAGGCACCAACCTTGTACTTATGAGCTATGATGAACCCACATGTGGTTCCACGCTAAAGCACCACATCAGCTAATTTGTTGTGATGTGGCTGCTTTAGACCAAAATTGGGGTACTTAAATAGTTTAGGGACCTAGATATACAATTTTATAGTTTCGTGACCAAGATGGGAATGACGTAGTGCGTAGTTTATGGAGCGCCAGTGTACTTTACTCTATATTCTATTAAAAGATAATAGCAAAAATTTTATATTCTAGTAAAAAATGATGTCAAATTTCAAGAATGTAAACCTCTAAGGCAGCGGTTGTATTTCGTTGAGACTTATTGAGTAGTTATCTTAGGTATCCATTATACTTCATTCCAACAAAACATTTGAGTAATTAGCTTATTATGATTCATTTTCAGGAAGTAAATTCTTATGCACTGAATTCTATTCTTGTATAAATTCTTCCCATGTTTCACTATCACTGTCAATGCCCTCTTAACTTATCATGCTTCTCATATTTGTGCAGGTTTTGAGACCAGAGTAACAAAAAAATGATGAAGAAACAACTATCTCACTAAACTGGTAAATATATATGCCATAAAAGCAAAGGCGCCTTCGTCATGGGAACCACCATACTATTAGGAAGCATACTGTTTGTCTGCTCATATTCCCACTCTAACGAACATGCTGTTTGTCTGTGTGGTTTTGGCATCCAGATTGCCTAGCTCATAGCTGGCTCAATGTTCCTATCCTTTTCCTGTTATGTTTCAAGAACCTAATAGAGAGTAGTATTTGGTTTACTAACCTCTGCTTATCTGTTATATTGGATACTTCATTTCTTCTTTAAGTGAATCATGATATCTTGAATGTTCTTGTATTCCACTAGTATTTGAAACAGTAAGATGTCATGGCATTATTTAAGTTAATCATTCATGTCAACTTTTCTTTCTAAGTGAAATTGAATGTCTCATCATTCAGATCGGGTGGTACAGTTTGGACGTTTGGTTAAAGCTAAGGGTTTTATAATAAAAACTTTCCCGAATGGAAAAACTCTATATTACATTATGATTTGGGATATTATTTCTGGAACATTACTGTCAAATCTTGGCCAAAACATTTACTCTTATATAAACTCTCATAAATCCAACTGTAAATATATTACATTATGATTTGGGTTAGTAACATTGGACGATCAAGGGATGTGCATGAGTCAGTGCAACTTATGGACATTTAACTATTTCTATTGTTTTCTTGCAAAGTTTCCAGCTGCCCAACTCCAAATTTAGTTGTCTTGAATGGGTCTGGAATATGTAATGCGAGAATAAAAGTTGTCTTAACTGTATATGTTGTGCGAGTTGAACTGTGTTTTTGCCTGGCCAGCATCTTGCTTTTGCATTTGTAATCACCATGACATGTGTTCTACATGATGTTTTTGAAATAATGATTATTTTGTTCAAATTTTATGCGACGTAGCAAAAATGGGCTATTATACAGCGATGAAACAACAAATTTACACTAATCATTGGATCGTGTTGTTTCGTTCCTTAAATCAAAGCACTCTAAAAGATATGGCACTCTGGAAAACAGCAAAATGAAATTTTCCATGCATTAGTATTGGCTTTTACCGGATGGGTCATCATGGAACTAATGGCCTCTTAAAACATAGGAAAAATACTAGCAAGCTAATAAGGTAGGGTGAAATAAAACCAATTATTATTGTAAAAAAAAACATACATCTTTAGCAGAAACCATTACATTTGTACTAAAAAGAATTGAGTGGATATATATATGACACCACAGCACAGATAATTTTTTATAATTACCTCCTATTGTTTTATGTAAAGCGACCCTGAAAATATTTTAAAGGTGATAAAAAAATCAGGGTGGTTAACTTCGAAGTCAACTAGACATAAAAATTGATCTTCGGGGCGGTTGACTTAGTAAAACTGCCCTTTAAAAAGCCACATTTCTATAATTGGTGGTATAGCAGCTGTTTCTTTTTTTTATCCGGTATAGTAGCGGTTTTGAAAACCGCATCCAGCTAAAATCTGACTTTGACCGCGTCTAAAAATCATGTGTGATAGTATACTACTATGCACGTATTATGTTGATGAATCTTAAAGTTGCTACTCTGACGAATCTCTTTCAATAAATTTCACACTATGCGATATCAAAATTGCATGAAAGACATTATGTGTGAGCGAATGCTCGTCAAATCGGTAGTGCTAGCTCCCAGACGTCCAGACTCCCATGCCTACACCCTGTTTCCCACGCCCATGTGGGCCCGCGCCACCCGGACATCACCGGGTCAGTCGACTCGATGTGGGGACCGCTCACGCTCCTCTGCTTCCCCTATCCGGACGTTTGTGCCTGCTTGGCGGTGCCCCAACAGACGCTGCGGCAGGGGGATCCCATTACAACATGTGCAACACCATATCTACTTTTGCAACATCCAGATGAAACACTTGCAATATATGCTCGAAATAGCTGAAACACTTGCAAAACATCTAAAAGCACTTGAAAAACACGTGGGTAGTAGTTGCAAACATATGCAACATCCAGATGAAACACTTGAAACATACGCAACATGCATGTATATGCAAAAATGAAACACTTGCAACATATGTCTGAAACAGATGAAACATCTAGACATACCCTTGAAACACTATTGCAACATGTGCAACATCCCAATCTACTTTTGCAACATCGATATAAAACACTTGCAACATACCTCCAAAACATTTGAAACATACGCTTTCTACATAATGTCACCTTGCTGCTTGGACGAATAGAGGCTTATCGTTGCGAAGCTCGATGTTGGCACAGAGGTCGGTAGCGGCGCATGGAGCTTGTAGTGGCGTAGAGCTCACTGGTGCAGCAGCAGCACGGGCAACTCATCAGCTGGGCAGTGTCACACGAAGCTCCTCCACTCGCCTGCTTGCTAGAGTATCTGTTGTGGAGGCTCACCAGTTTGGTAGAGCATGCGTGGAGCTTGACGGCGCGCATGGAGGCAAGGTAGGAAGGCGAGCAGGTGCAACGGCGATGGAAGAAAGAGGATGAACATGGGTTAGGTGGGGCCGTGAGGGAGGAAAATAAGTAGTGAGGGAGTATCGTGCGGTCAGCAGCGAAGGAGAAAGGCGAGCGGAGATAGCAGCGACGTCGTGGAGAGGAGTAGCGGTGTAGAAGAGAAGTCTGTTAGGTGGAAACTGTTGGGCCATTCGTAGGCCATATGCGTTGTGGTCCAGTTAAAACAGTGTCTGACACGAAAGAAACAATCCAGATGTCCGTGTTGGAGCATTTCCTGTTGTCAAATTCGGGAAAAAGGAACTTACTTAAAGAATGTTCGGCGGGCCCATTTAGGTCTAGAGGTACCTAACTCCGAAGTGACACCTGTGTAATTTACAACTGAATCCTTTTTGCGGTACCTCGCGATCCAAATTCAAAACCGTGTACACAAGCAAAAAGTCTTTGATATGTATCCATGGACGACTCCTCTTTCGACACTGACTAATCACGAGACCACAATCGTTTCTAAGCCGTGCCCAATTGGTACGATATATACTCATTATGCCTTGTGGCTCCAGCTCTCAGATCGAGCCCCGCTTCAAATGTTAGACCAGCTGTTTGCCGTGGATTTTCTCGAACTTAATTTGATCATCATCTGGACTAGTTATTTCTAATATAATTGCGAATTTATTTGGAATATATATTGATAGGTATGATTCCACTCCAAAAATATTGATAGGTATGATATTGCTAATCTTGCTCCTTCACACATACAGTCAGGCCCACATAAAAACACACAACAAATTACAAGAAAGATTTTGGGTTCAGTAAATTCTAGAAATTTTAGGGTGTCTACCACAAGATACATAATCAGGTAGGTAGAGAAATAAACCATGCTAGCTATTATTTGTCCTACGTGGACAAATGAAGAGTCAATAGGAGTACGACAAGATTGTTGGTAGCTACTTTGGCCTGTATTAAATTAAATTATTATTATAGGAGAGTGTTTAGTGACTTCTTAGTACATTGTTGGAGGGATTGCCTGATGCATGTACCATCTACAAGATATTGGGCATATATAATCCCTAAGGCGCCCCTATGTTTTTTTCGCAGAAATTTGGCTTATGCTGATTTGTTATGAGAGAAAAACATTATTCGTTTGCTAAAAAGTACCGCTGAAATAGTTCAAGCGACTAGTTAATGACTTTTTTAAGTCTGTAAAGATGTAAACAGGCAAACTAATTGTTAATTCAATAGTTATATACTCCCTCCATACTAAAAAATCAAGTTGTTTTGGACAAGATTTAGCATACCAAGGAGTGATTAATTAGAGGGTATTCTTCCCTCTTTGCCCTTATTAAATAGGGTAGCAGGTGTCACACAGTCAAGAAATTTTTACAGTTTGGCTGGTTAGTGCGGTGAGTCATAAAGCAAGAGGGCCTGGTTTCGATCCCTCAACTGGTTTGGTATTTTTGCATGGTAACACTTTTTTTTTCTAAGGTTCGCAACGAGTTTTTTTTTTCTTGCATGGTAACGCGATTTTCTTTTTCCTTGGCTGGCATCGAGTTTTATTTTTTGCATGGTAACGCGATTTTTTTTTCCTTGGCTCGGATCGTGTTTTTTTTTCGGCGCAGATCGTGGCATGGCGCGATTTTTTTTCCCCGGCGCGGATCGCTGCATGGCGCGATTTTCCTTTTCATTGGTGCCCGCGTTGGCGGCTTGGCGCGGATAGCTGCATGCGCATGCGCGGCCGCGCAATTAATGTTTACCTCGGGACTCGGCAATCGGATAAGAAACGATGGGGGTAATCTCGTCCAAAATACAGTGCCACCAAACTAATTACACAGATTAGACGAAATGGACGAGACGAATCTTTTAAGCATAATTAGGTCATGATTAGACAATATTTGCCAAATAACAACGAAAAGAGCTACAGTGCCATTTTGCAAATTTTTTTGATCTAAACCGGCCCTTGATATGTGAAAACTAGTCCACACCCTGAAACGACTTGATTTTTTTTTTAGTATGGAGGGAGTATTAGTTGTTAATTCATTAATCTATATATAAAAGTTAAAAGAACTAATCGTTAGTCCTAGTTCATCAAACAAGTTTAAGTTAACTACTGGCTTAGCTTGTGTCGAGTGCCTGCTTACAGCCGTTGCAAACCTAACCAATGACATCATCAGGGGACATGGGTGCAGCAAATTTGCACGTGTGTCAGGCTCTTTGTTAATTGTTTCCTATCGTTAGTTTCAACATTCTCCGCGATGTGTTCTAGAGCTTTTAGCAAGCGTCAGAAGGTCACTTCTTAAAGAAATACCGAAAGATGAAGGCAAACATATCCAACCTTATTGCATAATAAAAATAATATATTTTACACATTTGATTGAATTAGCTGGCATAATGTTGTTCAAAAAAATAGCAGGACCAGTGTTATATATAATTCCTCTATTCTAAGTTATAAGATGTTTTGACTTTTCTAAATACATAGTTTTTTCTATGCACTTCGAATACGAGGAGAATATTAATTTCCGACTTTGGGGCACGCTGTAGAAGACAAAAAAAATTGTAGGCAAACTCACTTGCTACCGCCACCCATTATTGTCGGAGATGAAGCAGGTCGCGATATTAGGTTCTGGGTTTTGGGGGTTTTTGTGCTCTCCGAGCTTATGAGGAGCTTTCGGGGAGGATATGCTAGACTGACGATGGTTGTGGTCGAGCCGACGACGGAGGACCAGGCAGCAGTGCGCCACCAGAGCCCGGGAGGTGGTGGAGGCAATGGCGCTCATGCCAGATCTAGAGAGAAGCTCATGTTAGGGGTAGTCGTGGGCGAGGAAAAAATTGCAAAAATAAGACTCCAAACATGGGGTGTTTGCAGATTTGACACTGAACCCACGTTTCATAGACATAGATGGACCCATTTGTCATCCACCCCAAGTGTTAGATCTGAAAACACCCCATGTTTGGGTAGTTCGAGCCAGACAGGGTAGCTGCGAGGGATGTCACAGGTAGTTGTGAGGGAGCGTGAGGAAGAAGAAGAATAGAAGATAAGAGAGAGAGAGAGAGGTGGGGGCGAGGAGGTGAGGAAGAAGAGAGAAAGCGTGCGGGCTAGCTGCTGGGTGTACTCCGTGTGTGTGTGCGCTTGGTAGTAGAGTTCAACATATTTTAATCTTTTTGTGTAGGCCCTTCATGTACAATTTGTTGATCCATAGAGGATGTAAATGTAAAGCTGCATTCTATGCTAATATAAGCACACCGGTACACGTGTACAACTCTTGTCGGCCTACATCGATCGCGGTATGTCCAAGTCTCAATCTCAACTCTACTAGGGTAGGAAGAATGCCCAAGTAACGTATGTACAATACACTATTGTCCATATACAGGAAACGGCCGGCCATCACATACACGTGCACGTGGGCACAAATGAGTCAATGACATGTGGGACAGGACATGTGGGACAGGATGACATATCTTCAATTTAGTAAAATTATAATAGCAGTCTTCAAATTTTCCCTTTATCAAAAGCATTCGTCATACAAGACGTACAATATCCACTATACCACAGCCTATCTACAGCGTCCTACAATTGGTCGCTATAAGTCAGTATAGCGACCGACTTGAATGGTCCCTATAAGTGGCGTCGCTATAAGTTATAGCGTCCGACCATACTTATAGCGACCGACCGTTGGACGATACGTTAAACATATAGCGACCGACCGTTCGACGCCAGTTACAAACTTATAGTGACCAATGGTCAGACGCGATATATTATATAGCGTCCAACCATCAGACACTATCAATGCAAGAAATTAATAGCATAATTGTCCTTTAATTAACCTTAGGATTAGCACTAATCATGCAATCAAACATACTATCAATGAACCACAAAATCACCAATTTCATTTTGGACAATACAAAATCATGACAATGAAGCTCGTCATAGCTCACAATTATATCATATATCCATAAGCTCACAACTTGGATAAACAAGTTACATCAAGGCAGTTTGGCCATCAAGATAGAATAATACATAACTCAGATGTTTGCACTAGTTGCACAGTTCACATCTCATGGTTTGCTTGCACTCATTACAATTCATCACTTAAGTCTTAACAAAAGCATTCATCTCTAGCTAGTTAGGATATGTCCAAAAGCATTCATCTCTAGTTAGCATACATCAGGTCCCTCTAGCCATTACCTCCCACCTGCAAATAAAAGATTACATCCATCAGTTCTTCTAGAAATACTGCTACCTCTTTGTTGCCAAACAAATAAAACTTAGCCTATCCATGCAAAGTATAAGAAGGCCAAGATAAACATGTATACTAAGTAGCACTTCTAATTGCCCGCTCATTTTTTCAGCTATGTGAGAGATATAAGCTGAAATAAAGATATATAAACTGAAAACTAGAGATATATGGTGTGCACTGTACTCTAGTAGTGGTACATTCTCCTTCATAGAAATTAATGTGTAATTTTTTATTGATTCAACCAAGCTGCTACTCCCCTAAAACCAGAATAGAGACGCTAATGCAAGGCTCCAACTGCATGATTGTGCCAATCAGTACTGAAGTACTGGATGCTTAAAAATGCAATCAGTTTTATAATTGAATTCAGCAGATCAGTACTGAACTACTTGATTTCAATGAACAACATAAGCACACACTTGACCTGGCATGCATCTAAGCCTAGAATTTGAGGTACTTATGTTATTCTGAAATAGAGTGAAAGACCAACATAAGAGAAAATAAATGGAATGCTGATAACTGACAGAAGACTGCATCAGTCCCTCTGGTTTGACACTATCTAATTGAAAATCATCTAATTCAACTGTAGAATCTAGTCACATGAAGCTATCAACTATGTTATGTTGTCAATGAAGATTGAGGGAATTCAAAATTGCATACATGAAGCTATTAGCTGTTAGAAACATCACTAATTAGACAGTGAGACAGGTGGGCAAGCAAGTCATCAGTTGCATCTTGCATCAGGCATCAGAAAAGAAGGCAACAAAACTACTGCATGGCTCACTTATGAAGAGATGGTTCTCCAGGCTGCCCTTGGCCATGTACTCCACCAGTAGGACCTCCTTGTCCTCCCTGCAGTACACCAGCAGCCTCACCAGATTGGGACTTTGGCCGCCCGAGCGCGCTTCACAAACTCGTTGATCTAACGCCCCCAAGTGTCCAAAGATCAATTGCAGGTGCTTAGAAGTTAGAACCGGTGAAACCAAAATGGGAAAATAGTTATTACTGAATATATATGGGGATGTGTGTTCTCACCCGACGGTCGCAGGCCTTCTTGGGGATGTCATTCAGGTCCGAGAGCAAGTCATCTTGTTCTTTCTAGAACAGCTCCATGCCTAGCGGGCCAGCCGCTGTCTCCCTGATCGGCTTGTCGTTGTCTCGTTGAATGAACTAGAAGAGGCAATTAGTTCAGTATTTTTTCAGTGGCTCTGATGCAGCCATGGTGATACCTGATCGACAGTTTGCCAAATGTAAAGTCTGAGGTCTCCAGTGAGCTGGCCATACCCTATGTAGACACGCATGACTTCTGGTGTGTTCAGAACTTTCCCCAGCGACCATAGCAGTGCTCCATACACTCTCATCATCTGAAAAATATTTTTTCCTTTTTATGTCAGAAGACTGACAAATGCTTAGATAGAAGGGTTAAACTGTTGAGATATCAAGGTTCAAAAGATAAGATATGTTGCTGGTGTTGCATATTTCAAGAGTACACATACATAGGAGCAAGAAAATGGAATATACTGACATGTTGAGAGGGATACAGAAGAGGGCATTATGGCGATAAGCGGGAATGTCAGGCCACTGTATGGCATGTCAGCCTGAACGGCAATTGTGTTTCCAGGAATGCATCTTTCATTCGGTCCAGACTGCGGTGGTGGAAGCAGGTTGTTATGAACGATGTATAGATATATGAAGTAAACGAAATCAATCACAGCGGAGACACACGATTTACGTGGAAAACCCCTTCAATGCGAAGGGGAAAAACCACGGGCACCAGCCGGCAACAATCTCACTATCTCAAGAGTTTGGGGTTACACGCATGTGGCGGCTTACAAGAGAATCAAGTCTCCACGAAACCCTAGCAAGGGCATATATACCTCCGGCGACGGCCCAAGCCTCCGGCGACGGGCCTCCGCTTCGCTTCGTCAGAAGCCCGGCCTATATCCTGGAGTGAATTTGGAACAACTCCAACACAGGTAGCATCATAGTAACGAAAGGATGCATGGAGAAGATACATATTGAACATCAGTCAAAGTATGATGGGAATTCAAGAGAACTTACAGTGATGACAACAAATCTGTCTGTTGTTGGCTCTGGTCCAATACGCGCTCCTGCACAAGGATTATAGCAGATGTTGATAAAAAAATATTCAAAGAAATGATGGGATACAGGAACTATGGGTAATCCATCTTGCTCACCTGGATAACTTGTCTTTAGTAAATGCTTTATGAATGTTGTTTTCCCTGTGGAGTATTGACCCAACAGCATGACCATTGGCTTCGCATCAAAATCACTGCTAGTCTGTTCGAGAAAAAGTCACTGCTAGTCTACAAATATGATATCTTAAAGAAGTATAAAGTAGAAACCTCTATAAATTGTAGAACAGAACAAATATCACATATTATTTTTTGCAATACGAAAATTTTACTAAAGTTGTAGAAATGAACAATGGGTAATTTACAAATGCTTTTAACAAGAATCTGTTACAAAAATCAATAACATGATAGAGATACACTGCTGTGCAGAAAGATTCTATCCTTTGGCATTACACATACCAAGAGATTTCAAAGCATCAGACACTCCATCAACTCAACAAAAAATACTGTCTGCACAGGATAATTCTATGAATCTTGATTTGTTGATGCTGACAAGAGAATGTATGAGGAATATTTTGAGCTTATATTGAAACTAGTAAGAGTGACACATAGGCAAATCTGTCAAAATAGTTTCAAATGCAAAAGTGACACATATTCATGGCTATTTTGCCACAAGTTAACCACCAGTTCAAATGTAAAAGTGAGAAATATACAAATCTATCAAAATAGTTTCAGATCGAGTTCTCTTCATGAAAGAATTAGTGGCTAAGCTCTATAACTCTTTGCTCAGTGAAAGAATTAGTGGCTAAACAAAGATAGAATTACATTGACGCCACCATTAGGCTTTGATATGCACGAATCAGACTTAGTAAAAGCGCCTCAGTTCATAGCATTATTAGATCCGTGAGGAGAATTGCAAGGATGTCGGGCGTTCATGGCACTACCTCTCGCAGCTGCTCGTCGGTGAGAGTGTCCTCGAAGGCCTTCTCCTCTTCTTCGGCCGCACTCGACACCTTCCAGGAAGAGGTGCTGGCCGCCTCCTCGGATGCTGCTGAAGACGAGGAGAGCACAGCCTTCACGCCGGCGATGAGGGGCGCGCCACCTTCACGAGGGTGGCCTCGGGCGCAGGGGGCAGCAGGGGGACTCGAGCGCGAGGAGCGCCGCCTTCCTGGCGGCCGCGCACCGGCGACGAGGTGCTCTTGAAGCAGGGGGCGGCGGGGAGAGTCAGGCGCGAGGGGAGTTAGGCACGGGGCGGCAGCGGGAGTCGCGTGTGTGAGCAGCGTCGGCGGGAGTCCGATCCGTGTGTGAGTGGCGGCGGCGGTATTCTGCCTCTGCGTGTGTGTGAGCGGCGGCTGGGAGGGTGTGAGTGGTGGTTGGATGTAATTGAAGCTAGGGTTTTCCAAACCAACTCTCATCTGACGTGTAGGACCCTAAATTTTAGATGCCACTTGCGGTAGAGACCAGCACCAAATCTGCTCTGACATGTGGGCCTTCCAAATTTTAGGCACGAAATGGGCTAAATCATGGGCGCGCAGGCCCAATTTGATATACCGACCGACTGACTGACCTAGTTAATCAGTTATTGCGACCGACCGTCGGACGCTAATCCAAAATAAAAATACCGACCAACCTTCGGACGTAATAGTAACATATAGCGTCCGACCGTTTGCCATAAATATATAGCGACCGACCGTCCAACGCTATTTCGATACTTTTAGCGACCCTTAGTTGGACGGCAGTTTAGGCTGTGGTATAGTGATCTTCGACTGATTTTACGCCCTTAATCTACGCTAATTGAGCTATCTAGGTCAAGTCTGGAGATGGAAACGTGCGTGCATTGATTTGAATCCTTCCAGCACGCTCAACGGACCAATTGAGCTATCTAGGTCATCGATGGCCGATGGCGACCTATGTCGTGTGGAAGGGACATATATAAAGTGAGATATGGAGAGAGACACACACATACACACACGGATCGACATTGATCGAGTAGTTGCTTGTTATTCAACTTGGAAGATGCATGAAACGCGTGCACACACGTGCATGTACGGATGTACCTGATAATTAACGTACTCGCTCGTTCAATATGTTTGGTGGTGGATCCACCTCTGAACGTACAGACAGGTACAGCGGTGGCGTTAGCTAGATCGGGACGTACGGGCGGCAGCAGGGGTTACCCGGCTGGCCGTAGCCGTGCGCGGTCGAGCTCGGGGAGCAAGGAGGAGACGGACACCTAGCGCAGGTTCCTTTTCCTTCAACGAATCAGTCGAGAGCATGAGATTGAGATCCACCGTACGTACCTCCTGTTGTGTTTAATTATTGGAGTACAACTGATCGACCACTTGTCTCTTGGCTGTCCGATCGAGCTGAGGTTCTTTTCTACTATGATTGTTCAGCCTTCAGCGGAGGACAAATTTCATGTATAGGAGGATTCGAGGCAATTGCTGGTATCCTTTAATAATTCAATTACAAATGTTGATTCAGATAAGTTGGCTGCTAGAATCTACGGTTTCCAGATGGTTGAGTTCTGTCCGCGGTCAAATTGAGCAGACCTGGATAAACTGAACGCACTGGACGGGCAGGTGTGTTACACCAGAGGGTCCCATGCATCCAGTCTGACAGTCCAGATCAAGTCCGAGTTGGATTCAGTTTTCATGTTCATTTTGTACCAGGTAGCGTGCTCGTGCGTTGCTATGGGATAACTAAATTTTTATACTAAAAACACATGGATCGCACGATAAAATAATAATACCGTGAAATTAAATACCGATGTTAAAGTGATATTTAATTTAAAAAGCAAAGTTCATGAAATTAACACAGTCATGAAGAGCGTGACTTCGTATGCTCACAAACTCTACTGTATAGATCTTTCCGCGATGCGGTTAAGATAATGTTTTATATCGACAGGAAGAGATATCCGATATCTGTTTCTTTCATGCACCAATAAATCCACGAACTTGATACCATCATGTACACAGGTTCGAGTACATATGTAAATATTAGTGTCTGTCACATGTGTAATACTGCATGTCTTGAAAAATCTCTCACAAAACTTTAAAACAAAGTATGTTATACTCATCTTATAAATATGTGTTGCAAATATCAGATTCATTAAGATTGATGACTTATATATTGTATAACCAAAAGCAGCTTTTAGGTTGTTCAAATTTCACAGCAGTATCAGCCCTCCTTTTGGTGCGTTTCATTGAGGTTCTATGACTTCTGTAAAAACTACATCAGTCTCTCTCAGATACGAGCGGACCCTAAACGTACTACCCCATCCAAGGTAGGACCTTCTCATTGGATACCAGATGATCAGTAGTTTCGACGCCTCTTTGGCCAGGCTGAATAGTTCACGGAGCCCATACCGCATGGATGATGCCTCCCTTTCCTTCATCTTCAACTATAAATGATATGCCGATAAAACACTAACAAAAACAAGCGTGTCAGCAGATTCCATGGATGATTCTAACTACTGAAGTATTGAGTAGATAACCCATCCTCTCGTGCCGACTAAAATCATTGAACTGTACTATATTGAAGTGTTCACCTTCTGAAATGTGCAACTATAGAAGCCAAGGACCCGGTATATGGATAGGAAGAGCACCTGCACAACCAAAATAGATAGATACTGAATGAGAAAGTATTTTACTTCTATACTTTTTACACAAATAGTCAAGTAGCACTAAAAAATATGCTAATATGTAGTACATGATTTATAATCCCAACATTCAAAAATATTATTCTAGTAGAATCTTCTGACCACCCAAACAATGTTAGAAAAAAGGGGTTACGTTGATGCTCAGAATGTACAGCTCAACACAAAAGGAATTGACGTTTCGTTCCTGCTGTTGATATCAGTTGATATCTAAGTATCGTGCAGTTGATATCAGTTAATATCTAAGGCTGAAAAATTCTATGTATAATATTTTCCTTATTTTTCACACCTTAAGGATCCACGTTCACCACCTATGCGCACGGTCCGCGACGCCCGGGCTGCCCTTGCCGAGCTTGTCCTCGTTGCGCCGTCCTCAAAGCTCATCGTAAACACTGAACACTGTAAACATCTCATTCCTGCAGAAAAAGACGATGATATAGCAGTCTGGTAAAGCACCTTAATATAATTCATTAAGGATTCAACTATCCAAGAGCTATCCAGTCTACAAATTTGAAGACAATATATGCAGTCACCCTGAAAACAAAATACAGCTCACTTCCATCAGCTTGCTTAGGAACACCCCCCTGAAAATAGTGTGCCTAAACTTCTATAAAGTGCAGTGCGCCACTCAAACTTCAGCATTATTAGCACAGATGTAAATAGTCATGTTGCAATCTGCAAACAGTTATAGAATAAAAGTCCACTACACTTCCATACAGTGCACAATACAGAGTCTAAAGAATTGGATTGAATACATACTGAGGAAGTTAGCATGGTACCAGATGTGACATATCCTTGCATAGTTTCTACGAAAACAATATGTTTACATTTCCTGATATCCTCGATTATGATTGCTGATCTAAAAGATTGATAGCTGAGTTAGTACAAGTACCATGATATATTGATAACTGGTATAGGAGCTCTCGGAGATTAATGCATTTTCTAGAAACCTGATTAAATAACATACACAATACCAAATTGCAGGCAAGTAGGCATCACCGAGCACCGTGCACAGCACAAAAATTCTACGCCAACATATAGCAACTATAGTAAGGAAAAAAATTTATATTGACAAATACAATATAATTAGTCAACTAGATAAGATAATTACCTTCAGAGTTACGCTCTTGTTCTTCAGACTTTAGGAATTACGAATCAGGAACACGAAGACAAGAATTATGCAACCTGTGGCCTGCTCTGCTCCTTCCTGGCCTCCTGGAGGCCTCCGCTGATTCGCTCTGCAGTTCCGTGCGGATTGCTGACAGCAGTATGCACATATTGACGGATCAGATAATCAGCTGACAGCTAATCTTGGAATCGGCACTTTGGCAGGTCTGATAGGCCAGATTATTTGGGCACCATCGGAATCGGGGACCTGTTCATGCGTACCTGTTGCACTCCCTCCTGCACAGCCCAGGTGGCGTTTGGATACTGGGATATACGGAGTGAGGTAGGAAAAAGGAAATAGATGAACGGCTAGGATTAAATGAGGCGTAAAAAATAGATGTCTATGATACAATACTACCCTTTGGAGGAGTGGGATATCCCTATCCCCATCCCCATCCCCATCCCCATCCCAGTGTCATCCAAACGTCACCTGGATGCAGTTAACCAAATCACAGATCAATCAGATCAAATGAGGGCAATTAACCAGATCAAATGAGAAGGGTGCAACATGATATGGATTGGATCGAGTGGAGGAAATAGGGAACCAAGATCGGAGGTGACTGGACCTGGCCATCAGCAGAGATGTAGCAGATGTACTTGTTGCCCCTGCTGTTGGCCTCACCACTGTAACAGAACCGCCCAATTATACGAGATTAAGTAGGAAAATCATCCAACGAGCGGACAATTTAACAAACTTAAGCCCGTATAACCCGGTAGTCCGTAAAATCCCGACGGATTTCAAACCATTTCGCATAACAGCCAAGATCGTACTAAGTTTAGCGGTCACCATCATAAGTTACATAAAAGTTCACGCACAAAATACATCGGAGTTTAAACATAGTTATTACAAACCAGGTTCGAATAAAAGTAGCGGAAGCGGTAGTTCAAATCACGCACACACACAGTGTTCGAAATAAAGTGCCAGCTTATGATCATCTCCAGCAAAAGCATCAGACGAGAAGTAGCAAATGACCATTGCCCATGGTCCTAAGCTTCGCCCATCGCAGGATAGAGGCAGTTGATACAGTAGCCGTAATACATCTGTCCATCTGCAATAAGTGGGAACAAACCCCTAAGTACGAGAAGGTACTCAGCTAGACTTACTCGACAGAACCAAAAATAAAATGACACCAAGGATCATGATAGGCTTTCTGGTGGGGTTGCTGACTCATTTGCAAGAAAAGTATTTTCAACTTAACAATTCTTTTCCAAAAGCATGCAGTAATTTAATCTTTATTACCCTGTCAACTATGTTTGCACCTGTGCTAGAGTAACATGTAATTAAGCAAGTAAGGATTACCAACGATCATTAACAATAGTATCATGTCCTCTTTCAAATAACTATCCAAGTGTTTCATCAATATTACTACGATGAAGTAGCTCAAGTCAAGTGTTCACTATCCAGTGAACGATGGCGATTCGAATCGATTATTAACCAGCTGGTAATTTATTCCTGACACAAACCTCACTCACCCGCTAAAGTGAGATATTGGTCACCGAGTCAACTATTTAGGTAAAGTCGCGAGCTTGCCAGGAACCACATGTACCCGGGGGCCGCCCGACTGCTCTTTGGCCTTATCATCGTGCCCCCGTATCCTGCCACTACTGCTCCGGTACAGTGCGTTGCGGGCAATCCACTCGGCCCGAATAATCTCCCAGCTTCGCGGTCGAAAGGTACATTATTCGGCCAGCTAAATGTGAGGCATGCGTTCAACATGACTCGAGGCCCAACAACGGTCGGTCCTTAATCGACTCAGACGGAGAACACTACAGTTCGAAACCCTGCAAGTCTCCGCCCGATCTCAAATCCCATTCGACACTTAGTTATTCTCAATGACACATCTTTCACATAGATCCAAGTAATCTCCTATAGCTCGCGGATGACAGGCAATCACCCGACTTCTACCGGTCTAAGCAAACTAAGCAATTATTGACCGTGGACACTAAGGTAACAAGGGTCGGGTAAAGCAAGGTGAAACAAGGTATAATGCAGCAACGGTTGCAAACAACTCCTAAACGTAATGCATCAAATTAAGTAAAGTCAATAATAAATTATTTGCAAACCGGGAGAGAAATGCTCCGGGGCTTGCCTCTCTCAAAAGAGCTCGGATGGTGGTCGGGGCACTCTGGAAGATCTTCACCGACCTCCTCTTCGGCTTCGGTCGCCTCCTGCTCTTGCACCTCAGACTGCTCTTCCGGGTCCTCGGGAACTGCTACCGGGGTCACTTCCTGCGATCCTGTATGATGCGGAATTATAAGTGCTTATGCCTAGGTGCATTGCAGGGATGACATGAAATGATGATGATGAATGAGATGTAGATGAGCATGTTATTTTGTTTCAATTACGTGGAACTTACGACTCTTCTACAAGGTAGTCTACATCATCCAAGAACATGTACTCATAAACTACCACCACTATGCTCTATCATGCAAAGGCACCTTGACACTTAAGATGCTTCAAAGATACACCAAAGCATAGTTTACTAACTAATCTTACATCAAAGATTGAATGTAAACCCTAGTTAGCACTAGGCTTGAATAGCAACACCTATTTGGGTAGCACAGAAAAATCTTAGAAAATTACAGTGGATTATTATCATCAATTCTAGCATGCCACAAAAATTTCATTGCATTTGGATTACTAGAACTGTCTATACAAAAATAACAAGCTAAGGCCTAAAAATGAGCATGAAAATACTTTGTATTATGAAAAGTATCAAACAATAGATTTAGCAATTTTTCTACTTTCTACACAGTAAACAATCACTGTAGAAAAATTATTACTTGCATGTTTTATTCACATTTATTTAATTAACAAAAATAACAAATATTAGTAATAAAAAGCATTTGAACTACACATAAAAATTTTTCTACAGAATAGACATGATACATAATTTTCCTAGCAAGTACATTGCACAAAAAGATTAAAAACTTGGAACCACATTTTTCTGATTTTTTCTATAATTTATTATCATTTTTTCAAGAAAACACCAATTTCAAGGATTAAATAAAACACTACAGAAAAGTAATGCAATATTAACATGCAATATTTTTATACTGTAGATCTGGTTCCAAAGAGTCCATAGAAATTTATTTCACAATTTTTGGAGCTAAAATGAGCAAGTTATGGATTTTTGAAACCCTTTTACATTTTCTGGAAAACAATTTATTAAATCTCTTTTTGAAAACCGGCTGACTAATGCTACGTGCACCCAGAAACTAAACACAGAGACAATCCATGAGACCGATAGGTGGGCCCGTGACCCCACTTGTCAGTCGCAGAGAGTAGGGAGGGAACTCCGGCGTCCACGGCTCGCCGGCGGCGAGGTTTCCGGCCAAGCCAGAGGCACCACGTGAACCACCGCACGGTTGCGAACTCAGTGGTGCACGCGGGGTGGCCAGCGGAGCTCGGGGGACCAATCACCGACGTTCATGGTGGAACGGTGGCATGGTGAACCGCCGACCGGCCAGCTCCGGCCAAGAAACGGGGCAAGAAAAGGTGCTCGAGCACCGGTGAGCCAAGACGAGCACGATGCGCGCACTAGAAAGGAGTAAGGTGGAGCGGAGAGAGGTGCTCCACGGAGCGGGCAAGTCCGGTGAGCTCGGTCGGTGCTCTGGCGAGCAATTCACGCGGAGAGAAGGCTTACCACGGCCGATTCCAGTGTGTGCAGGGTTCGCCCGAGGGTGGAGAAGCTTGGGGAAAGATGGAGCGGCTTGCGGTGAGCTGGGGCTGCCGGAACGCGCGTGTCCGGCAATGGCGAGCGGCTCTCCCGCTCGGGTTCTCCAGAGGAAGGAGGAAGGGAGCGAGCGAGCGGGTGAATGGATGGAGGCCGAGCGCGCGCTGTGCTTTGAGGTGGAATGCGCAGGGGCCACGGGCGGCCACGCGGAGGGCGTCGCCGGCATGCGGCCGCCACGCGGCGAGCGCAGTCTGCCATGGGCGCCAGCGAGCGCGGGCGCGCGGGAGGGAGAAGACGGCCGGACTGGGCTGGGCCGAGGCGGGGCGCGAGCGCGGGCGCACGCGCGGAGCTGGGCCGCTTCCAGTCGCGGGCCGGAAACGAGGCGGCGGCCTATTAGGTTAGAATTTGATTTTTTTTCAATTTCTATTTTCAAACAAATTTCAAATACAGTTTTCAAACCTCATTTTGAGCGAGAAAAGGACTTTTTCTGAAAATGGTCCAAAAATAAAAGTTGCTTAGAATTTAATTCTCTACAACTTTGATTAAGGGGCCAACCTCAAAACTCTTATAGATTTTGAATTGTAGAATAAAAGCTAATTTAGGGAGGATTTTTGAATGTTTTCAAATAACATTTTTGAAACAAGTTTTTGACAAAACTTTGAGTAATTTAGTTGCTCCAAAAATTTCACCTATAATTCTAAGTGGTATAAAATTTATAGTTGCACAAATTTGATGAATGTAATTAGCACATTATCACATCATGTTATGAATACTATTTTCCAAGCTTTTATTTCACTAAAGGTATAATCTTACTACATATGATTATGAATGATATGACATGTTATGCTCATGATTTGCAATGTTAATGCTTGCGTAACACCGAGGTGTTACAGCCCTCCCCCCTTATAAAAATCTCATCCCGAGATTTGGGTTACGAACCATTTGTTATAAAAATCTTCGTATGCTTTTTGTAGGTATTCACCCGTTTCCCAAGATGCATCCCCTTCATCATGATGACTCCACTATATCTTATATGTTTTCACCACACTGTTTTGAGTAGCCCTCTCCTTGGAATCCAAAACTCGAATTGGTTGCTCCGATACACCAGATCTGACTTAAGTTTTATGCCTCGAGGTTCAATTCTTTCCTCTGGAACGCGCAAACACTTCTTGAGATGTGATACGTGAAAAACTGGGAATATAGCACCCATTGCTTCAGGTAATTCCAATTTGTAAGCCACTGGACCTTTTCTTTCTAAAATTTTGTAGGGTCCTACAAATCTGGCGGCAAGCTTTCTGCGCACTCCAAACCGCTTCTTCTTCATGGGCGTGACTTTTAGATAAACATAGTCACCAACTTCGAACACAAGTGGTCTCCTCCTCTTATCCGCATAACTTTTCTGACGTGACTGGGCTGCTCTCATATTTTGCTGAATGATATGAATTTTCTTTTCGGCTTCTTCCATGAAGTCAATACCGTAATACCTTTTTTCCCCTGGCTCAATCCAGTTTAGAGGTGTTCTACACTTTCGGCCATACAGAGCCTCAAACGGTGCCATTTTGATACTTTCTTGATAGCTATTATTATACGCGAACTCTGCTAAGGGTAACCATGACTTCCATGAACCTCTTGATGTGCACACGCCTATGCAACGCGTGTAGCAAGTTGTGTGGCTCGATCTTCTCGTAGGATCTGCGAACTTGATAACTTGTCAATGCGTGACCTGGTGAAGAGGCAGTGCACCGTGAGGCTGTCCACGCGACGAACTACTGAGACAATCACCCTTCCACGTACCGACGAAACAGCCCACGCAATCACGCCCTATAGACGTGAAGGCACAAACTGGGTGAACCGCAGTTCGGCGTTCTACAACTCCCTCAGAAATCGAAAGAACAAATGTTGCAAGCCTCTCAAGACTCACGCATAAACAAAACTCCACGAGTTTGTGTATTCTGAATTTAGCCAAACAAGATCTGTCTTTTCATTGTCTAGTACAAGATATATATAGAGATAGGGGCGTTCAGCTTTGAGTAAATGGCAGCATGCGCATGCACTAGTGGATTTCGTGGCTGGTTCGCGTGTCTTTTCAGCTTCTGGAAGCAGTTACTAAAATGAGCATAACTCTTTATTGGGTAGTCCAAATAATGAGCCGTTTGATGGGCTAGAAAGTAGACTTGAAGACGCTTCCATCCACTTATAGAGCACCGTCTAACTCCTTGTATTCTGTCCGTGGTTATGCTTGGAATTCGTACCATGTGTTAGTCATCTAGCTTCTGGTTGCATTCCCATGCAAAAGTGATGAACCACCATTTTATTCATGCACACCATAGGCTTCTTGGTTCAGATGTCCAGAGGCTTGAATCCATCTTCATCCCATGCTGGTTCATACACTCCATCATTCCTAAGGACATTGGAACAAGAACTCAAAAGCAAAGGCTCATTCAACATAAACTGATTATTAAACATAAGGTTAGCGTTCACCTGAGAATGAATTTCCTTCTCCAATTGTTTAGCTCTACTTCTTGTAATTGGACCAGCTATATCAAGTGGAGTTTCATTTGAAGATGAGTGAATGCTAGGCATGTCCTCATTAGCCTCCCCCTCTTGAGGAGTCGTCCTCGACTCAGGCTCACCAACAAATAGAAGCAAGTCTTTGACATTGAATGTTGGACTCACATTGGAATATTCAGGTGGCAGCTCAATTTTGTAAGCATTATCATTTATCTTTTGGAGAACCTTGAACGGACCATCACCCCTAGGAGATAACTTAGTCTTGCGATGTTGGGGAAAACGATCCTTGCGTAGATGTAACCACACAAGGTCTCCCGGCTGGAATGTAACCTTCTTCTTACCTTTGTTCGCCTGCTTTGCATATTGTGCTGATTTCTTCTCGATATTTTTCCTTGTCTCATCATGGAGTTTCTTGATAAAGTCTGATCTCTTTGATGCATCCATATTAACTTGTTCCTGCAATGGTAAAGGCAAAAGATCCATGGGAGTATGCGGTTTAAACCCATAAACAATTTCAAATGGACAAAAGTTTGTTGTGGAATGGACTGCCCTGTTATAAGCAAATTCAATATGTGGAAGGCAGTCTTCCCACTGCTTCAAATTCTTTTTCAACACAGCACGCAACATGGTGCATAAGGTACGGTTGACAACTTCAGTTTGCCCATCGGTTTGCGGATGACAAGTGATGGAAAATAACAACTTCATACCAAGCTTAGCCCATAATGTCTTCCAAAAATAGCTTAG
The DNA here is from genome assembly GCA_022457205.1 of Saccharum spontaneum. Classification (NCBI taxonomy): domain Eukaryota; kingdom Viridiplantae; phylum Streptophyta; class Magnoliopsida; order Poales; family Poaceae; genus Saccharum; species Saccharum spontaneum. The sequence goes on along the minus strand of CM039595.1, from coordinate 22,043,188 downwards.
AAATTTTGTATCCCGGTCTGAAACAATAGTCCTGGGCACTCCATGTAAACGAACGATCTCCCTGAAAAACAAATCTGCAACGTGTGAAGCATCGTCGTTCTTATGACATGGAATAAAATGTGCCATTTTAGAGAATCGGTCAACAACAACAAAAATAGAATCCCTCCCCCTCTGAGACCGAGGTAAACCCAAAATAAAATCCATGGATATATCTTCCCAAGGTACATTCGGAACTGGTAATGGAGTATAAAGACCATGGGGGTTAAGGCGGGACTTAGCTTTCAAGCAGATTATGCAGCGTGCAACATGTCGCTGGACATCACGTCGCATATGTGGCCAAAAGAAATGATCGGAGAGCATGTCCAATGTCTTTTTGACGCCAAAATGACCAGCTAAGCCACCAGCATGTGCTTCCTGCAAAAGAACTTGACGAATCGAGCAGGCTGGAATGCAAAGTTTGTTAGTCCGAAATAAAAAATCATCATGCACATAATACTTGTCCCAGCCTTTTCCAGCAATGCAATGAGAGAAAGGTTCTTTAAAATCAGAATCAGCTGCATAGAGTGTTTTAATGGATTCCAAACCAAGCACTTTTGTATCTAATTGTGTAACCAAACCACATCTCCGTGATAAAGCATCGGCAACAATGTTATCTTTTCCATGCTTATGTTTTACAATATAGGGAAATGTTTCGATGAACTCAATCCATTTTGCATGTCTACGGTTCAGTTTGTCTTGACTTTTTAGATATTTCAAAGCTTCATGATCAGAATGGATGACAAATTCTTTAGGTAACAAGTAATGTTGCCAAACTTCCAAAACGCGAACTAAGGCATAAAGCTCTTTGTCATAAACCGAGTAATTCAGATGTGGACCATTTAGCTTTTCAGAAAAGTAGGCAACAGGTTTACCTTCTTGCAGCAGTACACCTCCTATGCCAATACCACTTGCATCACATTCGATCTCAAATGTCTTACCAAAATCAGGAAGTTGTAGCAGCGGTGCTTCACAAATCTTTGTTTTTAGTGTGTGAAATGCTTGGTCTTCGTCATGGCCCCACGTGAATGGAACATCCTTCTTTGTGATATTGTTAAGGGGTGCAGCGAGCGTGCTGAAATTTTTGACAAAACGCCTATAGAAACTTGCAAGACCGTGAAAGCTTCGAACTTGGCTCACATTTACCGGTGTAGGCCAATCCTTTATTGCTTTAACCTTCTCTTCATCAACCTGAATACTATCTGCGGAAACAACAAAGCCAAGGAAAACAACACGGTCTGTGCAAAAGGTGCACTTAGCAATGTTGCCATACAATTTCTCTTCCCTCAAAACAGTAAGTACTTGACGGATATGATCAAGATGTTCATCAAATGATTTGCTATAGATCAGAATATCATCAAAATAAACAACTACAAACTTGCCAATGAAAGCTCGTAAAACATGGTTCATTAAGCGCATAAAAGTTGAAGGAGCATTTGTCAAGCCAAATGGCATCACAAGCCATTCATAGAGACCAATTTTAGTTTTAAACGCTGTTTTCCATTCATCACCAAGTTTCATGCGGATTTGATGATAGCCACTACGCAAATCAATCTTGGTGAAAATAATGGAACCACTCAATTCATCTAACATGTCATCAAGTCGTGGAATGGGATGGCGATATCGAACAGTTATAGCATTGATAGCACGACAATCAACACACATGCGCCAAGAGCCATCTTTCTTTGGAACTAAAAGAACGGGAACAGCACATGGTGATAAGGATTCACGAACATACCCTTTGTCCAAAAGCTCTTTTACCTGTCGCTGAATTTCTTTTGTCTCTGTGGGATTGGTGTGGTAGGCTGGACAATTTGGAAGAGAAGCACCAGGGACCAAGTCAATTTGATGCTCAATGCCGCGAAGTGGGGGAAGTCCAGCTGGTACTTCATCAGGAAAAACATCCTCAAAGTCCTGTAACAAATCAAGAACAACACTAGGCAGCGAGCTAGGTAAGTCGTTAGTGAAAAATAAAACCTCCTTGTACAACAGTACAAAGAATGGGGCTATGGTGTTTCTCACATCTCTCAAATCACTCCTGCTCACAAATAAGCACTCAGTTTGGTGTGGCTGTTTTAAAGTGGAATGAGGCTTTATGTGGCTGGATGGTTTAGAACTCTCTTCCTTACTAGTGTTGTGGGTCTCACTCAGTTTTCTTTTTTCAGATGCCTCTCTTTTCATGCGAGCCACATCTGAAGCATGTATCTCCTCTGGAGATAATGGAACAAGAATCACCTTCTTGTCATTGGCAAGGAAAGTGTATTTGTTAGACCGTCCAAAATGCACCGAATCCACATCAAATTGCTAGGGCCGACCAAGCAGTAAATGGCATGCTTGCATGGGGACAATATCACAATCAACCTCTCCATGATAATCACCAATAGAAAATATTAAATGAATCATGGCTGAAACCTTAACTGTCCCGGAATTATTCAACCATTGCATATGGTATGGATGTGGATGGCGACGTGGCTGCAAACCAAGCTTCTCAACAAGCAAAGCACTAACAATATTATTGCAGCTCCCACCATCTATGATGAAACGGCACACTTGGCCTTTCACTTTGCATCGAGACTGAAACAAATTATGGTGTTGTCCTTGTTCAGCAGCAACAAACTGAGTGGAAAGAACTCTCCTAACCACCAAAGAAGGAGATGGTGTATTCATTGTAGAAGGCTCCAAATCAGGAAAATCAGCAAGCAACTCATCAAAATCAGCAGTAGTAATCTCGTCAGAAGATGGAGAAGTAACATCTTGTAACATGTCATTGTGAGCAAAATGTGGAATAGGTTGAATGGCTAAACAATTCAGACCTAGCTCAAATGTACCATCCTCAGCTGAATACTCACAAGTATCAAGATGTTGGTCTGCAAATACATTGGTAAACTCTGCATCCTCTTCACTTTGAGAATCATAAGATCCATCAGCAAGTGCAATAATGGTACGTCGATTGCGACATTCAGCTTGTTTATGCCCATGACCACCACACTTAAAACATTCAATCTTACTTGTCTTCCTTGGAGCTGCAGTAGCAGAGGAGCTGGACTGATTAGAACTTACAGCTTTGCCTCTTGAATCAAAATGTTTGGCAGAAGTTGAAATTGAACGAGAAGTTGCATGAGATGAAGGTGTGTGCACCCCTGACCCGTGCTGCTGTGAATGGCGCCATGGAGTAGAATTATTAGGAGCTGAAAATGAAGCACGGTTCTTATAGGATACAGCAAGCTGCCTTTCTGCCCTTTTTGCAAAATGTAGCAATTCATTCATGGTGTTGTAATTAGTCATGTCCACCTTGTCTGCGATTGGTTTGTTAAGACCAACCAGAAATCGAGCCATAGTTGATTCCTCATCTTCAGTGATACCGGTACGAAGTAGACACATTTCCATTTCCTGAAAATATTCATCCACACTACGATGGCCTTGGACAAGACGTTTCAGCCTCAAATGTAGCTCATGAGAATAATCTGCAGGAACAAATCGCCGCCTCATTTCTTGTTTCATGTCATCCCAAGTAATACGATCATGTCCAACGCGGCGGAAATCAGCACACACTTGATTCCACCAAGTGATTGTATAACCAGTGAACTCAATGGCAGCAAGCTTTGCTTTCTTGACAGGAGGATAAGTATATAAATCAAAGATCTGATCAACCTTTGTCTCCCACTCAAAATAATCATTAGCACTTTCTTTTCCATTAAATTTTGGAATAGACACTTTCACTTTGCTTAACCCATCATCATCACGGTGACGACGGTGGTCACGATAACCATGATGGCCACCATGCCGGTGATCATCCATATCAGACAACATATCAGCATCACCATCATAATCTCCTCCACCTTGAATAGGAATGCGCCGAGCACGACCAAAATTAGGAAAACCAAGACCACGCCCGCCACGTCCACGGCCAGCGGGACGACGCACTGGCTCATCATCCTCCTCAATGTCATCATCCTCATTTGGTGGCGGTTCTCTACGTGGCATGTCGAGTTGGAGAGTTTGGAGCTACTGCACCAAATCATGCATTTGTGTACGCAACTCCTGAAATTCCTCCACTGAAACAGCGACACCATCTCCACGTCCTGCCATATTAGTAAAGGGGAAAAAAATAGGACAATATATATGTGGAATATATGTGGAATCACTGCCTCACCACTTACAAAACAAGTTCTTTCTCTCCCTGAAAAGAGCAAGAACCGTGGCTGTAATCTGTAGTGGAAGAGTGATTGTAACAGCGACGACGGTGCAACAACTCACGGTGCTTTTAAGTGGAGCTTGGTGGGGTAATATGTAAGTGGAATGCACTGAAATGTAGTGATGCAAAACCAAATAATAATCCAAGAACACAAGTCTAAGTTGCTGAATATAAAGGAAAAGATGTAAAAAGAAAGGAACAAGATGTAGGAAGTGGATAGATGAACACCAATTTGCACCAACCGTAACTTGTTGCTGCCCAAACCCCTTTTGTGTGCTGAACACAATTCTCTTTTGTTTCTTTTCTTTCCTTTTTTTTGTTTTTTTTGGAACAAGAACTCGGTGTTTTCAGTTCTTCTTTTGACCCATAGACAACTTTTCTTTTAACCTTTCTGACAAATGCAGCACAACTTTCAACTACAGGGGCTCATAAGGATCACTAAGACGGATGGCGCAGAACAAAAACAAGAAACTCGGTTGGGGAATATGTGGCGGAAAGAAAACAAGGGTGGGACGGGTGGGTTATATATATATATGCAGCAAGCAAAGACGATCAGATCAAGGGTGGGATGGTTGGTACATGCAGCAAACGATTTGATGATTAGAACAGAGATAACAACTAGAACGATGTGGAAAAGAAAATTCAGCAACTAGACAAATGTTAAAGGATTAAAACTCGATAAAGCAAACTACAAAATCAGTAGCACGTATGAATTTGGGCTGTAGGTTTTTTTTGGCTATCAGTGGACAATAGGTATTTAAACTCTATCCTACCAAAAACAAGAACAATCCTACTGAGGAAACAGAGGCTTTGATACCAGATGATGTGCACACGCCTATGCAACACGTGTAGCAAGTTGTGTGGCCCGATCTTCTCGTAGGATATGCGAACTTGATAACTTGTCAATGCGTGACCTGGTGAAGAGGCAGTGCACCGCGAGGCTGTCCACGCGACGAACTACCGAGACAATCACCCTTCCACGTACCGACGAACAGCCCACACAATCACGCCCTATAGACGTGAAGGCACAAACTGGGTGAACCGCAGTTCGGCGTTCTACAACTCCCTCAGGAATCGAAAGAACAAATGTTGCAAGCCTCTCAAGACTCACGCATAAACAAAACTCCACGAGTTTGTGTATTCTGAATTTAGCCAAACAAGATCTGTCTTTTCATTGTCTAGTACAAGATATATATAGAGATAGGGGCGTTCAGCTTTGAGTAAATGGCAGCATGCGCATGCACTAGTGGATTTCGTGGCTGGTTCGCGTGTCTTTTCAGCTTCTGGAAGCAGTTACTAAAATGAGCATAACTCTTTATTGGGTAGTCCAAATAATGAGCCGTTTGATGGGCTGGAAAGTAGACTTGAAGACGCTTCCATCCACTTATAGAGCACCGTCTAACTCCTTGTATTCTGTCCGTGGTTATGCTTGGAATTCGTACCATGTGTCAGTCATCTAGCTTCTGGTTGCATTCCTATGCAAAAGTGATGAACCACCATTTTATTCATGCACACCATAGGCTTCTTGGTTCAGATGTCCAGAGGCTTGAATCCATCTTCATCCCATGCTGGTTCATACACTCCATCATTCCTAAGGACATTGGAACAAGAACTCAAAAGCAAAGGCTCATTCAACATAAACTGATTATTAAACATAAGGTTAGCGTTCACCTGAGAATGAATTTCCTTCTCCAATTGTTTAGCTCTACTTCTTGTAATTGGACCAGCTATATCAAATGGAGTTTCATTTGAAGATGAGTGAATGCTAGGCATGTCCTCATTACCTCTGGAAGACAATACAAAAGCTCTTAACATATCTTCTAAAACAGCGTTAACTCTTTCAGTCTGACCATCTGTTTGAGGATGATAGGCAGTATTACGAATCAAACTAGTTCCCAAACCTTTATGCAAGTGCTCCCAAAAGTGAGCAGTGAACTGTGACCCCCTGTCAGACACTATAGTCTTCGGTATTCCATGCAATCTCACAATCTCAGCAATATACTTCTCGGCATATTGAGGTGGTCTGTAATCTGTCTTGACAGGCAAAAAGCGGGCTGTCATAGTAAGACGATCCACGATTACCCAAATCGAATCATGGCCTTTTCTGAGTAGTGGGCAAACCTGTGATGAAATCCATACTTATATCATCCCACTTCTAACTAGGTACTGACAAAGGTTGTAACAATCCGGCAGGTTTCATGTGAATAGCTTTCACCCTACAACATGTGTCACATCTGGCTACATAAGCTGCAATTTCTTTCTTCATTTTTGTCCACCAATAGCGAGTTCTTAGTTCTTGGTACATTTTACTACTGCCAGGATGAATGGACAACTTAGAGAGATGAGCTTCATCCATAATTTTATTCTTAAGCTCTCTATCCTTTGGAACAACAAGACGGTTGTCGAACCACAACACGTCCCGTTCGTCTACTCTAAAGTGTTTTGAGGGTTCTTCTCTAATTTTCTTTTTGATGTGGAATATCCCTTTGTCTGCTTTCTGGCCTTCTATTATCTTACTCTCCAAGGAGCAACTGATCTGAATACTATGTAATACGGCAGGGTGCATTAGATTAAAACCATCCTCGAGTAAGGGTCGCATATTCAAGCAATGTGACTTTCTACTCAAAGCATCCGCTACTACATTGGCTTTCCCAGGGTGATACTGTACATTCAAGTTGTAATCTTTGATTAGTTCTAACCATCTTCACTGTCTCATGTTCAATTCTGGTTGGGTAAAAATGTACTTGAGACTCTTGTCATCGATGAAAATATTGCATACATTACCAAGTAAATAGTGCCTCCAAATCTTTAAGGCATGCACTACAGCGGCAAGCTCAAGATCATGCGTCGGATAATTGATTTCATGTTTTCTCAACTGACGGGAGGCATAAGCAATGACTCTTCCCTCTTAAATCAGAACACAGCCTAACCCTGTTTTCGATGCGTCGCATAACACATGAAAAGGTTTTTCAATGTCGGGCTGCGCAAGAACTGGAGCAGTGGTTAACAGTTTCCGCAAGGCGTGGAAAACTGTCTCACACTCCCCTGTCCACACAAACTTGTGGTCTTTCTGTAACAGACTTGTCATTGGTTTGGCAATCTTCGAGAAGTCTGGTATAAATCGGCGATAGTAACCAGCTAACTCTAGGAAACTCCTGACTTCTGACACTGTGGTTGGAGTTTTCCAATCCATAACCTCTTGCACTTTGCTCGGATCTACCGAAACTCCATTCTCAGATAGAATATGACCAAGGAAAGGAACTTTCTTCAACCAAAATTCACACTTGCTGAACTTAGCATACAACTTAGGATCTCTCAGTCTGGTCAAGACAATTCTCAGATGCTCTTCGTGATCTTTCTCATTCTCAGAGTATACTAGAATATCATCAATGAAGACAACTACAAACTTGTCCAACTCTGGCATGAAAATCGTATTCATCAGATGCATAAAATATGTAGGAGTATTTGTTAAGCCAAAAGACATAACAAGATACTCGTACAACCCGTATCTGGTAGAAAAGGCGGTTTTCGGGACATCTTGCGGCCTAATCTTTATCTGATTATACCCTGATCTTAGGTCTATCTTGGAGAACACTCTGGCTTTAGCCAACTGATCAAACAAAATGTCGATATGAGGCAAAGGATACTTATTCTTGATAGTTACAGCATTAAGAGGTCGATAATCCACACACATTCTCAAAGTACCCTCTTTCTTTTTCTTCACGAACAATGCAGGACATCCCCATTCAGACTTACTAGGTCGAATAAACCCCTTCTTTAATAATTCCTCTAGTTGCTTCTTCAGCTCAGCTAACTCATTCAGAGGCATCCGATAGGGTCTCCTTGAAATAGGAGCTGTCCCGGGGATCAACTCAATTCTAAACTCAACATCTCTATCTGGAGGAAGGCCAGGTAACTCATCTGGAAACACATCCGGAAACTCACACACTACCGGGATCTGGTGAATAGGAATGACTTCCATGGCACAGGTTATACTTACAAGGTTTGTTCGCCTGGGTAATGGCACCTGAAAAGTACCATCTATCTGGGGATCCTTAAGGGTAAGTATCCGACTGCTTGTATCTATGATTGCTCCCCAGTTCTTCATCCAGTTCATTCCTATTATTACATCCAAAACTAATCCAGGCATAACTACCAGGTTTACTCGAAACTTTTGACTACCTAACTCAAGGGTTGCCCCTCTAACCATCTAATTGGTTAACACATCAGCCCCTGCTGAACTTATGCGATAACCATAATTCAATTCTATGCATAGTTGTTCATGCTTCCGTGCAAATGCTTGACTCATAAAAGAATACGAGGATCCAGAATCAAATAGAACAACTGCAGGGTGATGGTTAACAAGGAACTTACCGGCAGTTACAGGCTCTCCCTCAGGAATCTCATCCATGGTGGTGTGGTGTACACGAGCAGTGTAAGTCTGTTGCTTCTTTTTAGGTGGATAAGGGTAGAACTTTGAAAAGTGGCCTGGCTGACCACAATTATAGCAGGGCCCCTTCACTGTACCAGCAGATCCTATAGCTCCCTTTAAATTGTTCTGTTCTGCAGCTGCGGTGATCTTTGCTGGTGGCACGGCCATCTTGTACGGCTTCTGTGGTCCCTTGTAGTTCTGGGTCTTATGCTGTGGCGGCTTGAACCTTGTACCTGGAGCGAACGGACGATAAGAAGAATGATTTGTAGTGAGAACTCTGGACTGTGATGGTCCTGACTCAAACACCCTCCTGCGATTCTTGGATGCAGTGTAGGCGTTGTTGTTCTTTTCTTGTTTCAGACAATCACTGACAAAGTCATTGAATCTGGCGCGGGTATTGGTACCCACATGCTTCATCATCTTTGGACTTAACCCTCTCTTGAAACTAGCAATTCTCTTTGCATCTGTGTCGACCATGTCTAGAGCATAATGGCACAAGTTGTTGAAGGCATGCAAATACTACGTCACAGTCTTGGTACCCTGATTTAAAGCCAAGAACTCTCCTAACTTCATTTCAACCAGCCCTGGTGGAATGTAAACTCCCCTAAATGCTTCAGTGAACTCTCTCCAAGTAATCTGGGCATTGGGAGGAAAGGTGGTGCGGTGATGCTTCCACCACATCCCTGCCGGTCCTTGTAGCTGATGTGCAGCATATTCTGTTTTCAGAACTTCTGTCAGCCTCAACACGCGGAACTTATCTTCCATGGTGTTGATCCATTCTTCCACGTCGAGTGGCTCTGCTGCTTCCTTAAAAATAGGTGGCCTAGTATCCATGAAGTCCTTGAAGTTACTGTACTAGTTCACCCCATGGCCACCACCTTGATTATTACCTCTCTGAACATTTTCGGCGATGGTACGTAGAAAATCTTCCATATTCTTCTGCGATTGCTCGGCATTGTGCTGGCTTCCAAGGAACTACGCGAAGAATACCTCTGCAGTGAGCGGTGGAGGAGGGGGCAATTGTGGCTCTGGCTCATGGTGGTTGACGTTGTTTGCACCACTCCCACCAGCCCCTGCACCATTACCACCAGTTTTAGCAGCCTCATACGTGGCACGGCGAGTGTTTGCCATCTGCATATTCCAGCAACAAGTAATAATTGAGCGAAGTTGTAGTAATTGTAGTTGAATGAACAATCATGCCATACTGAATTCATTGGAGAGAACAAGTCATACAATAAAACAGAGGCACAATAATCACATTTCAATTAAAACAACATCACTAATCAAGTTACTTCGAATGCAACATCGCGTCCAATACAACCACGTTGCCAGCATACATACACTGGACTTTTATGCGTTCGGGCATCGCATACACAACCGAGTTCCAAAAGATCGCTAGTCTCAAGATCGAACAGGATACAACATGATACATGGAAACCAAAAGAAGGCCATCGCGACAGAGCCTAGCTACTAATGCAGGGCACTAGCCTACTCTTCGGGGCCATCGTCGAGGTCGGAGGCGTCACCATCGCTACCTTCAGTAGCGGCGTCATCGTCGACATCCCTATGGGCGGCGTCCGGAGGAGCATACGGGCCCACCCCGTTGTAGAGGGCATGAAACTCTTCATGCAAGTTGGCATTATACTCTTCTAGCTCCTCGACCCTCTGCCTCAAAAGGTCCCTCTTGTTCCAGGCTTTATTCCTTTCCTGAACTAGCTGTCCCATCATGCGGTCTGCATTTCTATTGGCCTGAGTCAACGTCTGCACCCGCTGCATGGCACTCTCACCTCTCTCGAGAGCCCGGTCTCGCTGCAAGCTCATGTCGGCCAACTGCTCCTGCAAGCTAGCTATAGCACGTGCTTGCTTCTTCTTCTGCTTCCTTGCTTCAAGCCGGTCATCACCGCGTAGACCAGTCAAGGTCCAATAGGTACTCTCAAGACCCTGGTATGCTCTGATGGCTGCATACATGGCACTCATAGCGTGGTTGTCACTAGTCCGTCCTTCACTTGGGCCTCTAACCAGGGCACTTCCTTGCGGTTGCACCCAAATGGCATCGCGAGGATCATCTCTCGGAAAAGTACCGGCCAAAGCTGCTGCCAACTCATTGGGAAACCTGCTCATTATGTCTCGGATAACACGAAAGGTTGCACCCTTTGCACCCTCAACTAGAGTGCGTCCTTCAAACTCCAAATGCCAACCATCCCACTCTGGCGCATCACCAAGAGCAGGGACGGTTATTTCCACTATTGCAAGTCCATCCTCAGCTAGATGGCTCTCACTCCAAGAGTACACCGGCTCTTGACCCTCCGGGTACCCCACATCATGGAGCACTCTCCAAAGCAAGGTGGGCATGCCAAACTCGCTTAGAAAAGTGTCCGTGCTGTGGCGCTCCCGTGGGGCCATCTGGCGACGGGGTGCTCTTCCGCCAGTGGACTTACGGGTGCGGGCCATCTGTAGCACAAGTTTTAATTACCCGGTGAGAACATATTTTAAGTTGATATCACTTTTATCAAAATAGGATAATCCTTTTATAAGGGGAGGAATGCATGTTATGAATGAAATGCACAGGCAATATGATGCATGTGCAAGTCTTACGTTCTCACAAACTTAGAAAATAAGAACATCTAACGATGAATTCGGTGGCATACAAACGATCTCTCGTACGTGACTAATACGTTCTACACGATAAGCGTTGTTATGTACCTGTAGAAAACTCATTTCAGCCCAATTCGCCATGAATGCATGAAAGCAGCAAACTTGCCTACCCACTCTACACGAATCCCCAGATGCGTGTACAACGGTAGTAACTACCCATCACATTGTCCTATTGACGGCATCGCCTCAATGGACGGAACAACCACACATGCGATACTTTTATAAAAACATGTGTAGAACATGTAATTATTCTAGTATCATATAAGCACTCTCCCTAGATTGGCGGTGTATCCGATCATGCTCGCACAGCTCCCACTTACCGAAGCGTAGAGGTAACTGATCCATACATTACCACTCAATTAAGTGGCACTCATACAATAGCACGCCGTATGAGCAACGAAAAGAGAAATATGGTGCAAGAACCCCAAGTTAGTACTTAAATAGCCACCTAGAGTCCTTAACTGGGCATACAGGATATGACCACTGGCACACTTTTAGTTTGAAAATCACACTTTTTAAACAAAATTTTGTTTTAAATATACTTATGAACAGTAATCACGCTAAACCATGCTCCGATGCCAGTTGTAACAGAACCGCCCAATTATATGAGATTAAGTAGGAAAATCATCCAACAAGCGGACAATTTAACAAACTTAAGCCCGTATAACCCGGTAGTCCGTGAAATCCCGACGGATTTCAAACCATTTCGCATAACAGCCAAGATCGTACTAAGTTTAGCGGTCACCATCATAAGTTAGATAAAAGTTCACGGCACAAAATACATCGGAGTTTAAACATAGTTATTACAAACCAGGTTCGAATAAAAGTAGCAGAAGCGGTAGTTCAAATCACACACACAATGTTCGAAATAAAGTGCCACCTTATGATCATCTCCAGCAAATGCATCAGACGAGAAGTAGCGAATGACCATTGCCCATGGTCCTAAGCTTCGCCCATCACAGGATAGAGGCAGTTGATACAGTAGCCGTAATACATCTGTCCATCTGCAACAAGTGGGAACAAAGCCCTGAGTACGAGAAGGTACTCAGCTAGACTTATCCGACAGAACCAAAAATAAAATGACACCAAGGATCATGATAGGCTTTCTGGTGGGGTAGCTGACTCATTTGCAAGAAAAGCATTTTGAACTTAACAATTCTTTTCCAAAAGCATGCAGTAATTTAATCTTTATTACCCTGTCAACTATGTTTGCACCTGTGCTAGAGTAACATGTAATTAAGCAAGTAAGGATTACCAACTGTCATTAACAATAGTATCATGTCCTCTTTCACATAACTATCCAAGTGTTTCATCAATATTACTATGATGCAGTAGCTCAAGTGTTCACTATCCAGTGAACGATGGCGATTCGAATCGATTATTAACCAGCTGGTAATTTATTCCTCACACAAACCTCACTCACCCGCTAAAGTGAGGTATTGCTCACCGAGTCAACTATTCAGGTAAAGTCGCGAGCTTGCCAGGAACCACATGTACCCGGGGGCCACCCGACTGCTCTTTGGCCTTATCATCGCGCCCCCGTATCCTGCCACTACTGCTCCGGTACAATGCGTTGCGGGCAATCCACTCGGCCCGAATAATCTCCTAGCTTCGCGGTCGAAAGGTACATTATTCAGCCAGCTAAATGTGAGGCATGCGTTCAACATGACTCGAGGCCCAACAACGGTCGGTTCTTAATCGACTCAGACGGAGAACACTACAGTTCGAAACCCTGCAAGTCTCCGCCCGGTCTCAAATCCCGTTCGACATTTAGTTATTCTCAATGACACATCTTTCACATAGATCCAAGTAATCTCCTATAGCTCGCGGATGTCAGGCAATCACCCGACTTCTACCGGTCTAAGGAAACTAAGCAATTATTGACCGCGGACACCAAGGTAACAAGGATCGGGTAAAGCAAGGTGAAACAAGGTATAATGCAGCAACGGTTGCAAACAACTCCTAAACGTAATGCATCAAATTAAGTAAAGTCAATAATAAATTATTTGCAAACCGGGAGAGAAATGCTCCGGGGCTTGCCTCTCTCAAAAGAGCTCGGACGGTGGTCGGGGCACTCTGGAAGATCTTCACCGACCTCCTCTTCGGCTTCGGTCGCCTCCTGCTCTTGCACCTCGGACTGCTCTTCCGGGTCCTCGGGAACTGCTACCGGGGTCACTTCCTGCGATCCTGTATGATGCGGAATTATAAGTGCTTATGCCTAGGTGCATGCAGGGATGACGTGAAATGATGATGATGAATGAGATGTAGATGAGCATGTTATTTTGTTTCAATTACGTGGAACTTACGACTCTTCTACAAGCTAGTCTACATCATCCAAGAACATATACTCATAAACTAACACCACTATGCTCTATCATGCAAAGGCACCTTGACACTTAAGATGCTTCAAAGATACACCAAAGCATAGTTTACTAACTAATCTTAGATCAAAGATTGAATGTAAACCCTAGTTAGCACTAGGCTTGAACATCAACACCTATTTTGGTAGCACAGAAAAATCTTAGAAAATTACAGTGGATTATTATCATCAATTCTAGCATGCCACAAAAATTTCATTGCATTTGTATTACTAGAACTGTCTATACAAAAATAACAAGCTAAGGCCTAAAAACGAGCATAAAAATACTTTGTATTATGAAAAGTATCAAACAACAGATTTAGCAATTTTTCTACTTTCTACACAGTAAACAATCACTGTAGAAAAATTATTACTTGCATGTTTTATTCACATTTATTTAATTAACAAAAATAACAAATATTAGTAATAAAAAGCATTTGAACTACACATAAAAATTTTCTACAGAACAGACATGATACATAATTTTCCTAGCAAGTACATTGCACAGAAAGATTAACAAACTTGGAACCACATTTTTCTGATTTTTTCTATAATTTATTATCAATTTTTCAAGAAAACACCAATTTCAAGGATTAAATAAAACACTACAGAAAAGTAATGCAATATTGACATGCAATATTTTTATATTGTAGATCTGGTTCCAAAGAGTCCATAGAAATTTATTTCACAATTTTTGGAGCTAAAATGAGCAAGTTATGGATTTTTGAAACCCTTTTACATTTTCTGGAAAACAATTTATTAAATCTCTTTTTGAAAACCGGCTGACTAATGCTACGTGCACCCAGAAACTAAACACAGAGACAATCCATGAGACCGACAGGTGGGCCCGTGACCCCACTGTCAGTCGTAGAGAGCAGGGAGGGAACTCCGGCGTCCACGGCTCGCCGGCGGCGAGGTTTCCGGCCAAGCCAGAGGCACCACGTGAACCACCGCACGGTTGCAAACTCAATGGTGCACGCCGAGTGGCCAGCGGAGCTCGGGGGACCGGTCACCGCCGTTCATGGCGGAACGGTGGCGCAGTGAACCGTCGGCCGGCTAGCTCCGGCCAAGAAACGTGGCAAGAAAAGGTGCTCGAGCACCGGTGAGAGGTGCTCCACGGAGCGGGCAAGTCCGGTGAGCTCGGTCGGTGCTCCGGCGAGCAATTCACGCAGAGAGAAGGCTTACCACGGCCGATTCCGGTGTGTGCAGGGTTCGCCCGAGGGAGGAGAAGCTTGGGGCAAGATGGAGCGGCTTGCGGTGAGCTGGGGCTGCCGGAACGCGCTTGTCCGGCGATGGCGCGCGGTGGCGAGCGGCTCTCCCGCTCGGGTTCTCCGGAGGAAGGAGGAAGGGAGCGAGCGAGCGGGCGAATGGATGGAGGCCGAGCGCGCGCTGTGCTTTGAGGTGGAATGCGTGGGGGCCACGGGCGGCCACGCGGAGGGCGTCGCCGGCATGCGGCCGCCACGCGGCGAGCGCAGCCTGCCGCGGGCGCCAGCGAGCGCGGGCGCGCGGGAGGGAGAAGACGGCCGGTCTGGGCCAGGCCGAGGCGGGGCGCGAGCGCGGGCGCGCGCGCGGAGCTGGGCCGCTTCCAGCCGTTGGCCGGAAACGAGGCGGCGGCCTGTTAGGTTAGAATTTGATTTTTTTTCAATTTCTATTTTCAAACAAATTTCAAATACAGTTTTCAAACCTCATTTTGAGCAAGAAAAGGACCTTTTCTGAAAATGGTCCAAAAATAAAAGTTGCTTAGAATTTAATTCTCTACAACTTTGATTAAGGGGCCAACCTCAAAACTCTTATAGATTTTGAATTGTAGAATAAAAGCTAATTTAGGGAGGATTTTTGAATATTTTCAAATAACATTTTTGAAACAAGTTTTTGACAAAACTTTGAGTAATTTAGTTGCTCCAAAAATTTCACCTATAATTCTAAGTGGTATAAAATTTATAGTTGCACAAATTTGATGAATGTAATTAGCACATTATCACATCATGTTATGAATACTATTTTCCAAGCTTTTATTTCACTAAAGGTATAATCTTACTACATATGATTATGAATGATATGACATGTTATGCTCATGATTTGCAATGTTAATGCTTGCGTAACACCGAGGTGTTACAACCACCACCATAGCTCTTGCCGCCAGGCAACTGCTATATGAATTATGGCAATTCCAATCACGAACGTCTCAGCACAGCGCCGCCACCCCTTAAGTCCAGATCCGGCAGGATGACGACGCTCCCGCCGCACCACCACCTTGCGTGCACAGCACAGCACCGCACCGTCACCACCCCACCCTCAACCTCAACCTAAACCTAAACCTCAAGACGTCATGGCGGCCGATAGGGATCAAGCACAAGAGAGAAGGTTGGGTGCGAGAGAAATCAAAATGATATCTGTGGAGTTGGCGACATCGACGGAGCCCTGATCGCTCGCCGCACCTTAGTGGATCCGCGCCGCCACGTGATGGGCTGCCGTGGCCGCTGCCACCGTGGCTGAAGAGCACTTGCTGCTCACCTAGTACCCTGCCATGGGGTTCGTCTGTGGGAGAGATGAGAGGAGTCCGCAGGTCGCGCGTGTGATAGAGGGGGAGGGGAAGACCGTGTGCTCAAGGGAGCGCGGAGCTGGGTCCACCGCACTGTTTGGCAAGCGGGGTGAAGGCGCGCGGGTCGCACCGGGGAGGCAGAGCGACGACGCAAAATATTTTCGCACGAAACGATTGTCTTAGTTTTGTTCTTTTTAGTTATACAGGAGATCTGTGTTTCGGGATATATTTGGATTCATCCCCATAATTGAATTTGTACCTACTTCTACTTTATCTCACGATGCGTCTCATAGTGGATAGGCAACTTTACCATTTAAACCCTTTATTTATCAGATGTCGTTCAACTTTTACGATGGGCGGCAACAGGGGCATGCCTCGACAAGCCACTTCAAATTATTCGGCTGCTAGGCCAAAACAACCGGTTTATTGTCAATCAATAATGAACATTGATCCACCCACGCGCGGGGAGAGCGAGCAAGAGGAGGGGCGAAAAGGGGCGGAGTTGGTAGGACACCACGCGGGTCACGACGACTCTTCTCCGACCAAATCCCGGCGAGGTAACCTTTGTTGAGCGCTCAAAAGTAGGAGATCGTCTTCAGGAGGAGACGCTGTGTCGTTTGACCGTCGTGTTCGTCCTGTTTTCGCCTCTCCCTTCTTCGTCGCCGGTTTTGAGTTTGCGGGGGAGTTGGGGGAATGTCCTGTTCGGCCATGGTGACTGCAAGACAGTTGTGCGAGATGTGTTTGCAGCCAGCAGTGGTGTATTGCGAGGTTGATAAGGCATATCTCTGTGCGGGTTGCGACGATTTTGTTCACGGGGCGAATTCGCTGGTGCGCCGCCATTTTCGCCGCTGGATTGAGGAGCAGGCGAGGACACCCTTGCTGTGCACAGGGAGTACCAGGGGGGTGATGACATACAGAACTTGAATCATGTTGGGGATGATCAGATTGACGCGGTGGGGAGCAGATGGGGAGCTTTGGCCGTTAGGGATTCTTCCTCGACGGTGATTCCCCTGGCACCGAGCAAATGTGCTTCTCTTAATGGACAGGGTAGTTCGTCCAATCAGGGGAGATTGGATGTTACGCCCTTGGGAGACTGGCCTACGATTGATCAGAGCTTGCATGTTGGCAAAAAGGGTCGCCGTCGATTTACCATGGTTCCCGGTGAACTGAAGGATTGGTGCATGGATGATTCTAGATATCATCCACAAACAAAAGGGGGTCAACGTGTTCATGATCGTATTGCAAATGACATCATTTGCCATTTGTTTGCTGGGGAACCGGACTCGGAATTGAATGAATTAGCTGCGGCTTGTGAGAGATTGGAGAATTCCATGATTAGAATGCATGAACTGGAGTCTGACATGGTTGGGTGCAAGGAAAGCAAGGGAGCGGGAGTTTCAGGTTCAGATGTGCAAACGAAAGAAAATAACGATTCCCGTTTCGATCATTCTTGGGTTCCGGGCGGACCCGACCCAGGATGGTACTAGATACCCAAGAAGAGGTTAACGCTGGATATCCTATACCCTGCAACCCGAGGCGAGGTTTGGCGATTCGGGCATCTGGCTCGCAAGATTAGGGCCACCCATCCTCCGAAGAAACTGGTTACCTCCTTTGCGGCGGCGGCGATGGCAAATAGAGAGCCCGGGCGTCAGACCGGGAAGAGGAGGCAGGAGGAGTGGATGGAGGAGGATGACTTGCTAGGAGCAGATCTGAGGCCGGAGTAGGACCTTCGTCACCGGATCCAGGGAGGGCTCGGTGGTGGGGATGGAGGGCAAGGGGGATTCAAAGGTCGTAGGTTTGACAACTATGGGGGAGAGCAAGAAAGGTTTGGAGGAGGGCGTCCAGATAATCAGGGAAGACTGGAGATTGGTCGAGCTACCTCACAACAGGGGGGTTGGAATCCTCAATTGCAGGGGCATTGGAACAACAACCAGCAAGGGGGATGGAACTCTAATCAGCAAGGCAACTGGAGGCCTGTTCAACAGGCGAACTAGAATCCAGGTCAGCAAGGAGGGGGGCCTCGGCATCAATCTCAAGACTCCCGCAAAGGGACTCAAGGGGGCGGTATGGTCACCAATGAAGGTATGCGTTCGAGCAACTCTTCTGACATCAAGTGTTATAGATGCTTAGACACTGGGCACCATCAGTATGAGTGTGTGAAGGAACCTGTTTGCTACAAATGCAAAACTAAAGGCCATATGGCAGTGGATTGCAAGAACAATTCCAAGAAACTCAGGATGTATGGATTTGGCATTCCTGGTCAAGGCTTCTACTCTTTCAATCTGCCAGAATCAAGCAGCAAGGTCATCCATATCTCTGGGATTCTTACAGTTATTGATGGAGAAGCTACTGAGGAAAGAGTTGACAAGGAGCTTAAAAATCTAGTTAGGGATAACTGGGACTTCAGGGTTAGAAAGATGGATGATAAAGACTACTTAGTGGTGTTTCCTGATAAGACCTCTTTGGACACCTTCACCAAACTTCGCAATTTTGGGATGCCTTTGTATGGTCTTACAGGTCGTTTGGAGAAGTCTGGAATTAATCCTGAAACTTCGTCTGTGTTGCAAACAGTTTGGATTAAAATTCACAATGTACTTGATGTGGCTAGGGATGTAGAGATCATCAAAGAAATTACTAGCTTAGTTGCTGAACCTTTGGTTGTTGATGAACTGAGCCTGGTTAGAGCTGAACCTGTCAGAGTAAAAGGCAGATGTAGGAATCCAGCGGCTCTGAGAGGATCTATTGAATATTTCTTCAATGGGGAGGGTGTCCTACTGAGGTTTGAAGTGGAAGAAGGGAGGTCTGTTGGTAAAGGAGGGAAAGGGGGTCCTCCTCCTCCTGGACATGGCCATGGCCCTGGAGGTTCCGGGGGTGGTAGTAATGATCAGGACAAGCAGTCTAAGGGGGGAATACTAAGAAAGGCTCTGGTAAATTTGACAGATTTGGTAGAATTGACAAGGAAGGGGATTCTAGTCATGATGGTTCAATGGAAGATGATATGGAGGTTAATCCTATTGCTGCATTTCACCCTGATCTTGGGATGGTTCAGATGACTAATGTGATTTCCAAAGGTATTGAGACTGAATGGCTTGGCAACCAGAAAAATATAGCTGCCACTAAGGGGGGGTCACTGACTTTGAAGGGGTCAGGTCAGAATACTGCTGAGGAAGTACAAGATAGGGAGTTAAAAGATAGTGATTCTCTGATTGTGGTACATGGTAGAGAGGGGCCCTATCTTATGGATAAAGGCAAATGGCCGGCTCTGAAACTACCTATGGAACAGGAAGGAGATAAAGAGGGCATGGGTGAGCTTACTCAAGAAGAGACGCTAATGCCAACTGATGGAGGTAGGAGATGGTATGAGAAAGAACAGTTTGGTATGCCATGTCTCACAACCTCACCAAAACTTATGCACCATGACTTGGGTGATCTGAACCAAGGAAAAGGTGATGAACTTTCAGTGGAAGTGGAGGAAGATGTCATGGACACTCTCTCAGAGCATAGCAAGGTCTCAGATAGGGAGTATGAGAGCCAAGGGTGGCAGTCTCCCAAGACAAAGAGGAGCAAAAAAAAGAACAAGAGAAAAGTAGTAGTGGCAACAAGGACTAGTAGCAGAATTGCGAGGGATGGTATTCTAGTGGCACAGAAGGCAGAGATCAGAGCTAAGGCCAAAAACGACTTCTCAGGTATTCATTCCTCTGCAACCCAAGAAAATCCTTTTACTATCCTCAATAATGCTTCTACTATTTGTTTGCATAACGTGATTGCCGATCTTGACCTAGAGGTAGAAAATATTGATGATCAAATAGATATCTTTAGAACTGAAGAACTAGCAAGAGCAGCTATTGCCGAAGCCAACTATAAATGTTTTCTTGAGAAACAGAGGGAGAAAACTAAACCGCATGATGATTTGCAGACGGGAGAGTTGGCTATGATGGTCATTACGAATAATGATAGGGATGTTCCTGTTGATCTCTCCAAGGGAGGAGTAGACAAAGGAATTTCAAAAGAGGTTGTCAGGAATAAAGAATTTGGGTCTTCTATTGATCTATCCGAGGGGAGGGTAGATAATAAAGATCCCCAGGTGCTAGAAGTGATTGAAATTGGTGATGTTTCACAATGAGGCTTATGTTCTGGAATGTGAGGGGACTAGGCATGATGCACAAGAGGGGTTTGATTTTAAAACACATCTTACAAGAAGGATTGGATCTGGTGGCGGTTCAGGAAACTATTAGACAGGATTTTTCTGATAAAGAGCTTAAAGATATGGGGGGTTGTAACTCTTTTATTTGGTATTGGATCCCAGCGAGGGGACATTCCGGGGGTCTCCTCCTAGGGGCAAAAACTGAAGATGTGGAATTAGAAGATGTTCATAAAGCAGATTTTTTCATTGGGGCTCTGGTTAGGAATAGACTGACAAATTTTAGGTTTTGGGTTCTTAACATTTATGGCCCTGCGCAGCATGAGATTTCGGGTGACTTCATCCAGGAGATATCTGGTTTTTGCAGTAATGAGGAGCTTCCAATTGTAATGGGGGGTGACTTTAACCTCATTAGGAATAATAAGGAAAGAAATAGGGGTCAAGGGGAACCTAAGCTGATGGAGATTTTCAATGATTTTATTGGAGAATTTCAGTTAAGGGAGATCTTTGTGAGTGGGGCTAGATATACCTGGTCCAATAATCAAAAGGATCCTATTTTGGTCAAATTAGATAGGATTCTAGCAACTGACACTTGGGACCTACATTTTTGTAACGCTTATGCATGGGCCAAAGCTAGAATTGGGTCAGACCACAACCCTTTAATTGTGGATACTGGGGACAGGGGAGTTCCCAGATCTAAATACTTCTTTTTTGAAGAAAAATGGTTTCATCAGGAGGGTTTCCCTGGGTTAGTTGAAAACAAATGGAGGGAGATTAGGAGCAAGTTGCCACATCAGACGTATTCTATTAACCTTTGGCATACTTGTCTTCAAGGTCTTAGACAGTACCTTAGAGGGTGGAATTTAAGAAGGATTGGGGAGCAGAAGAAAGTTTTAGGAGGGTATTCTGACAGGATCCAAGAGCTTGATCTTATCGCTGAACATAGGCTGCTGTCCATTGAGGAATGGGATGAGAGACTAGAAGTGGAAGATAAGTTGGAGAAATTGATTAGTATTGAAATGCTACAATGGAAACAAAAAGCGGGTAAAAATTGGATCTTACAAGGGGACACTAACTCAAAATTTTTTCATCAATTTGCAAGTGGGAGGAAAAGGAAAAACACTATTGCTAGTCTTGATTCTGATATGGGAGAAATTAGGGGTCAAAGTGATATAACTAATCATATAGTAGATTTTTATAAAGGACTTTTGGACCAAATGATCCCTGTCGTATGTCTCTTAACTCTAATTTTGGCTTGACAGTCTGGTCCTCTCTAGGGAGGAGAGTGATCATCTTGTGAAATCCTTTAGTTTAGAGGAGATAAAAGAAGTAGTGATGGGTATGAAGGAGAACTCTGCTCCTGGACCTAATGGGTATGGTGTGGTATTCTTCAAGAGATTTTGGGAGGTGATTAAAACCGATTTGATGCATATGTTTCAGGATCTTTATAATGACCAGCTTGACATTAAAAGATTGAACTACGGGGTGATTACATTGATCCCTAAACTGAAAGAGGCGAATAATATTAAACAATATAGGCCGATCTGTTTGTTAAATGTTGACTATAAATGTTTTACTAAAGTTTTGACTAACAGATTAGTTCCTGTGGCTAGGAAAAGGATAGGGAAGAACCAAACCGGTTTTATCAAAGGGAGAAATATTTTGGAAGGGGTAGTTGTACTACATGAGGTACTGCATGAGCTTAGTAGATCTAAAAAAAAGGGTCTCATACTCAAAATTGATTTCGAAAAAGCTTATGACAGGGTTAGGTGGTATTTTTTAGAGCAGGTTATGATAGGAAAAGGGTTTCCTTCCAAATGGATTTCATGGGTGATGAAAACTGTGAAAGATGGAAAGGTTTGCATTAATGTGAATGGGGAGAGAAGTTCTTATTTCAAAACTTCTAGGGGATTGAGACAAGGAGACCCTCTTTCTCCCCTACTCTTTAACCTGGTAGTTGATGCCCTGGGGGTGCTCTTAGATAAAGCGGTTAATAAAGGTCATATATCTGGGGTCTTGGGTGAGTTAATCCCTGGGGGTATTTCGCATATTCAATACGCGGATGATACAATAATCATGATTGATGGGTCTGATACTTCTATTAGGAATCTCAAGTTAGTTCTTTATTGCTTTGAATGGCTTTCTGGTTTAAAAATTAATTATCACAAAAGTGAGGTTTATGTGTTTGGGGTTCAACAGGAGGAAAAAGAAAACATGGCTAATATGCTTAATTGCGTGCTAGGGAGTCTTCCTATGAAATACCTGGGCATTCCTGTTAGTGACAAACATCTTTGTATGAGAGCTTTTGACCCTGTGGTACAGAAAATGCTTAAGCGGCTTGACCCCTGGAAAGGAAAATTTCTTACTTCTGGAGGGAGACAAATTCTAACTAATTCTTGTCTATCTAACATTCCCCTATACTGCATGGGATTCTATTGGCTTCAGGATGGGATCCATAAGAAAATGGATGCTATTAGAGCCAATTTCCTTTGGCAAGGGGCTGAGGGAAAATTTAGATATCATATGGCAAAATGGGAGATGATGTCTAGACCTAAAGACCAAGGGGGTGTGGGGATCTTTAATACCAGGATCATGAATGACTGCCTTTTGGTGAAATGGATTTGGAAAATCCTCTGTGAACCTGATGAATTCTGGTTCAAGGTCATCAAAGCAAAATATCTTAAAGGAGAGAGCTTCTTTGAATCTAATGACAAAGGGAGTTCCCAGTTTTGGAAAGGGCTACATAAAGTCAAACATCTTTTTAAATGGGGGGCCATATTTCAGGTTAGGAATGGGAGATTTTGTAAGTTTTGGCAAGACTGTTGGATAGGGAGGGTTCCTTTGAGCATTGCTTACTATGATATTTTCAGGATGGTAAGAGACCCTTCTTGTTCTGTTAGTGATTGTTGGAATGAGGGTTCCTGGGAGATGGACTTTAAACGTTCCTTATCCTACCGGGAGCATGAGTCTTGGCTGCAATTGCAGGATATGCTCCAGGCTGTCACAATTGTGCCTGAGCATAATGACACGGTCAGTTGGGCGTTAGAGAGGAAGGGTCAGTTCACTACTAAGTCCTTATATAGGTTTTTAACTGATAGGGGTGTTGCCAGTAGATCTGCCAAATTCATCTGGAATTGCAAGGTGCCTTTAAAGATAAAGTTTTTTCTTTGGCAATCTTTCAACAACAAATTACAAGTAGCAAAAAGTTTGGTTAAAAGGGGTTGGAAAGGGGATATTCATTGTTGCCTCTGTGGGAAGATTGAGGGAATCAATCACTTGTTTTTTGGGTGTTATTTGGCTAGAATGGTTTGGGGTGTGATCAAAGAAATTTTCCACTTGGATCGGTGCCCATCTTCGTTGAATGATTTCAGCTGCATTTGGCTGCAGGGCAAGGGGCCTTTGCCTAGCCGATTGCTAATGTTTCTTTTTGCAGGGTTCGCGTGGTCCTTATGGACTACAAGAAATAAGCTGGCAATCGAGAAAAGTTTTCCGAAAGCCCCAACTGATGTAATGTACGCTGCTATCTCCTTCATGCAGAAGTGGAGCCTGTTACTCAAGGAAACGGACAAGGAGCGAATTGATCACATCATCGGCAGCATCCTTACCTGGCTGAAGGCTTTTCGTCCTAATGTGATTCTGTAGTCAGATGTTTCTGAGATTTAGTTGCTGTCTAGGCCTGTTGCTTACTGCCGAACTGCTGTTTACGTTTTCTAGCTTTCTGGTTAGGCCTTTTTGGTGCTGTCTTGTTGGCTGGTAATCCCAGCGTACGTGCCTTGTTTTGGCTACCTTTTGCTTTATAAAAGCAGAGTTATCTCGGTTAAAAAAAATTGTCAATCAATAATTAATTCACTACTGCACTCCCTAGCTATATTGCTCAGTGTGAAATAGTTTATTGAGTTAAATGCACCACATGTCCCTGAACTTGTAAGCGTGTGTCACATAGGCCCTTAAACTTTGAAAATGTATTTCTGGCCCTCTAAACTTGTCACGTGGTGCACCGTAGGCCCCTGAACTTTGAAAAATACATTTCTGGCCCCCTAAACTTGTCACGTGGTGCACCACAGACCCCTGAACAGTAGCATGCACGCCGGCACAGTAGCATGCACGTCGGCCAAAACGTTTATCAAAGTCAAATACAGCAGCAAAACAATATCACTCGAACTGAATATCAAGATGATGACACCAGATGATCAACGAGATTCATCTCAGTTGTGCTGATGCTGCTGCAAACGCATGAAGCAACAGACTGCCACCCTTGTGCATCCAGCCGCATCCCCCTCTGCCCCATCTGCTCCAAGACGAAGCAGGTCTCCTCCTCCTTGCTGTCATCGCTGAGCCCTCTCACCAGGGGCCTGAACGTGGGAGCCATAGGGCAATGGCTGGTCACCAGCATCGCGTTGAAAACCCGCAGACCCAGGTCAAAGTCGCCCGCTTCGCAGCACCCATCGAGGAGGACGTGGTAGGTGGCCGCGCTCGGCGCGGTTCCATCCTTGAGCTGCATCTCGACCAGCGCCCTATGTGCCTCGTCGACCCTGCCGGCGTCGCAGAGGCACCTGATGAGGACGTTGTAGCTCGCGTCGTCGGGCGTCAGCTTCCGCTTGCGCATGTCGGAGATCAGCCCCCTAATGCCACCGGCGTCCCTGCACGCCCCGCACGCGCTCATCAGCACGCCGTAGTTCGTCACGTCGGGCTGGCAGTCCCCGTCCATGTCGAACAAGAGCTTCTTGGCGTCGTCGTACTGCCCGGCGTCGTAGAGCCTCAAGCCGGGGAGATCGACCAGATGCTTGGGCTACTTAGGCACGAGATGGCAATCTATGGTTATGATGATCATGGATGCAACAACTTGGATGGGGATTGAGCTGCTAGGACTGCAAGAATGTGGAAGATGCAATGCAATGGTTCTACTGGTAGCACCACAGTGTTCAAAGTTTTGCCTGTGCCTGTGGCCTCTGTAAAGGTGGTTCTTTGCTGGTCCAACAGATGAAACATCTGTGTAGATAAATGTGCCTGAGGATGGGACCGATTGCTCGACACAAACTCATGCACGTCGCCGTCGATCTCCACGGTGCTGTGCCCCGGCCGTTTCTTCACCCCGCGCGTTTTCATCAGGCTTCGGACCTTCCCCGCACCGTCCCACTTTCCGACGGCTGCGTAGATGTTGGAAAGCAGCACGTAGTTGGCGTCGCCCCCGGGGTCCAACTCGAAGAGGTGCTACATCAGCTGGTCGGCCATGTCCAGGTCGCTGTGCATCCGGCAGCCCGCGAGGAGTGCCCCGAGCACCACTTCATTTGGTCGAATGGGCATCGTCTCCACCACGTGCATCACCTCGTCTAGGTGCCCGGCACGGCCGAGCAGGTCGACCACGCACCCGTAGTGCTCCATCCGCGCGGGGACACCGTACTCTATCGTGACGAGGTTGTAGTACCTCAGGCCATGCTTAGTGAGACCGGCGTGTCTGCAAGCTGTGAGGACGTTACTTGGCCGACGTGCATGCTACTGTGCCGGTGTGCATGCTACTGTTCAGGAGCCTACGGTGCACCACGTAACAAGTTTGGGGGCCAGAAATGCATTTTCAAAATTCAGGGGCCGGCAGTACACCACGTGACAAGTTTAGGAGGCCAGAAATGCATTTTCAAAGTTCAGGGGCCTATATGACACACGCTTACAAGTTCAGGAGCATATGGTGCATTTAACTCTAGTTTATTTAAACTGTTTAGTAGAGACGACTCTCAACCGGAGCAAATTTCTCATGCAAGTAGAGAGGGGATTGTTGGTCATAGATCGCTAGTCAAGTCACGCGCGGAAGACCAACCCAGCCACACGCATGTAGCGTCGCCACACATAATGACATCATCATCTAGATAGAGAATACCAGTATTTTCCATTAACATGCGAAACCACGTCTGTCCATTGCACATGGTTAACTTATCTGGGACGTCTAATGAATGATGATGATGTGAAAATAGCATGCACCCACACACGTACTTAAAACCATATACAATCACAAGAGAAAAAAAAACTAGCTAGCAGCGTCAGTCATCACTATGGGAGAACTGAAATTTCCCGAGTGTCTGTGGCTTCCCTGAGTGCCAAAAAACGTGCACTCGGGGAACTAGCTCTTCCCCGAGTGACAATAATGGAGCTGACAAATCTTAGGAATTCGTAAGAAAACATCACACTTTACTCTCTCCATCCCAAAATACATGACGTTTTTTACTCTTGAAAATCTTATTAGACTATTTGTCTTATTCAAAATTTTTGTATAAATATTAATTATTTATTTTGCTATGACTTATTTTATCTACGTGAAATGGGAGCCCCGTTTTTCTAAATCTCGTTCCATTCCAGAGTGTGGTGACCATACATGTGGCGCAGGGGCGGATCCACCAATCTAATGAGACCTGGCGGCCGCCAGACCTCACCGTCGGCGGGACACCCCCACCCCCCCTCTCCCTTAGCCATGGCCAGCAGCGACAGAAGACGAAGGCGAGAACGAATGAACAGCATCGGAGTCAGACAAAGGAAGAAGAAGGTCGACGAATGTTATTTTTACTGGACTGTGTTTGGGCCTGTTAATTGGGCTATATGACACATAATGGAGCCCATATAGAATGTGAAAAGCCTATGAGACTATGAGTCAGGGCTGGGGCATCGTTTCAGTTGCTCCACGAGCGATCGTACTCTGTCTCCGCCTCTCCGACTGCGCGCGACGGCCGATGGCGTGACTGCTAGCCGTGTCGCTGCTGCCGCTGCGTTGCTAGATGCCTAGATGCTGGTCTGCTGACTGCTGCTGTCAAGTTCGAGCTTTCAGTCTTCAGTTCAGTGATGGAAGATTCAGCAGCAACACAGAGGGAAAAAAAAGAAAAGGTAAGTTCAATTGAGTCCATCTATTGCGAATTTGATTGACGTATAGTTGAGCAATTGATTTACTGAATTTTTTAATTGATAGTTATAGGATTAAAAGAGATACTTTCGCACCATTTCTGGTCCAAGTACGGGTGCACCTGAAGGACCAATTGAAGATGAAGCGGTTTCAAGCCATCAAAAGGCGGGAAATGAATTTGCCATGTCCTCTACGACATAATTAGTGTTCTTCAATTGGTATGTTCATTCCCCATCTCTAGAATATGCAATTTGGTTTCATCTTTTAGAGTTTAAAAACATCAATTATGATATTGTGACATGGTTTATAGATATATAAGTATATCGTTATTTTTTTTCATGATATTATTGTTTATATTTTATACAATCGCTTCGCAGAAAAGAACTAGCAGTTCAAAGTTCGCCATAGGTCATTTTTGTCCTGGATCCGCCACTGATGTGGCGCGGCGCCTCAACCACCTGCATAACCCACGCTCATCTTCATCTAGAAGCCCAGGACTTTTGTTGTCCATCAAATAAACAAACATCTGTGTGGATAGCGATGCAAAAAATGACAGTTGCAGTAAAAAATTCAAAGTTTGTTCAAGGAAGATTTCAATTTCACAAAAGTAGAAGTCGTTTTGGGGTTTAGAAACTGGGTTCTAGCTAGAAACTCCAGAGAGCCAGACACGCAAGGCGCTCTATGCACACGTTTACAAGATTTGTCCAAACTTAGATCACACACGTGGCTCAATCATTGGCATATGTATGCATTTAGCGCTCTTGTCCAGTTGTCCTTTTGGACAGGGATACAGTGTGTTATGACCATTTGCTAAATATATAAAAAATAAAATGCATGGTTAAATTACGATAACTTACTGAAATGTTTGTCCTACAATGAGTTCCGAGGTATTTTTGTTGAATATATAGGTGGACCGAGCAAAAAGACAATAATTCTAGGTTTGGTCAAAATTAAAATTTTAAATTTAACTAAATTTATTGAAAATAGTATGAACATATATGATTCTTGGTAGATACTATAAAAACATATTTGATAACTAATCTAATAATTTAATATAATAAAATTTAGCATTGTTTTATACAAATCTAGTTAAATATTAGATTGTTTGACTTAGCACTATACTAGAATTCTATCCTTTCTGAAACGGACGCAATGTTAATTGAGGGAGACATTGTTTCATTACAAGCGCCCAAAACAATGAGATAACTCATGCTAAAAGACATGTTGCCGTTACATCTGTGATAACAGAGTCTCAAATACCGGTAACAAATCTAATAATATATAACTCATGTTGACAATTTGTTGCATAGCAGCGGTTTGGAAAACCGCACTTAAAATTTGACTTTGAATGCGTCTAAAAATCATTGTGTGATAGTGTACTACTACGCACGTATTATGTTGGATAAATCTTGAAGCTGCTATTCTAACTAATCTCTTTAAATAAAATTGACACTATGCCACAAAATTGCAAGAAAGACGTTTTGCTTACATCACTGTGAGTGAGCGAATGCTTGTCAAATCCAATTCTGAAAAAAGGGACCTTACTAAAGGAATGTTCGGCGGGCCCATTTAGGTCTAGACGTGTACACCAAGCAAAAAGTCTTTGATGTATCCATATGGACTCCTCTTTCTCTCGACACTGACTTTGACATTCATGGTTCTTCTATCCGACTAATCACGACACGAGACCACAATCGTTTCTAAGCCGTGCCCAATTGGTACGATGCTCGTCGTGCCTTGTGGCTCCGATCCAGCTCTCAGATCCAGACCCGCTTCAAATATTAGGCCAGCAGTTTAATTACCGTGGATTTTTTTTCACACTTCCTAAACTACAGGCGCCTGAATCTCAAGCGGCTGCTCTGCATGCCTCAACTGATCCAAGGAGGAGGAGGATCCAAGAAAGATGAAGACATGCATAAGTAATCCCATGGCTGTCCTATGTTGCCAGAGAAAAAGAGAGACTTCAGGCGCCTCTTAATTCTGTAAAATAGCATATTCCTTTTTTTTTTCTTGAACTTAATTTGAGATCATCATCTGAAATAGTTATTTGTAATATAATGCTCTACGTCTAGCAGCTGATGATCCTTATACTCAAAAGCACCAAAAATCGGGGGTTACAACAGAGTGCAGAGAGAGATTCGGTAGGGGGTTAGCTCGGTGCTAATCCTTAGGTTGCCTTGCCACTGGTGGTGCCTTCCCCTCGTCGGAGAGGAGAAAGACGATGGGTTGCGGTGGAGGAGCTCTCGATGCCCCTATGTCTAGGTTCCCCTGCCCTCGGTGCTAGGCAGGAGCGGATGGAATAGAATGGAATGATCCATCTTGGATTCTCCTCTCCTCTCTAGGTCCGACCTTATCCCTTATATAACGTGATAGGTCGGGTACATGGCGGTTTGGGGAGATGAGTCTACGGTCTATATATGCTGGAGTCCAGGAGGGTCTTGCAGCGGCGCTCTGTGGACTGTGGCTGTGTCATAGAGCCAAAGAAGCCTTGGGCATCGTCCGGCTGCTCTGTTCTAACACTCTACATGTCAGGTTGTGTCGGCTTAGATCGGCCTCCCCCAGGTAGACCTTCTGGAGTCTTCTTGGTAGCGAAGTGGGTCGGCTCTAGGGCTGATGTGGGGGCCCAGGAGTCGCCCAGCCCCTGGAGGCTGTGGGAAGCTTGTCTTCTTATGTCACGCTCCATGCGTGATCCTATCGTCTTGGAGCCCCCTGCCTCGATGGCTTGGGGCTTGTCTTCTTGCGCCCGGGCCTTGGCTGGTGTCGCAAGCCGGGCAGGAGCCAAGGCCTAAGCTCAGGTGTGTCGTCGATCGGGAGCCTGAGGCCCGGGCAAGCCCTCGAGCCCTGTGCGGGGGCTGCGCCATGCCCAAGCTCGGTCAGGTTTCTTGGTTGGAGGGTGCGCACGAGCGTACCCGATGGGTATAGCCCCCAGACGATCCTAGAGGGGTCGGCCGGGGGTCCCTTCGGTTGGGAACCATGTTGATCTCGAGGCTTAACATACCAATATGTTAGGATCTCATCAGGAGCCCTCGAGCCCTTCGTGGCCTCACTTGTTCTGATTCATGATGGCGACGAAAGGCTGAATTCGATCTTCTAGTGCCCGAACTATACATGGCAGAGACGGTTTCTATTGACGGGATTGTGTTGCCCTGCGTGGGGCCATTGCCCTTAGTGTGATACCACTTGGCTATTGGGGCCAAGTGGTTGTGGTGCTGGCCCCTTCTCTGTTCCCATGTTGCATAGGTCTACGGCCTGAGCGAGCGTTCGGTGAGCTCGTCTAGGAGTTACTGATTTTAGGCCCAGGGGCACCCTTCCTTTTGATCGGGACCTGCCGTGGGTCGGGTGATCAAGAGCGTCTGGGCTCTGGCTCAGTGCCACCTGATCACCCCGAGCACCACGCCCTCCTGGGGGCTTCGATAGCAGGTCCTGATCCTTTCGGGATGGCCTTCTTGGATCGACCTTCTACAGCCAAAGGTTAGGGCGCGGGGAGCGTGCCGAGCTTGGGGCACCCTCGTTGGGTCCATCGCTCTGCGGCCCCCAACCCAACTTCAGAGAGTTAGTTGGTTTTGGGGGTGCGCTGCCCAAGCCCCCGTCGATCGAGGGGTCGAGCTGCTCCGTCTGGGGAGCCGGCGCTGCCCCCGAGGCCGTCGTGGGGCCTCAAAGTTTCTTAAGGGATCGGATGGCCCTCTAGCTCGGAGCTGTTGTTCCCTCGTGGGGCTAGGCCACTACAATGATAGCCTTGGTGGCCAAGATTGCCGCGCCCGTGCTACTAGCAGGTGAGTTCGTGAGAACCTCGGGTTTACGGTCGTTTTGTGCCCCGGTCATGTCCTCTAGAGGGGAGATCCTTGGCTTCTCGGCTAAGCCACTCGTATAGTTCCTGAGCCTATCCATCGATGCTTGAGGGCTCGCTGCCTCCCTTGATGGGTCACCACGAGTGGCTCCAAGTCGGTACTTGGACATCACGCGATGATGTCGGGTTCGCTTCTAGGCGATCGGCTAAGGCCTCTGGTGCCCAACCATCGGCGTCCCTCTTACTTTAGATGCCTTGGGCAGCCTTGAAGCTTGTTGGGCTGGCCTTAGAACCCTTAGCGATGCCCCTTCTGAGGGGTTCAGTGCCGGCGTGCGGCTGGGAGACGTGATCCAATGAAGGATCGGGAGACAAAGATAGCTACAAACGAACAAAATGAACGCAAGAGAAGGTATAGGGGACATAGCTCGTAACATGGCAGCTAGGGTCGTTCTATTAGTGCCTTGTCGACCTTTCACCTGCTTCTCCTGCACCGTCCGCTAGTCCTTGCCTCACTCGGGGGCCCTGTGCTCCAGTTCACCTTCACGGAGGGCAACAGATGGTTAGCTCAGTCGATCCTTTGGCGTAGCCGAGCTACTGCTGGAGTCGCTCAGGCTTAAGGGGACAATAGTGAAGTCAAGCGAAGCAAGAAGGTCGAGAGGATGGGACTATCTTAGTTTTTGTTGTTGGAGAGGGGGCGAGTGAAGGAGGTCGACAGGTGGGTTCTGGCTCGAGAGACGGTGCTTTTGGGTGGATGGCTCGATGATGGCCTTCCCTCATGGGGAAAGGTCAGAACTCACCTTGATCGGGTCGACCCCTTCTAGGGGGCTGAGCACCTGGATGGAGGGCCAGCCGAGCCATCGCTGCCACCAGGAGTCTTGGCCGCCTCGCCGATGCTCAGTCGGTTGAGCACCGCTGCTGCCTTGGCTGCTCTCTCCACCGACGCCCTTCTTGCGTCGTGTCCAGGGCCGTCGGGAGCACAGGGGGTGACGAGCGCTGTCGCTTGGGCGACGTAGTCCTGCTCATAGTAGTAGGCTTACTTGGAGCTGCCCTCGACGGTGATGACCCCCTTCGGGCCAAGCATCTTGAGCTTTAGGTAGGTGTAGTTGGGGACGGCCATGTACTTGGTGAAGCACGGTTGGCCAAGGAGGGCATGGTAGATGTCGGGGAAGTTGACAACCTCGAAGGTGAGTGGCTCCTTGCGGAAGTTGTTTGGCTGGCCGAAGGTGACATTGAGCCGGATGCGCCTGAGGGGCACGGCTTCCTTCCCTAGGACAATCCCGTAGAATGGTGCCTTGCTGGGGTGCAGGTTGCTCCCATCCTATCGAGAGTGCTAGCATAAATTATGTTGAGGCCGCTGCGCCTATCCATTAGCACCTTGGTGAGGCGCATGGTGCCCATGATTGGGCCGACCACGAGCAGGTAGCGCCCCGGGTGAGGGATGCGATCAGGGTGATCCTCTAGTCGATGGTGATGTCCATCTAGGACCATCGGAGCCGCATCAGAGCGGTGAGGGTGTGGACGGCGTTCACCTCCTGCTCGGTGATGCGGCACTGCCGGCAGGGCTCATATGCCTGGGAGCCCCCGAAGATCATGAGGCAGCAATCGGCCTTAGGAAACTCAGCGTCGTCCTCCGGGGCGACGTCTGGTGGTTCTCTAGCCTTGGGGGTAGGCTTCTGGTCCTTTCCCGGTTGGCCAAGGGTGTCATAGATGTAGCCCCTGATGGTGGCACAGTCTTCCAGGAGTTGTTTCACCGGTCCTCTTTGGAATGGGCAGGGGGCCTCGATCGCCTTCTCGAAGTGCTCGGGACGTGCGCCGCACCTGCGGGGTTGAGGCCTGGCGGTGTGGTCGGCCGCGACCACCATCTCCTCCCCATGGCACTTCTGATCCTTGTTCCTCTTGTCACGATGGCGCTGGGACGAGGCAGGGTTGTTGCCGCCGTCTCCACCACTGACGTGACCGGCGGCCTTAACCTTGCCACTGAAGTTGGCCTAGACGGCCTCCTCACTGGTGGCGTACTGGGTGGCGATGTCTAGGAGCTCCCTCGTCGTGCGCGGGGTCTCGCAGTCGAGCGCATGGATGAGTGCCTCTTAGGTCGTGCCATAGATGAAGGCATTGATCACGTCGGTGTCGGTGATGTTGGGGAATTCATTGCACTTCTTGGAGAAGCGCTGCATGTAGTCCCGAAGGGTCTCATCAGCCCTCTGCCTGCTATTGCGGAGGTCCCATGAGTTCTTGGGCCATGTGTACGTGCCCTAGAAGTGCGCAACAGCGATTGCTGTTGGGCTTGAGTTGGTCAAGCAAAGCCCTGGTCGAGCTCGACAGAAGCAGAGGAAGGTACTGGACGACGAAGTCATCGTCGGATCCCCTAGCCCTCATGGCAAGGCGATAGTCCTTGAGACAATGGTCCAGGTTGGTCTCACTGTCGTACATGGAGATGTGCATCGGCGTTCGGAATCACCTAGGGTAGAGGCCACCCAGATCGCCGCCTCGAATGCCTAGGGGCTGAAGTGATCTGCAGCAGTGCCCCACCCCTCCGCTCAGGAGTGCAGGACTGCACCTGAGTGTGGCACCTGGCCTGGATGGTGTCACAGACGTCGCGGTCGTTGCTGACCCGGTTGTGGCAGAACCGTCTAATCTAATGCCTTCTTGAGAGTACTTATTTTACATTAGACAAAAGGTACCCAAGAGAGAGCACTAAACTATGTAGTCCTGTCGAGTACACCCAAAGAAGAACTCGAAAATCCACATTTTTACATCAGGATCATAAATGAGAGGATAAAGCTTACAACATTCATAGCCATTTCTTATATCACTTTTAATACAACATCGGAGTTTTACACCATTTGTTTAACAACGGAACTTAATAATTTTATCAGAGTTTCAGCGGAAATAAAAATGTATTTACGGACAGGTTTAACATTTACTCGATGAACCTTTTTATGCATGAAATAATAAGAGGTTATAAATCATTCCTTTGTAAATATTTTAGTGGAAGTTTTAAATAAAGTCTGTGTCAGCAACGTAAAGGAAATCTTCGCTGAGCCCACCAGGAGATTTTCACATACAAGTGTCAGCTCCATAAACACCTGTCACCTACAATATGGTAGAACAAACCCTGAGTACTCAATTGTACTCCACAAGACTTACCTGTCAGAAGGAAATAAAAGACTTCCAGGATATACAAGGCTATTTGGCTTGTGGGTTCATTGCATTTGTAGGAAGCATTATTAAAAGTGCATCCTTAGTTTAAGTTTTATTAGCGGTCATGATTGGTTCATTAGCTAACCATTCTATGTAAGCACCAATGCTACTGTCAAGCATGTGGTAAGCAATTAGAACCATTTTACCTCCTTTCAAGTTTCAGTTCTTATTACGGTGCTAGACCATAGCCAAGTTGGTACCGTCTCAAATAGACGGCGATTCGTGAATCAATGTGTCCCAGCTGGACGCCTCGCTTGTACCCCAGGTACAAACAAGACCAACCTGTTCCACTCCTGTCAAGGGGTCTAGGTTGCCGTCCAAACTTGGACTCCAAGCTTCCAACACCTGAGACCCGGTTTCAGTATGGTGCTTAGACCTCCACCTAATACCACCCTTAAAAGTCCGAAAAGAGCCGAAACTCAAGACAAGAGAGTAACAAGTCTTCCCGCTCACATAAGCAAGTATGTGCTTAGGATAATAAGTCCGTGACCTGACTACCATCCACAGTAACGGACGGTCCTCAATCGACACAGGCGGGACAAATGCAACCAGAGCCTCGCTCAGTTGCCTAACCAAGTCCAAATCCAATGCAAGTACAGTCCCGTCCGATCTCCAATTATTATCCATATATATTCAATGCGATGGTAATATGATAATAGTAACAATAATATCTTTCCTATCTCTCGCGAGTGACAGGTAATCACTCAACATATTCCAGGGTCCTATAGCATAGCAATCTACGTGATCCTGTCATACTAGTAAGACCCATAGGATAAGGATATGCAAGTGGATTTCATCCAACTCCTTAAACTTAATGCACAAGCATAAAATAAAGTGCAGAATAATAGGGGTTATGCGTCGAGGCTTGCCTGGGTAAGATATAACCAAAAGTCAGCATTCCATCATGGCAACACAATCATCAGTCACCATCTTTTCCGCTACCTTGGTCGACACCACGCTCATCATGTTTCCTATTATGACATATGTGGATGCAACGCAGAGACGTAAATAATCAACGGTAACTGCAACTCTTATCACATGATTACGCCTCTCAAGCTAACGAGCTAGCTATAATGACTAACGTAATAGGCCTCGTATCCACGTTGTCGAACAAGACGTTATTGCCCAACATATATTTTAGTTATAAAACCCCAAAGTGTTTCTTTATCTATTTATGGATTAATATATATTTGAACTAGGGCTCATTTACTATCCTATCAAACTAATTATTCTGAAGCTATAGAAATTATAGAGAGCATATAATAATATTAGAAATTTAAGGTGAATTTTTTTCAGAATTAACACTAGCATGGATTAATCATAAAAATTCCTACAAGTTCATATTTGAACAATATCAAAGCATGTTAAATATTTAAGGCAACCTTAAAACACTTTAGAGTTATGTGAACCAAATGTACTAACAGGTAGATCATGATTTTAGGAACCTAACAAAATTGGTTTCACCATTTTTGGACTCCTACACAATTTTATTTGGAATTTACAAAATCAGCTTAGAAACTTAATTAGAAAAACACCTAGAAAAGGAAAAGGGCCGGCGGCACCAAAAATCGGCCCAACGACCCACCGCAACCCACGCGGGGTGCGGCTGCGCGTGACAACAGCCGGCCCAGCAACGACCCAAGGCGGGGAGCCCGTACGCGCGCTGGTGACTTTGCAAAAGAGGACCTGATCTATCGATTTATTACGGGGCACTATGCGTACTATTGCAACAGAAACACGCTTAGCACCTAACACCCTGTAAGAACTCGTCTTTGCAACGGACATGCCCCTTGGCGTGTGTGTGCGATGGCGCGATGCACCGATGACATACGACGGATACGCCGGCCAACAGCAAGGCTCGCCGGCGGCCGGGAGAGGTTGACTTCCTATAATAGACCCAAGTGGGACCTTGATTGGTAGTTTGGTGGTTAGCGGGGTACTACAGTGGCCTGGCCACGACGGCAGGCGAAAACAGCGTCGTGCCGGTGATGACGGAGCCGTTCCGACGAGCACGAGTGATGCTAGAGCAAAATGAAAGGTGATACAGTATCAGAGGCTCACCAAATACTCTGCTACAGTGCTGGTTGAAGCCGAGGGAGGCTGGGCAGGACTAGCCATGAGCGACTGAGCGGTGCAGCGGAGCTCCAAGGTAGACACCGATGCGTCAGGTCCTCACCCGCGCCGCTCCTAACCAAACGGAGGTGAGCAACAGCACGAGGGGACCAAGGCGAGCTCATAGGAACAACTAATTGAACCTCTACCGAGGGGTAGGGCCTTACGCCCAAATCGTGCTTTGTTCCGGTGATGAGCAGACCGGCGGCGATGAATTTCCAAAATTGACCGGTTGTGGCGCACTACTGACTCTTGACGTGGGCTGGGTAGCTAGCTGGGTTTAAGGAAGAGCTGTAGGCAAGCTGATCCGAAGAGGAAAGGTCTAGACTGCCCAAATTCGACCGCGCCGTGGGGGATAACTTCATTGGTTTGTCGCTGCCCATGACATTGACCACTCGACTGCACTTGTCATGGCTGTGGAGGTATAAGGGAGGGTCGAGTAGGGACGTGGGGTGCCAATCTTGTCTCGATTGGCTCCTAGCGCGCTGCACAGTGAGGGAGTGCGTGACCGTGGCACCGCGACAAGACAGTGGAGGCAGGTAGTGACTCGGTAGTGACTCGGTAGTGGTTGGAGCAAGCGGCGGAACGGGCACCACGTCGGCCCAATGACGACTACAGCGGTGGCATGGCCCGCACATGGCCAGACTAGCAGCACGCTCGCAGTGGCCATGCAGGACCAGTCTGACCCTGTGGGGCGACCGTGGCCTACCCCAGCGTGTCGAGTGATTGGCAACCAGCAAGGCCACCCACGGGACACGGCCATGGCCCGGAACGGCCAGACCACGGCAGTGCGCGCGGCCATGGCCCTGAACGGCCAGCCGAGCAATGATGAACGGAGGCGTGCACGGATTTTAAAGCGACGCAAAAACAGCAGATTAGCTCGACTAAGGTTCAACTAAATGATCTGCCCTAAAGTTGACATTGTCATCTATCCAACAAAGCAATGCATATGACCAGATGATGACCAGCGAGAAGGAAAGAGAGGCGCCAAGATAGGCTTGTCATGCAGAATGCCGGCTCACGGACAAAGCGCCATTAACATGGTTAAACGCGTTCTAAGTATGTTTGGGAAATTTTTACGATGGCATCATGACTCCCAACCCAACCACAACCTACACCATGTCCAAGTGCTCGCTTTAATGCAACCAACTATGCAAAAACATGAAGTTAGTGTTTAGGCATTTTTGTTGAAATTTAAATGCCAAAATAGCATTGTCTGTTATTAGTTTAGACTTAAAGAATTCAAGGTTTCAGGTAGGACTAACATTCCTTAGCACTTTTGCCTTAATTTTTGAAAGTCTAAACCTTGTCGATTTCAACTAACAAACATATCATGACATAGCCCATACCTCATACTAACTCATAGAAACAAAAATATGTAGACATTGTTTAATTATTTTGCACAAAATAATCCTCCAAAAATGGCACTTTTCATCCTAAACTATATTACACTTTGGTTTATAGAAATTGTTTTCCATGCCAAACAATTAAAACAACTTATCCTATTTTGCTCATTAGGATCTCATTAGCATATTTTCACCTAAAATAAACTAACATACAACATTCATTTAGTTTTTTAACTACAAAAGTGAGTCATATAAGATTCGGGTATCGTTTCATGTGTGTTTGAAATTTTAAAACTTGCCAGGTCAGTTCAAACCGACGTCCCCAAGGCGGTTCACAAGGTTTCGGCCAGGTTCGACGTACCTTGAGGTCGGTTTGGTGCTTGCCATGTGGGGATGATGCCTTTTCCAAAGACCCCCTCCTCTCCACCTATAAAAGGGGGCTCCCTCCTCCTCATTTAACAACAACACATCAAGGCAAAGAGCACACACTTGAGCATCACTCCAAGGCTTAGGCCATAGCTACTAGAGTTGAGTATTTGGGAGAGATGTGAGAGAGAGAACGGGGAAGAGCCGGACTTGTCGGTGTCTTACCGAGCTTGTACCTCGACGAACACTTGTGCCTCGACGAAGCTTTCCGCAAGTGAGTGTTCGTGGTTCTTGTGGCATTAAGTCTTTTGATTAGTCAAGCTCTATTCTTACTTTGTTTGCAGGTTCGTCATCCGTCCCTGTGGCGGATGCTCTAGTAGAGGGCCCTGATAAAGATGGATAACCTGCCGCGAACGCTAGAGTAGTAGTCGATAGCGTAGATGTGGTGTCTAGGCTAGAGGCTACCTTCGTTTACCTTGTGCTCCACGGTTGAGGGCTAGGCGGCAGGTGGTGATAGCCCTGTCCGTCCCTTGTAAACCCCCACAATCGGGTACGGCGTAGAGCTATAGGCCGGCATCGACTGGCAGACCAGTTGCAATCTGGTGCCTGAAGTAAACAAGTGAAAGTAAAGTTTATCTGTCAATTGACCCAAAAGCCATGGGAATCCGTCACTACCCTTTCCAACTTTACCCCTTGTGTTGTCCTTGGATGAATTAGTTCGAAGAAATACCTCTGTTCCCTGTGAAAAATATGATACCCTAAATACTTCTGGGTGAAAGCTACAATGGTAATTCCGTGCACTTGCAGAATCTTTCTGTTTGCATTAAGAAATACCAACAAGCTTTCTGGCGCCATTGTCGGGGAACGGTTGCCGTATTTTCTTCAAACCTAGTTTGTCCTCGTATCTGTATCTTTTATCTTTTCTTTTTATAAAAACAAAATAGTCTTCTTTTATTTTTTCTATCATGAAGCTAACATCTGTTGCAAACCCTTCTGCTTCAAAGGGGGAGTTCCTTGAGCCATCACCTGTTTCAAAACAAAACCGTTCATTTGGCTATGAACTCCACCCTAGTTTAAAAGCTATTTTTTGGGCACTACCCTTCTCGGGGCGCGATAATAAAAACCCTTGCAATCATGTGCTAGATTTTGAGGAGATGTGTTCGTGCCTGAGCATCTCAGGCATGACACAAGAAACACTAATGTGGAAGTTGTTTCCCTTCTCTCTCACGGGAAAGGCGAAGCAAAGGTACACGTTTGCCGTAGAAAGTACGAATGGGGACTAGGATGAACTTAAAGACAAGTTTTGTCTTGCATTTTTCCCCATGTCCCGTATTGGCTCTCTACCAAGGGTGATCCTTGATTTCGAGCAGCGCGAGAAGGAATCTATAGGTGCAGCCTGGGCCTAGTTTTCAATGCTAGTGCATGCCGGCCCAGACTTGTCATTACCCGATGGCATGATTTTGCATCTCTTTTGTTTGGGTCTTGACATAGATGCTGACCTATGCCTAGACATGATTGCTGGAGGTCATTTCACACACAAACCTATGAGGAACAAGTAGAATTTCTTTAGCACTTCACAGCCAAACACACTTCTTCCGTCACAAGAACCAAACCCCTCTAGGCAAAAGTCATGTCAAGTGTGGAGGAGTCCTCGTTAGTCGAATCCAAACTCACACCATCCCTAGGTTTGACTTATGAACCCCCACCCAAACTACGAACACCGAAGGAACGAGTAATTCATCCTTCGGAGTTCCCCATCGAATTCAAGGATTATGGCAATACCTTGAAACTCTTAAGGCATGAAAAGCTTACACATCCTCCCAAAGTTTCCCCCAAAATACCACCGAAGGAATGGGTAATGGAATGAAACGTTCTTCCAAAGCAATTCGGATCCTTTCACCTTCCACAACCATACCTTGCTCATTAAGGGGAATGGTTGTAGCAGCCCTGCACAACCCCACGGTTGAGACTAATATCATGTTTGAATTCCTTGCGGAAGCCCTTGTGGGCAACATGTCGCTAGTCTCGACCAACAAGCTCTTCAAAAGTCCATCAGGACTCATTTTCGAGTTTTGTGGGATGGCTAGGGCCACGCCAGTCATAATCAACAAAATTGAGGTTTTCATAGACTTCCATATCTATGCCATCCTTGAGTTTGATATTCTCATAGGCTACCCCCTGGAGAAACTTTTTCAAGAAAAACCATCCCATGGGGGCCTTGGTGAAAAGTTGGGAACAACTACTTCCACCACTCCTATCCCTTATCCTGAAAGTTCAAAGGTGAAGCAGCAACCCAACCATAACCCGTTCGAGGAGGTAAAGTTTGTATCTCCGTTCGTTTCACCTAAGCTTGCTTGTGAAACAGAATGTATACCATCACCTTCGCTTGAACCCAAGTCGTGTCCCTCTGGCCATCCAAACATTGTTCTCAATAGTGATCGAGATTCAACATTGATCCTACACGAAAGGTTTTGTGCCATGGACATGCCCAAAGCACCAACTCTGGAGACTAAGGAGAAACATTCCACCTTTGAGCTTGAAAGTTTCTCTCTCGAGACCCCTTGCGTTTCATGCTCACTTTTTGAGTCTCCAGAGTTCGTTGTACTTAGTGCTGCTTGCTGCTATGAGGAAGACAACCTTCCATCACTCCTCGTTTCCAAACCTTTTATGAGGATGTTTGTAGATGTCTTCGTTTAACACAAATATTGCAAATCTCGTAGTGGCACTGTGGCACTAACCTTGCAGCTTGAGCGATAATGCTAAATGCTGGGTGGTGAAGCGGGGAACTATACCGCCATTGATAGCTACAAGATGAAGTTCCCGAGGTCAAGCTTAAGACCATAAATTATGCACTACTGGGAGAAACCCCAGATTATTATAAAAAACAAACCTTTCTTGTCAATAAAAGCAAGAACATGTTTTCAAGTTAGTATGCACCTTTGGGTATTCTTGGTTGCTAACCATTTCAGGATGAGATAAAAAGAGCAAGGGTGCATACCATGCTAGAGAACATGGGAGTTGCATCAACCATACACCTTGATGTCCTTCGGTGATGGAACACACTCAAGAGGAGGCCTTGACTTTTCACACTTAACTTTTACACAGAAGTCTAAGTGTGGGGGAAGGATGGTGAAAGTCTCACCACAAGTTCCATACAGACCAAAGGCCATCTTGGTTAAAAAGAAAAAAATGATGATGATGATGTCAGCTCCGCCTTGCTAAAAAAAGAGAGAATAGAAAAAAAGAGTGTTGAAAAAAAGAAAATAGATAAAAGAGAGAGAAATAAAAAAAGAGAAGGAGGATTCTCTTTTTCTAGACTTTTGCTATCATCAAGTTTATGCTCTATACACACCATCTGTGTGTGTAGCTTAAGCCTTGATTGATCACTTGAGTTGGACCATGTGCAACCAAGCAACCACTGTAGCAACTTTGAAGCTCCATCCACATGCTGCCGGTAAGTAAAACTCAGGAATGCAAAGGTAAATAAATGTTCACCAACCTATTTACTCATATTTATCTCCATGAGAAA
This sequence comes from Saccharum spontaneum, assembly GCA_022457205.1. NCBI lineage: Eukaryota > Viridiplantae > Streptophyta > Magnoliopsida > Poales > Poaceae > Saccharum > Saccharum spontaneum. The sequence goes on along the minus strand of CM039595.1, from coordinate 22,001,604 downwards.
ATAACTTGCTCGTAAAGTCAAACTTCATTTGTTTAGGTTATAAGGCTCTAGTTTGGATGTATTCATATGGTACATCCATAGGTCGTTTTAAATTAAGCATGGTGCTTAGGTTAAAATGGCCTACTTTAATCAAACTTAGACATGGTGTTTAATTTTGATTAATGAACATTGTGTAATTATTTTCATAAACAATGGAAGTAATTTTTATGGAGACAAACCAAGGCTAAGTATACACCATAAAACTTTACCGTAGCCTTGCTTGAGTTATGCTAAAATAAAGTTGAGTGAACACTTAAAAATAATAAAAATAATAATATAATGTTTTAGGCTCCCTAGTGATCAAACTGGCAGAGCACTTGTTTGTTTCCACTTTGTTTCTTTTGTTTGAATAAATAGGTACAAGAATAAGTGTGGGGGAGATGCTCCACACAAAGCTTTCAAAACATCCCCCACAAATGATGCACAACGGATCAGCAGTTCCAAACTCAGTTTGTGCATCTTCTCTACCTATAATTTTGAGTTTGAGTAAACATAAATCTTGATCATTAAAATCAAAATCATTTTATCCCTGCTATCTCCTCGTGATAAACAAATGCCCCTTTTGCACCACACTGCATTCAAATTTTTGAAAAGTGAACATGTTCATAACATCTCTATGATAGAAGCCAGTATAAAGTTTATTCCATATACATACACTTCTACTTGTGGGAACATATTCTAATAGAACAATCATGTTGACTAAAGTTGTTGTGAGGTGTGATATAGTTCTGATTTAGAAATCCTACCATTTCTATTTGAAGTACTTGGAGAATTTGTTTTGACAAAAATGTTATAAAACCATAGTATCACATACTCCTTAATTGATGAGAAATCCCTACCAAAGTCAAATGTGATATCTTGAAAGTGTCAAGCCTTCCACATACGTTGCTTGTTTTTGTATTGAGCTTAGTCAAGTCTTGTTGACCCTTGTTGAGATTTATCATGCTCCCAAGATCAAGATCACATACAACCACTTATATATGCTGCTCCTACACTTGGAGTACACAAAAACATGCTTCTGTCCACCAAAAATTCTGCTCCTACACTGGGAGTAGACAAAAAAATATTTGTTAGATAAAACTCCATGTTCTAAAAGATAGTGATTTCTCTCTAAATAAGTGGTTTAGAAGAAGAGACATGGGCTATGCAAAAGTATGAAGAAGAAAAATAAAAAAATAGGGACACATGAAGGTCCCAAGGTATTGAAAAAAATGAGCACAAGAAGGCTCATGAAAAGAAAAAATATATAGCCATGTCTCAAAATAAAAGTTAGAGAGAGATCATATCTACAAAAGGAGTATAGTTTTAGTTTATCATTTTTCACACACTTGCACATCTTGATCTAAGAGTATGGCTCTTCTCTCCTTGGATCCTTGATTTGACTTTACAACATATGCAATACAAGTATGCTACTTCGTTTATCCCTACCTAAAGCTTCACATAAACCTTTTTAGAAGTAGGAGAAAACAAAAGAAGGCAAAACATTACTATGCCTTGGTAAGGATTCATACACCACTAAGTGATTTGAGAGTGCCATTTGAGGAGTATAAAGTGAACTATGCTTTTGCTTGAGAAAACTTTCAAAACTCCAAGTTGCTAAGATGTGAAATTGGGAAGATCACTTTGTTTTGAGAACTGTTCCACTTTTCAACAACCCAAGGAAACATGTTAGATAATGCCACATATCCCACTTGCGTAAAGAATGTGTTGGAATAACTTTCATGTATAGCCATATATCTTAGGATGTTATGCTCATGATCACTTTTTTCTCTAACTTTGCTCGAGGACGAGCAAAGAGCTAAGTGTGGGGGCTTGTTGGCGGTCCTTAACTCACATTTTCAACCACCAATTATCACATAAAATGAACCAATATGGACACCAAACTTAGAATTAGGGCTTATAACTAATTAATTCCACAAGTTTTGGTGATTGTTCTTTTACATGAGGACATGTCGGAATTACACAAGAAATGTACCTAAAGTATACAAGAAATATAATAATACGAATACCCGACACAAGCCCAAGGGGAAGGTGGCCCACAAACCAGCAAATCAGGGCCCAGAACAAGTAGAGAGCCAGCCCAAAACCCATCCAAACCAACCCAACTCTGCGCGTAACCAATATAAGCCCACTCTAGGAGATCAAAGAAGACCGCATGACAAAGTTGGACTCAAGGTGGCCCAACAGGGGTGCGGGCTGGCCTGGCTTGAGCCTAACCTTGCCAGGTCGGTTCAAACCGACGTCCCCAAGGCAGTTCACAAGGTTTCTGCCAGGATCAACATACCTTATGGTCGGTTTGGTGCTTGCCATGTGGGGATGATGCCTTTTCCAAAGACCCCCTCCTCTCCACCTATAAAAGGGGGCTCCCTCCTCCTCATTTAACAACAACACATCAAGGCAAAGGGCACACACTTGAGCATCACTCCAAGGCTTAGGCCATAGCTAGTAGAGTTGAGTATTTGGGAGAGATGTGAGGGAGAGAACGGGGAAGAGCCGGACTTGTCAGTGTCTCCCCGAGCTTGTACCTCGACAAACACTTGTGCCTCAACGGAACTTTCCACTAAGTGAGTGTTGGTGGTTCTTGTGGCATTAAGTCTTTTAATTAGTTAAGCTCTATTCTTACTTTGTTTGCAGGTTCGTCAACTGTCCCCGTGGCGGATGCTCTAGTAGAGGGCCCTGATAAAGCTGGATAACCCTTTACGAACACTAGTGTTGTAGTCGATAGCATAGACGTGGTGCCTAGTCTAGAGGCTACCTTCGTTTGCCTCATGCCCCATGGCTAAGGGGTAGGCAGCAGGTGGTGACAACCCTGTTCGTCCCTTGTAATCCCCCATGTTTGGGTACGGCGTATAGCTACAGGCCGGGATCGACTGGCAAACCAGTTGCAATCCAGTGCCCGAAGTAAACAAGTGAAAGTAAAGTTTATCTGTCAATTGACCCAAAAGCCATAGGAATTCGTCTCTACCCTTTCCAACTTTACCCCTTGTGTTGTCCTTGGATGAATTAGTTAGAAGAAATACCTCTGTTCCTTGTGGAAAATACGTTACCCTGAATACTTCTGGGTCAAAGCTACAACGGTAATTCCGTGCGCTTGCGGAATGTTTCTGTTTGCGTTAAGAAATACCAACAGTAATTTCTCTAAGGCCTTAATCTTGGTGTTAAGCAAGCTCATAACACTAGGGGTGTTACAACCTTCCCCCGTTAAAAGAATCTCATCCCGAGATTTGGAGCAGAATCAGAAGAGGGGAAACGCGATTACATTTCATAGATCTGAAATTACATGGAAGATTACACAATTTTGAATACTAAACCACTTAGGGATCTAGAGATAACATGGCTAAGGACAATTTCGGTACAACCAATAGCTTACTCTAGAAATCGACGAAGACAGGGACAATGGAAAAGCAATAAGAAAATGAGTATCCTGAACATGGCGTATACCCAACAAATCTAGAAACAAGAGGGGGTGTAATAGATCATCGTGAACCCTAAAACCTACCTAACCAGAGGTGAACTTGAACTTCTTCATCGAAGACCAGATCCCTTCTTCTTCTCAAGTTACACCATCACCTCTGGCTAGCGACCCTAGATCTGCAAGCAACAGTTGGATCTCATAGCTCTGCCTCCAACTACTTTTCCCCTAACTTGGTTACTTCTCGAACTTCTCCACCCTGAGCACTAACAGAGAGGATCAATTCTATGAGCTTTGCTTTGGATTTGGAGGGGGGTAGAGGAGGACGCACAAGGTGGCATTTATAGCTTGGTGGTGGAAGTGGTGGTGCAGTGCACCAGAAAGTGGAGGCAGAGTGGAAGAGAATCACTGGTGGGTCATGAGGCGGGGAGAGCATCGGTCATGGTGTGCTCCCTACGCAAGCTTGAGTGGAGAGAGGAAAAGGAAAAGGAGGGGAGAGGGGTTCACTCGATGAGGAGACATGCGAGTGGCCATGTCGAAAAAGAAGAAAAAGAATAAAAAGGAGGGAGGTCTAGTAGGGGAATGAGGGCAAGGGCCGAGAGTCAACAAGGGTGCAGGAAAAGGAGGGGTGCACTGTGCAGGAGGACGAGGTGAGTGCAGCACAACGCCACAGCATGCGAGAACGAGGTGCAAGTGGGTCCTGGCACTAATGGCATCCGTAGGGCACACAATGACAGTGATTAGGCATGCGTAGCATGGTCAAACCAGACATAGGAACAACGTCAAGTCAGGCGCTTCAATCACTCGAGACTACTCGAGGACTAACTCTTCCCTGTTGCTCTTCTCTTTCTTCAAAAACCATATTAACTCTATTACTTTGAAAGAGCACTACTCCATCAACCTATTGTGGATTTCCCATTAGAAAACAAGGATATTTTTCCAAAGAGGATATTTTGTTGCAAAGACGGTATGATGGTGTAACTTGGCAAGAGTGCTTGGTCAACAATCTCGATACCAGCGCGTGCCGAGTAGCGTCACCATGTGGCAGCTATTCCACAGGGCGCCCTCGGTTTTTTCATGGCACCATAAGCTATTAACCAGGCAACTATTACCAATTTACATGCAATGAAGGCAGTGGGGTCATAGACCGTAGAATCAGAGGAGTATTGCAAGGGAAGATTCATACAACGAGGGTTCCTTTCAAAACAAAGAACAAGGAAATTAAATCCCAAGGCGGATTTAAGTTAAGGAAATTCAAGTGTTTTGCCGGGACATCCACAATTAGTTGATACAACATCCTATGTAACTGCTCCTCTTGTAACCCGCTTAATTTATTCTCAAGAACCCTAACATGTCTAATGAGCCCTAAGGCTAGATCGACACAACAAACACAATGGAATGAGCAAAATGCATGTTTCAAACGCCCTTATACAGGTACCAACATACAGGAACTCACCATCCCATTTTGACACATCGCTTACCTCCTACCACTAGATGGTCTTAATAGCCACGGACGAAATACAACAGAAGGATTACAACACTAGAGAACAACGATGAAAAGCACCACTAACTATAGTTACATCTCCCCTAGGACAACTAACCTACCATATCAGACCAAACAGCTTCATCCCTTCACAAGGGCTCCACTTCTGATACCTCCGAGGGTGGAGGTGCTGGTGGTACTGCAACACCAGTTTTCCTTCTCTCCGGTGGGTGGACAGGGATTCCCTCCAAGATCAAGGGTTCCTGCTTGTTCGCCCAAAGCATCCTATGCTTGGCCCTTGTGACGAGATAGGCATCCTCTAGCTCCTAGGTGTGCCGATCTTCGGTCACCTTTAGTGCTTCCGCCATGGCAGTTTCTCGACTCTCTGCGGCTGCTACATTGGCGTGTGCTTTAGCAAGCTGCACTTGGAGCTTCCTGGAGAAGATCTCGGCTTCCTTAGCTCGGCGGAGGCACTCCCTCAGCTCCAAGGCCTGCTGGCCATACTACTCATCCAGAGCAAGCAAGTACGTGGTCATGTGCACCATGGTCGGGTTGTCTTCTTGCACGTCATGTCCTTGCAAAGCCTCCATGTGAGCCCTCCATACCTGCCGATTCTTATCCAAAGGTGAAAAGAATCTCATGGCGGTACGAGCAATGGGCTCTTCATAGATCTGGCAAAGATGTCGCAAGGCTTTGCAGGGCACAACTTGGTAGGTGTCACCAAATCTAAACCCAGTTGCAGTCACATTCCAGGCTTCAGTGATGTTAGAAAACTCTTCACTTTTGCCAATGTAGATGGTGACCTCACATCGCTCAGTGCCATGCTTCATATACTCATGGCCCTCATACTCGAGACGATCTTTAACTTCGAGCTTTTGCAGGGTGGCATACAGGATTTTGGGGAAACCCTCAATGTTCAGGCAGTAGCTGCTAACCTAAGCTCCTGCCATCCTTAATGAGTGGTGGTGGGTGGTTACACGGAAGGCTTGAGCAAGAAGCTTGCTCAAGAGAAAAGGCTAGGTGAGTTGGGATGCACTGAGTGGTGCTACCCTGTTGCCTAGGCTTGGCCTTTTAATGACAAGGCGGTCAGTGGTCCTGGCGCAGTCTTCCATCGAACCAAGTGAGAAGACCCATAAAAAGGGAAAACATCCAGATTTTACATGCACGCGACGAGCGATGTCCGAGGCCATAAAAGGACTAGCACGGCTGCTGAGCAAAGGTCTAACAAGAGCGCAGAAAGGGAGTTTGGAAAACGTGAGCCAGAACAGGCGTGAACCATAGGCGAACACGATGCATGAAGCTACAGTACCACAGTAACTCACGGACGAGGACTGGTCCATCTGCGCACTTTGCGGTACGCGTGACACCTATAAATGAACGCGCCTGTAAGCAATACTAATGCGACAACTAAGGCAGGGCCAGCGCGTCTGTCCCAAGGACTGTATCCTGCGGAAGGGTTAGTCCACCAATCAAAGGCCTAGTCAAGCCTATTTCGACTACTTAACTATAGTAATAGGTCTACTTATATAACGTCCTAACTTTTTGCAAAAATGTGTTGTAAAATTTTAATTTAGGAAAGGGTTTTGAAGCTTTATTTTCTCATTTATGCTCCGATACCACCTGTGGCAGAACCGCCTAATTTAATATCCTCCTGAGAGTACTTGTCTTCCATTAGACACAAGGTACCCAAGAGAGAGCACTAAACTATGCAGTCCTGTCGAGCACACCCAAGAGAGAACTCAAAAATCCATATTTTTATATAAGAATCATAAATGAGAGGATAAAGCTTACAACATTCATAGCCATTTCTTACATCACTTTTAATACAACATCAGAGTTTTACACCATTTGTTTAACAACGGAACTTAATAATTTTATCAGAGTTTCAGCGGAAATAAAAATGTATTTATGGACAGGTTTAACATTTACTTGATGAATCTTTTTATGCATAAAATAATAATAGTTTATAAATCATTCCTTTGTAAACATTTTAGTAGAAGTTTTAAATAAAGTCTACGTCCACAACATAAAGGAAATCCTCGCTGAACCCACTAGGAGGTTTCCACATATAAGTGTCAGCTCTATAAATACCTGTCACCTGTAACATGGTAGAATAAACCCTGAGTACTCAATTGTACTCCGCAAGTCTTACCCGTCAGAAGAAAATAAAACACTCTCAGGATATGCAAGGCTATCTGGCTTGTTGTAAGGTCCAAATGGCTAGAGGGGGGCTGAATAGCCTATTTAAATTTTCTACGAGCTTCACTAAACAACAAAGTTAGTATAAAAGATGGCGTAGCTAAATCTAGCACTAGCTCAACTATACTAAGTAAGCCACCTATACAAGTCTAGTGAACAAGGCTATAATCTCTAATTCACACCAACAAAGCTAAGTCACTAAGCCAACTACTCCTAGGTGATACAAAGTACACTAAACAAGCTACACAAGGTAAAGTGCAAGAATGTAAAGCGGAAGTGAATTGATTCTTATACCAATGGTGTAGAGAAGAAATATATCCAAAGAATCAATCACACACAATCACAAGAGAATCCACGACAAGAGATGACACAATAATTTTTACCGAGGTTCACTTGCTTCCCGGCAAGCTACTCCTCATTGTGGCGATGCACCCACTTGATGGATCACGAGCTAATTGACTATCAAGAGTCAAACCCTTAGCAGGTGCTGCACATCCACTCACAAGATGGGGATCCTCCAAGCCACGAGCTCCACTAGAGTAGCCAATTCACGAACTCCCGCGAGGAAGGCTCAAGAACCCCTCACAATCACTTGGTGAGGCTCAAAACAATCTCCAATCACGAGCTCAACACCACCGCTGCTCCAAGCCGTCTAGGGTGTCGGGAAACACCCAAGAGTAACAAGCAATCTGCAGCAAACTCAAGAATCAAGTGCCACTAGATGCAACTCTCAATGCAATGCACTTGAATCTCACTCAATCTCAAGCAAGGAGATGAGTGGAGGGGAAGTTCTCTAGCTCAAAGTATGTCTCAAGTGTTCAAAGAGTCAAGAGAGAGCCCTCCAAAACCAGCCACCAACTATTTAAAGCAAAGGGGTAACCAACTATCCGTTGCTGCAGACTCGGGGGCACAAGACGCTCTGGTGCCTAGGCACCGGACGCAACCTCCAGCGTCCGGTGCTCCCTGGTCGTCCACGTGTTGCTCCTCGTTCAACTACAGCCGCTAGATCTCAATGGTCATCCCAGCACGCGCTCAGTTAAGTTCACATTGGACGCTCTGGTGCTCTTCATCGGACGCACCACACGCGGCGTCCAATGCGGTCCAGTAAGCTCCCCGAGCTCGGAAACGCGCATCGGACGCGTCCAACGCATCATCATTGGACGCGCCACAGCGTCCGGTGTCCTCCACCACTTCTGCCACGCGCCATGTCACCAGCACCGAACGATCAATAGTGATCACACGACGTCCGGTGCGACACCGTCGGACGAGCCGGTGACCACTTCGTCCCCGCGCGCCTCTGCAGTGAAAACACCGGACGCTGATGTCAGCGTCCGACACTACCATAGCGAGAAATACTCCTGCGACTTTACCTCCGGTTCTCGCACCTAGCATAATGGAAAAATAAGCGTTTCAACTCCATAAAAGCGTTTCAACTCCACAAAAACCCCAAACCCCTCTCTACCGCTCAAACTCCACCGCCTTCACAAATGTGCTAACACCACCAAGTGTATAACACCATGTGCATGTGTTAGCATTTTCACAATCAATTTTCAAGGCATTACGTTAGCTCTCCACTAGATCCTAATGCATATGCTTGTTGACGATCCTTAAGTATCAAATTTAATTGTCAACTAAACATGGAAAAGGATCAATATGCACTAGACATCTAGAATTAGGGTTTTATCTGATAGAATTCCACGAGTTTTGGTGTTTGTCTATTTCTGCAGGGGGTTATCAGAAAATACGGAGAGAAGGCCCACACGTCGGGTTTACATAGAGATATTAACATGTGCGCTAATTTTCTATCATCTAGAAGACTCTAGAAGACACGTGAACGAACAGGAGGCCGAACGGGGCCCAGCCCAGGGCGCCCGCCCTAGGGTTTGGGGCGGCCGCCCTACTCCCGTGGCCAATCAGCGTCAACTTCGCGGATTATGCTCCACCGACCTAAAGGATCAAGGAAAACCGTGCGATTAATGTCGGTTTGATCCGACGGCCCACGATCATTTGAGGGGGCTATATAAGCAAGGCTTCTCCACCCTAGGGGGAGGGGAGAAATCATTATCAGAGGAAGCCATCAAGTTTAGGGTTTAGAAACTCTCTCTCCCGCAGAGAATTAGATTTAGCTACTCCCAATTCTTTCAAGTTTTATAGGATTGATTAGATAGAATTAGAGAAGTAGGGCCTAGCGCTCTGTATTTCGGATCTTCGTCAATAAAGATTAGTATTATTTCATATCTTTCTCTACGACTTTATTCTAATTGCATTATGTCTTTATTTATTATGTTCCTAGTTTGCTCTAGTTCTATAAGTGATATAGTTATGATTGATGATGAGTTCATGCATGAGTTTGCAAAGCGCTTAGCTCTTTTCACGTGGGAGTTAAGTGGTAGATCACATGTAGGCGTGGTGCTTAGATGTTATTTACCTGCAAATGTATCCTATTGGCCGGGTCGTGTGGTAGTTCGCGATGGTGACAGCTTCATTGATTCTTATATAGTCCACCCTCCGTTGATAGGACAGGCAGAATTTGTATTGCGGAGTAAGTCTTGCTATGTTCTGATTTACTTTAGCAATGTTCCTTATACATGAATGAAGAGTCTTTTGTGCTATATATGATCTTGTAGATGCTTAGAGTAGATTATGACTTAGTAAATAGTAGATACTTAGAATCCATTCTCTTGCTAGTCCGACGTCACCTTACATTTATGTGGAGTAGTCTATTTCTAATCGCTGTGTTATTTACCCATGAGCTTATATTTCATTATCTTTATTATTATGGCTTACCCCCTGCCAAAGCAAGTGACTGTGTAACGAGTTTCTCAGTAGTAATCATGTTCTTGCAAGTTTATCTCTAGTCTAAGCCTTGATAGATTTTACCCCTGTTTTCGCTTTCGCCGTTCTCTTAAGCAAAATTATAAATAACGATACTTGGAATACTTATCTTGGTGAAATGCTACAATGAGGTATTTTATCTGTGCGCTTGCGGATAGAATAGATTATTTTCTAGAGAGCCCTTATGTTTATAAATACCTTAGTACGCTCTAGCACCATGCTAGGGATGACAACCTAGTATTCAAGTGGTGTTAGCTAGTGTCAACAAGCATTTCTGGCGCCGTTGCGGGGGAACGGTAAGGAAAGTCAAGAAGTCGGTCAAGGTTATTCAAATAAAATTTTAGACTAGACTATTGAGAAATAATTGCATAACAGCTACTATATAAATGAGAAATCATAGCAAGGCACCTCTGCTTTGGCAGGTTCACCCTATTGTTTTCCTATGTTTATATTTTTTTACAGGGTATATCAGGATTGACTTTGGTGAATTAAATTCTTCATCATCAGAACCAAAGCAATCAAGGAAGAAGAAGCTAGCTACCAATTGTTGAAGTGATGGCACAGAAGACCTTACAAGAATTTTTTGCCCCAAGTCTTGAGAACATTCTTACTGGTCCAAGATTTGAAGTAGAAGAAGGAGTACCTGAGTTCGAGCTCGAGTCAAACCTCATCAACTTAGTGAAAGCTACACAATTCAGTGGGAAGGCACACGAAGATGCTAGTGCACATTTGCAGAACTTCTTGGAGATTGGAAGCACAATTAGCATCAACGGAGTTGACAAAGACGTCATACTACTTCGCCTCTTTCCATTTTCACTAGAAGGGAAGGCGAGGAAGTGGTTCTACACCAATCAAGCAAACATAAAAAATTGGACGAACCTGTCAGATGTCTTTCTATCAAAGTTTTTCCCTATAGGCAAAACAGCTGCCTTAAGAGGAAATATTGTCAGTTTCCAACAGCAGAAGACAGAAACCATTCCAGAAGCATGGGAGCGTTTTCAAGGATACATATCAGATTGTCCTCACCATGGAATGGCCAAATGGTTACTTATGCAGACCTTTTATCATGGATTAACCCAAAAGTCTCGTGAGTGCCTAGATGCATCTGCTGAAGGATCATTCTTGGAGTTTACAATTGGAAAAGCAGAGACACTTTTGGATAAGATAGCAGAAAACCAAAGCTAGTTCCAAGACAAGACTCAACATTGTCATCAAACTGAAGAAATACCAGAAGAAGTAAAAGCACTATCAACTAAGATGGAAGATTTGCTCCATTGGATTGACCAGAGGGCCAAGTTCAAAAAAGATCAAAGGGCTATAGAGACAGTATACAAATATCAAACCACCTCAAGTCAACCCAATAGCAAAGATATGAATTCAGGTAAAGAACATAACTACTAGAGGAGGGAGATCTACCAGAGATCCCCCACACCCAAGAGAGAAGCAAAGAACACCAGCTCCAGTGCAACCAGCAATGATAGAAGAAGAGAAACCACTGGAGACACCATCTCCAGAGGAAGGCAATTCAGAAGTTTAAAAAGATTTGGAGGTCCAGCTTGGGGGACCTAAAATTCCCAAACCCTCGCCGGGAGGTAATTCGGTATTTATCCACATCATTTAATTTTTTGCATAATTAATTCTTGCATTAGTCATACTCATCCATAGCATTATTATAAAAATCAAAAGTCCCATATAAATAATATTTGTGGTGTGTAAAAACTCATAATTATTAATTACTGTGGAGGCACAAAAATATTTTTCCATGATCATTTTTTAGTTTCAATTCTCATAATTTTTCCTGCATTATATTTATTTATAGCAATCTTCTAGAAGCATGACCCACATCCTTTGGTCCCATATGTCATACACTACACCTCACATACATCATAACACATAATTTCACCCACCAACTCATCTCCACTCAACCAGACAACTTCCACCGACCAACCACCACCTATGCAGCATTATTTGGCGTAGGAGTGAAGCATGTGAGGGAGTGGGAAAGTTTCAGCCACAGAGGGCACTCAAGTGGGGCGCCCGCCCTGTTGGCCAGGGCGCCCGCCCTGCCCCCAGCTCCAACTATAAAAGGCCACCTCTCAACCTCATTCTCATCCCACACACATTCCAGAAAACATATGCAAGCTTGAGCTCTCGACTTTCAGAAGAAGTGATCTAGTGGGAGAGTGAGAAGGAGAGTGGAAAGGGAAAGAAAGAGTGGAAGAGAGTTTGAAAAATTTTTGAGATAGAGAGTGAGATCACCTAGTAATTAGTGTTCCCGCTGTCCCAAGCGGAAGTAAAAGTTGTTTAGGGGGAAGTGCTGCTAAAATTTATAATTCTCTCGGACGACTAACCCCTGGACGACTGACTTCTCGGACAGCTAACCACTAACATATTTTTCTCACATATTTCCATGAGTTTCTGTTTGTCCCTATTATTCTGCAGGATGTTTAAGAAAGTAAAGAGCGCGGCCAAGTCTCTCAGGAGTGGTACGAGGAGTTCGTCTCGACTCTCCTCACGCCAGTCGGAGATGAGTGTCGATCCGGCACCTCCGCAAGCTCCATCGTCTTTGTCGGGTGCACCAAACAAGGTCCTACTCAAGACAGGAGACCTTGGGCTCAGGAATCGCAGGGAGAAGGAGATTCTCCAGCAGTTGAAAAACAAGACATTCATTCACACTCCCACCATCGATTTCGCCTTACTCCATGAGGCAGGTATGGCTGCTGAATTTGACTTAATTTTTCAAATGATAGGATGGACGGACTTTTGGAATATCACTGAGCATGGTTCTCGTCTCCTTACTATTGAATTTCTTTGCACGTTACAATATTGTGAGGGGGGAATTTCTTTTCGGATATTCAAGCAGGACATTATGCTGTCCTGGAGAGAGCTGAGTAATCACCTCGGTTTTCCTCCACGGAGCATTCTGGATCTTGACTCCGGCTTGCCCAATTTTGAGAAACATCAGTTTTAGAGAGAAATCTCTAGGGACGAACTCTTTTACCAACCCCGAACCAGCGACATGGAGCATCCTACACTCCGGATGTTCCACAAATGGCTCGGGTATAATTTTTTTCTTTCGTGATGACTTGAGAAAGGTGCGTGTGGGAGATCTACAACTCATTTATGCCGCCATAAACAAAATCCAAGTTTCACCTGTTACTCTTTTAGTTGCCCATTGGCTCGGCACACCTACTCTTCAGGGACCTGTCGGGTGTACTTCACTCATAACTGGTTTAGCCGTTAGCCTTAAGTTGTTAGAAAATTCATCGTTAGAATTCATTGAGGAACCTAGATTTTATCACGGCTACGACACTTTTAGATACGCACGGATGTTAAAAAGGGAAGCGGGGATAATGTACATGCTGTATGACAACAACACCAAGGTTCGGTTACCTAACCCGGACCTTGGCATATATTCTGTTCGAAATTATTTGATTGAGACTGCAGCACCGGTGAACCGGAGAGCTCCACAGCGCGCGGCATCCGCAAGGATGGCCACCCATCAGGAACATGCATGGCAAGGAGCTGATCCCGGGCCAGAAGAGGCAGCACATCTGCACTATAATAATTACAACCCCAGAGTTCTTCGGGACCCATGGGTGCGACACGTCCAGCCAGAAGAACCACCACAAGAGACATGGCCGGAGGGACAATATCACCAGTGGGAGAACCCGCCTTTTACAAGAAGGTACTCCACTGACCCATATGGAGCTTCAGGGTCTAGGCCCCAGCCCCAGTTTGATACAGGAAGATACTCCGACGCCTCCTACGCCTTCTCGGGGGACTACTACCAAGAGACTGCCGCCTTCTACACCCGCACCGACAACACTCTCCTCGACATCCGCACTACGTAAGCAGAGCACGGAAGACTCCTGGAGAAGCAACAAAAATGGAACCAGGAGCAAGCCACTAGAGTGCAAGCAATAAGGGAAGACACCACAACCTTGAACAACAACGTCACGACCATGCTGCGCTACTTCAACATTGAGTGAAGAGAGCCACGACAACAACCAGCTTGGGGGAGTTCCTCCCCAGTTACCGAGTGAGTTTTAATTGTTTTTCCTATTTACTTTTCAGTTTTTCTTTTTCTGTTTTAGATATTTATATCTTAAAAAAAACTTAGAAAACCCAATAAATATTTTCTTTCTTAATTTACTGCATTCCTAAAAAATGAAAACCAAATAAAAAGAGTGTGTAGATAAGTGTGCTTTATTTTCCTGTTTAGTTCAATCTCTAGACATAAATGAAGAAAATCCAAAAATATGTATGATGGAAATGATGAACAGTTGCTCTGTTTACTTACCTTCAAGTGCCTAGCTTTTATATTAGAGTTCTCCCAAGACTTGCTAAAATCTAAAATTTACTATCTGTGGAAACATGAGCCTAAAACTAAAGTCCAGGTAAAAGATAAGACATGATATAAAGTTTGAGCTGCTGTTTATCTTGTTCTTACAACACTAAATTCTGGAAATTTATTTTGAAAAAAACCTGCAAATCACATGATGAGTTCCTAGCATAACATTCTTACCACAGCCATACTTGCTATAATTGCTGTATCTTTCATTGAGCTGTGTAGATCCTTAGGAGCTTTTCATGTGGTTAAATCAAGATACTCACTTACACACATCTATTACACCAATCATTAAAAATCTGTTAAAAATATTGTTATCACTCACTGTCCCAAAGTATTGTTATTCTCTCTCTCCTAAAAGATCAAATGCAGAAAGAGACATGGGCTATGCAAAAATATGCGAGAAAATAAAAAGGGGCAAGTGCCCGGAACCTCGAAAAAGAAAAGAAAAAGAGTGAGACGAGAGGTAAAAATGGACAAGTGTCCGACAGTAGAATTAAGGGTATTTACTACCCACCTGAAAAAAAAGAAGAAAAAGAGATAGCCCATGTTCTCTCCCAATAAAAGATCAAGAGAGAAGGAGAGATAGCAATATGAGGAACAGTGAGCAATAAGTTTTATCATCACCATCACTATTATTTACTCCACCACACATGCACATTTTGATTTAATTGTATGTTGAGTTCCTTTGGATCCGCAGTTCGATTAAACATATGTATGGGCTATTGAAGTGAATCATGTCTAGGAACTCTGAGCTTTATTTTGAAAACTTATGCAAAACTCCAGAACAAAGGTGAGGTATAGACAGGAGGAACAGTGCTTGGCTTAATTATTTTGTCTTTCAATTACCTAAGGCTTAAGTACATGTGCTAATCCCCAAGACACTTCACTCTAATCTGGGAGAATTTTATATGAAAGCATGTGTGCCTGTCAGGAAAGAAAACATCAAAGCAACTCCTGATCCATCTGAGTTTTAGTTGTTTACTCAGGGACGAGCAAAGGGTAAGCTTGGGGGAGTTTGTTGATGATCCTTAAGTATCAAATTTAATTGTCAACTAAACATGGAAAAGGATCAATATGCACTATACATCTAGAATTAGGGTTTTATCTGATAGAATTCCACGAGTTTTGGTGTTTGTCTATTTCTGCAGGGGGTTATCAGAAAATACGGAGAGAAGGCCCACACGTCGGGTTTACATAGAGATATTAACATGTGCGCTAATTTTCTATCATCTAGAAGACTCTAGAAGACACGTGAACGAACGGGAGGCCGAACGGGGCCCAGCCCAGGGCGCCCTCCCTAGGGTTTGGGGCGGCCGCCCTACTCCCGTGGCCAATCAGCGTCAACTTCGCGGATTATGCTCCACCGACCTAAAGGATCAAGGAAAACCGTGCGATTAATGTCGGTTTGATCCGACGGCCCACGATCATTTGAGGGGGCTATATAAGCAGGGCCTCTCCACCCCAGGGGGAGGGGAGAAATCATTATCAGAGGAAGCCATCAAGTTTAGGGTTTAGAAACTCTCTCTCCCGCAGAGAATTAGATTTAGCTACTCCCAATTCTTTCAAGTTTTATAGGATTGATTAGATAGAATTAGAGAAGTAGGGCCTAGCGCTCTGGATTTCGGATCTTCGTCAATAAAGATTGGTATTATTTCATATCTTTCTCTACGACTTTATTCTAATTGCATTATGTCTTTATTTATTATGTTCCTAGTTTGCTCTAGTTCTATAAGTGATATAGTTATGATTGATGATGAGTTCATGCATGAGTTTGCAAAGCGCTTAGCTCTTTTCACGTGGGAGTTAAGTGGTAGATCACATGTAGGCGTGGTGCTTATATGTTATTTACCTGCAAATGTATCCTATTGGCCGGGTCGTGTGGTAGTTCGCGATGGTGACAGCTTCGTTGATTCATATATAGTCCACCCTCCGTTGATAGGATAGGCAGAATTTGTATTGCGGAGTAAGTCTTGCTATGTTCTGATTTACTTTAGCAATGTTCCTTATACATGAATGAAGAGTCTTTTGTGCTATATATGATCTTGTAGATGCTTAGAGTAGATTATGACTTAGTAAATAGTAGATACTTAGAATCCATTCTCTTGCTAGTCCGACGTCACCTTACATTTATGTGGAGTAGTCTATTTCTAATCGCTGTGTTATTTACCCATGAGCTTATATTTCATTATCTTTATTATTATGGCTTACCCCCTGCCAAAGCAAGTGACTGTGTGATGAGTTTCTCAGTAGTAATCATGTTTTTGCAAGTTTATCTCTAGTCTAAGCCTTGATAGATTTTACCCCTGTTTTCGCTTTCGCCGTTCTCTTAAGCAAAATTATAAATAACGATACCTGGAATACTTATCCTGGTGAAATGCTACAATGAGGTATTTTATCTGTGCGCTTGCGGATAGAATAGATTATTTTCTAGAGAGCCCTTATGTTTATAAATACCTTAGTACGCTCTAGCACCATGCTAGGGATGACAACCTAGTATTCAAGTGGTGTTAGCTAGTGTCAACAATGCTCAAGATGATGACCTAGTAGCACTTGATTCACGAGCTAACCGTGATTGCCCCTCTTGATAGTCGGCTAACAATCCTAAACCTGGTCAATCACTTCTCTACTCATCTTAGACCGGCAAAAGCAAACCCTATGATTATACCTTTGCCTTGATCACTTTGTTCCATGTCCATCTCCTCATGCTTGATCACCATGATCATCAATTCATGTGCATCTCCACCATGATCGTCATTTCATGTCCATGCACCATCTCTTTGTGATCTTGTGGCCACCACTCCTTGCCACATACACCTTCATCACATGTGTTGCTTATGCCTAACTCAAAACACTTAACACATGGCATTAGCAACTTGGTGTCATTAATTACCAAAACCAAACTTGGACTTTCACTTGTAGGTTCACTGTATCTGTAGGAAGCATTACTAAAAGTTCATCCTTAAGTTCAAGTTTTATTAGCAGTCATGATTGGTTCATTAGCTAACCATTCTATGTAAGCACCTATGCTACTATCAAACATGTGGTAAGCAATCAGAACAATTTTACCTCCTTCCTAATTCTAGTTCTTACCACGATGCTAGACCATAGCCAAGTCGATACCGTCTCATGTAGACGGTGATTCGTGAATCAATGTATCCTAGCTAGGTACCCCGAAACACACGCCTCGTGTGCGCGTTGGGGACTTTGCAAAAGAGGACCTAATCTATCAATTTATTACATGGCACTATGCATACAATTGCAACAGAAACACGCTTAGCACCTAACACCCTGTAAGACCTCGTCTTTGCAACGGACATGCCCCTAGGCGTGTGCACGCGATGGCGCGACGCACCGATGACATACGGCGGATACACCGGCCAATGGCAAGGCTCACCGGCGACCAGGAGAGGTCGACTACCTATAATAGACCCAAGCGGGACCTTGAGAGGTAGTTTGGTGGTTAGCGGCGTACTACAATGGCTTGGTCACGATGGCAAGCAGAAACAGCGCTGTGCCAGCGATGACGGAGCTGTTTCGGTGAGCCCAAGCGATGCTAGAGCAAAAGGAAAGCTGATATAGTATTAGAGGCTCACCAGGCCATGGAGGTACAAGGGAGGGTCGAGTAGGGATGCGGGGTGCCAATCTTGTCTCGGATGGCTCCTAGCGCGCTGCACGGTGAGGGAGTGCGCGACCGCGGCACCGTGACAAGACAGTAGAGGCAGGTAGCGACTCGGTAGTGGTTGGAGCGAGCGGTGGAACGGGTGCTACGTCGGCCCAATGGTGACTACGGCGGCATCGACATGGCCCGCGCACGTCCAGACTAGCAGCACACTCGCAGTGGCCACGCAGCAGCAGTCTGACCCCACGGGGCGACCACGGCCCGGAACAGCCAGACCGTGGTAGTGCGCGCGGTGACTGCAGGCCCAAGCCGAGAAAGAACAAACAGAGGCATGCACGGATTTTAAAGCGACACAAAAACTACGGATTAGCTCGGCTAAGGTTCAACTAAATGCACTACCCTAAAGTTGACATTATCATCTACCCAACAAAGCAATCCATACGACTAGATGATGACCAACGAGAAGGAAAGAGAGGCGCCAAGATAGGCTTGTCGCACATAACGTCGGTTCACGTACAGAGCACCATTAACATGGTTAAACGCGTTCTACGTATGTTTGGGAAATTTTTATGAGGGCATCGTGACTCCCAACCCAACCACAACCAACACCATGTCTGAGTGCTCACTTTGATGCAACCAACTGTGCAAAAACATGAAGTTAGTGTTTTGGTATTTTTGTTGAAATTTAAATGCAAAAATAGCATTGTCTATTATCATTTCAGACTTATAGAATTCAAGGTTTCAGTTAGGACTAACATTCCTTAGCACTTTTACGTATGTTTATAGAATTTTTTTTTCATGCCAAACAATTAAAACAACTTATTCTATTTTTCTCATTAGGATCTCATTAGCATATTTTCACCTAAAATAAACTAACCTACAACATTCATTTAGTTTTTTTAACTACAGAAGTGAGTCATTTAAGATTCGGATATCATTTCATGTGTGTTTAAAATTTTAAAACTTTGAGAAATTCATTTTGCTAATTTCTCTTAGGCCTTAATCTTGGTGTTAAGCAAGCTCGTAACACCTGGGGTGTTACACCGGTGGTTCACGGGAGGGCGCCAAGGGGAAGGCTCGCACCTTCACTCCTATCAAGGCTTGGCACCCCTGGTCCGCGGACGGCCGGAGCTACTGCCCGAGGAGATACCACCGCTTTCGCCCATTGGTAGGGCGTGTGCGTTAGACTGGACCCCGTTGGCGGTGGTTGTCAGCTGGGACGGCCTGGAGAGCGCAGTGCAACGCTGAGAAGTAGAACTTTCAGACTGCTGCTCGAGAGCGACACGGAGAAGCCGCTTTGCCTCATGCAGGCGCTCGTTGGTCTTCGGATCCAGCGTGTCAAAGATGTCTTCCAGCCGGTAGGCAGTGGTCGCCATGTTGTAGGCCGCTCGGGGGAAGCGTAGGGTGCTGGGAGCCCCCGTGCGGGCGTCGTCGTTGTTGCTGAGGGGTTGCGCAGCCTATTGCTGTGCAAAGTCCTGCCTTTGGCGCTCAAGCTCTGCCTCGGCGGCCTCTAGGTCCACCTGCCGAGCCCGTAAGCGATCCGCCTTCTCCTGAAGGTAGATCGCACGACTACGGGGACTCTGATCCGACAGCATGAGCCTGGGCACCTCCTCAAGCAGAAGCTCGCCATCGGTGTGGTAGCACATGCGTGACGGGGCGTTGCAGTCGATGTCATCGGAGTCATACTCTAGGCTGTTCCCTGAGAGGATCTCGAGGAAGGTGCGCAGCAAGGAGACGTCTGCCCCCGCGGTGCTGGAGAGGATGGCGCTTCTTGGCACGTCACGGCTGATGAGGTGCTCTAGCTCCAGCTGGAAGGATGCTGCCGCATTCTAGATCCCATAAGATAGGTCTGGGAGGTAGTACCAGAAGCAGTCAGGTGATCGGAGCACCTCACCAATGGCGATCTGGTGGTGGACATTGGCCGTCATCTAGAACATCTGGCGGCGGTCCAACATAGTGGGGTTTGGGCCTAGATTGTGCTAGATCTGTCGGGCCAGGACCTCGAGATCTGTTCCCAAAAGTCTTGGTGGAGGAGGCGACGCCAGGAGCTCGTTGCTCGTCGGTCACTACAGGAAGACCGAGCATCAGTGACAAAATGTGGTGGCGAAATCTTGATTTGTCACTGATTCCCATGTTATTAGTGACCAAACTAATTTTCATCACTATTGCGCCGACTATTAGTGACAAACTACTATATCGCCACAACATGCACCTTCAGTGGCGAATTTAGTGAAGAAACATTAATTTGTCACTAACAAATAGGTTAATTGTGACTAAATATTTATTTCCTCACAGTTATTTGTGAGGCGAGTATCTGTGGCGACTAGTGGTGATTTTAAAAGTCGCCACAAAGTCGGATTTGTGACGAAAAAATAAGCTTTTGTGATGAAAATTTTCGCCACAAAAACCCTTTGCCCTTGTGGTGGGTGTGGCCCCATCGAGCGGACGAAGCTTGTCGTAGCAGTCAGCGATGTAGGACAGGCTCCCAAAGTTGAGGACCTAGCCCAGGGTGAAGGCGCTGGCTGTGATGAAGAACTCTCTAGGGAAGCAGACGTCGCCATCTGGGGTGGCCCTGCTTGCTCCGGCGACGAGGTGGGTGGCTCCAGCCAGTGTAGAGCCTGAGTTGCACTTTACGCTGCCCCTACCTAGCACGCTAGCTGTCGCAGGGTCGGAACCACGGCAAGCATAGTTGTTCGAATCGGTGTCGGAGTATGGGTCTCCGATGGCTCAGGTGGACTCAAGAACACAAGAATCACAGAGAGGACGCAACGGTTTATCCTGTTTTAGGCCAATCGATGCCCTATGTCCATTAGCCAATGATCCTTATACTCAAAAGCACCCAAAATCATGGGGTTACAACAAAGTGTGTAGAGAGAGATTTGGTAGGGGGGTTAGCCCGGTGCTAGTCCTTAGGTTGCCTCACCACCGGTGGTGCCTTTCCCTCATCGGAGAGGAGGAAGACAACGGGATGCGGTGGAGGAGCTCTCGGTGACCCTCTCTAGGTTCCCCTGACCTCAGTGCTGGGCAGGAGGGGATGGAATGGAATGGAATGGAATGATCCGTCTTGGATTCTCCTCTCCCCTCTAGGTCCGACCTATCCCTTATATAATGTGATAGGTCGGGTACACGGCGGTTTGGGGAGATCAGTCTATGGTCGATATGCACTGGAGTCCAGGAGGGTCTTGCAGCGGCGCTCTGTGGACCGTGGCAGTGTCGTGGAGCCGAGGAAGCCTTGGGCGTCGTCCGGCTGCTCTGTTCTCACACTCTGCGTGTTAGGTTGTATCGGCTTGGACCGGCCTCCCCCAGGTGGACCTTCTGGAGTCTTCTTGGTGGTGAAGGAGGTCGGCTCTAGGGGCTGACGCGCGGGCCTAGGAGCCGCCTAGCCCTTGGAGGCCGTGGGAAGCTTGTCTCCTTGTGTCACGCCCCGTGCGTGACCCTATCATGGAAGTGGCCGGCAGGGCCATGTCCGGGGCTCGAGGCTTGTCTTCTTCCACCCAAGCTTTGGCTGGCATCGCAAGCCGGGCAGGAGCTAAGGCCCGAGCTCGGGCGTATCGACAATCGGGAGCTTGAGGCCCAAGCAAGCCCCAAGCCCTGTGCAGGGGCTGTGCCGTGTCTAGGCTCGGTCAGGTTTCTTAGTCGGAGGGTGCACATGAGCGTACACGATGGGTATATCCCCCAAGCCCCCGGTCGATCCTGGAGAGGTCGGCCAGAGGTCCTTTCGGTCGGCAACCATCGATTCCGAGGCTTAACATACCCATATGTTAGGATCTTGTGAGTGGCCCTCTAAAAAATGTTATTTCTACATAAAGTTTTTTAAAGTCTTGTTCGAATCTGCAGGACTAATGATTAGTTGATTAATTTTTAGTTCTTAAAGATGTATAAACATGCAATAAATTAATTGTTAATCCAGTAGTCATATACTACTAGTTGTTAGTTCATTAATCTTTATATAAAAGTTAACAGCAGTAATACTTGGTCCTAGTTCATCAAACAGATAAGTTAACTACCGGCTCTTTGTTTCGTTTCAACATTCTCCGCGATCCGTTCTAGAGCTCTTAGCCGTTGCCTTGCCTGCTTACAGCCGTTGCAAATTGAACCTAACCGAGCTTACAGCCGTTGCAAATTGAACCTAACCGAAGACGTCATCAGGGGACATGGATGGGTGCAGCAAATTTGCACGTGCAACGCTCTTCCACGTTTGACCTTCCTGTCAGGCACTTTGTTTAGTTTCAACATTCTCCGCGATCCGTTCTAGAGCTCTTAGCCAGCGTCAGAAGGTCACTTCTTAAATAAAGAAATATCGAAAGATGAAGGCAAACATATCCAACCTTATTGCATACTAAAAAATATATTTTACACATTCCGTTTAATTATTATCTGACATACACTGCAATTGAGCTAGCAATACTGCAAAAATGATTCATAACAACGTCCTCTTTTTTTTAGGGGCGGATGGTGCCCCACCCCAACAAATGGCCCGAATAGTAAAAACTAGATACTAAAATTTATTTTTTTAAACAACCTCAGATAAAAAAATGATTAAAATAAAAGTTTTAGATCTCGAAAAGTTACGAAACTCTGTTGTTTACAATATTTTCATTTGAAATCATTTATGGCTTTAAAAAGGTGTTGAAATTTAATTTCAAAATTGTTGAAGAACTCTGGCTAAAACTTGTAACTAATCTTACTCCCTCGTACTAACTTCAAATTTGATATTTTTTCTTAAAATTTTCTAAAATCATGCTCTACCAATTTATTGTGTTCTTACGGCTATTATTTTATCCATCTTTTAATATGACTGTGTTTTATTTATTTGAATTTTGAATTTCAAACTTCAAACGTCATTTTGAAACATTAAATGATTTCAGCTGAAAAAGTCATGAACATAGTAGTTAAAGTACTCAAGATCTACAACTTTTATTTTAGTCATTTCAGATCCGACAAAGTGGTAATATCATGGATATGTAAAATTTGTGAACAATGTTACTACCACTATGTCAGATAAATAGATGAGCAAAGTAAAAGTTGTAAAACTCGGAAAGTTATAGAACTTTGTAGTTAACAACTTTTTTCACTTTATCAAGGAAAACTGTGTTTAAATTTCTCAAATTTAGAATTTAGATTTTCTAAACGACCTCGGATGGAGAAACAATCAAAATAAAAGTTGTAGATCCCAAAAGGTTATACAACTTTTTAATTTGAAATCATCTTGTCAAGGAAAACTACATTTGAATTTTTAAAAATTTGAAATTTGAATTTTTTAAACGACCTCAGGTGGACAAACAACGAAAACGAAAGTGGTAGATTTCGAAAAGTTATGAAACTTTGTAGTTAACAACTTTTTGATTTGAAATCGTGTTGCCAAGGAAAATTACATTTGAATTTCTGAAACTTTAAATTTAAATTTTATAAACCATCTCGGATGGAGAAATTACTAAAATAAAAGTTGTAGATCTTTTTCATTTGAATTCGTTTAGGGCCTCAAACAATCAATTTAAACTTGGTTTAGGATAATATTTGGGGAAAGAAAATGCAATATAGACACAAGTAAGTGTGAAGTGCAGTGGTAGAGGAGGATACACGTGAGAGGGAGGTTGCAGCCGCGAAGCCCACGTTTTGGCATGAAAAAATGCGCGACTTGGATTTCACGGCTGTGTTTTTGCGCGAAAAAATGGCTGACCGGTGGGGGCCTCCCCGGGTTAATAAAATTTCTTTTACTATTTTTTGCCCGATTTTATGATTTCTGGAAAATGGCCGCCCCTACAAATGAGCAGCCACAAAAATTAGCCATTTGTAGCAACGGTTTATAGGCGCGGCTAGCCAAACCATTGCTACAAATAGTTATAAGCCGTCCCTACAAATCTTGTGCGTAGTAGTGTAGCTATCTATCTAGGTCAAGCCTCGAGATGGAAAAGTGTGTGCATTGATTTGAATCCTTCCAGCACGCTCATCGGACCAAGAATTAAGGTCTTTTCTTCCTCAAAACTTTACACCCTATCATATCGATTGTTTGACACATGCATGAAGTATTAAATATAGACTAAAAAATAACTAATTGCACAGATTGCGTGTATTTTGCGAGACGAAATTTTTAAGCCTAATTAGTCCGTGATTAGACAATGTCGTGCTACAGTAAACATGTGCTAATGACGGATTAATTAGTCTTAATAAATTTGTCTCACAGTTTATAGGCGAATTTTGTAATTAGTTTTTTATTAGTATCCGAACACCCCGTCTGACATCCTATAAAACATTCGATGTGACATCTCAAAACTTTACACCTCTAATAAAACTAAAAAAGGACTAAATCTCTGATGATGTCGGCACGTCACACGTAATGATATCATCTAGATGGAGAATACCAGTATTTTCCATTACCAATATGCGAAATCACGTCTTTCCATTGCACATGCATGCTAACTTATCTGGGACGTCTGAGATGATGTGAAAATAACATGCACCCACGAACGTACTTAAAACCATTTAGAATCATAAGAGAGAAAAAACTAGCAGCGGCGGCCTTCATGACAATAATGGAGTTGAGAAATTTTAGGAATTCGCAAGGAAACATCACTTAATTAATCTTTATTTCTTTAATGGTGGCCATCAACAATTCTTAGCTCAAAGCGTATATTGTTAAATTTAATATGCATGAATAAAAGTTTACTGCTAAGTTCATCGTTAACCAAAGTGAACTAAATGAAAATACACTTCTAATAATATCCATTTTGCACTCGGTCAATATTTTTGGAATTACAAAATTATTAACAAGTAAACTAAATTATAGTGGATAATATTTAATAAAATAATAGGTCAAGTGGACAAATTCAAAAAAAATGGTGGAAAACAAATTTCCATTTTGCTTTATCAATATTTTTGGAATTACAAAATGATTAACAAGTCGAGATTACAGTATTTGTGTATCTAACATATACTAGGATAGCTCATAAAAATAATATAGTTATTAATTCTATTATAGTAACTAAAATTATCAATTAATCAACCTTGTTATTTATATAAATATTTATCATGAAATTATAAATTATATAAAATAATATACATTAATAAATAAATTAACAAAAGTATTAAAATAATTTACAACAACAAATGTATTGGGTTTAAACTAAATTAGAAACAAGCTAAAATTAATTTAATGTTTATGTATCATTAATAATTTTAATTTAATTAATACTAAAAGTTATTTATAGATATACTATTAAATGGTTTCAATGCATCATCAATAATAATAAAGTTAAATAATTGGTCACTCGTTATGGAGAGAAAACTTTGAAATAGGTTCATAATACCTTTTTTTTGCGGATACAAATACTATCGGACATTGTCGAATACGGACTAGAATCGGATAGACAAAAACACTGAAAACGAATTCCTATGTATCCATTTAATATTCATATTAGAAATGGATATGAATACGGGTATCCATACTATAAGTTTTAGAGATATCTGATAATTCAGAAATCCATTTCTATTTTCCATCCCTTAGTAGAGATGGGATTGGTCGTCAAGTCACGGAAGACCAACCCAGCCACACGCATGCAGCGTCGTCACGTCACACGTAATGATATCATCATCTAGATGGAGAATACCAGTAGTGTTTCCATTAACAATATGCGAAACCACGTTTTTCCATTGCACATGGTAGAACTTATCTAGGACCTCTTTGGGCTATATACTTACGGGTCTCATGATGTGAAAATAACATGCACGCGCCCACGCACGTACTTAAAACCATAGAATCGTAGGAGAAAAAAAACTAGCAGTACGTGTCAGCCACGACAATAACAATGGAGTTGAGAAATCTTAGGAATTCGTAAGAAAACATCACTTAATTAATCAAATATATCTCTTTATTAATGGTGGCCATCAACATCCGTGGAATTCTCAGCGCGTGAAAATAAGATTCGTCGGCGCCACACACAACACAAACCGTAATATTTTTTTCAATAGTAAAGTAGCAATAATTTTAGCGTAGCAAAACCATCGCAAAATCGGTGTAAATTGAAACTTGAAAGCTAAGAAAAGCCAGCCAGCTAGAAGAATCCGCCGGAAAGGGATTCTGTCCGCCCCAACAGGAAACCGGTGGTGCCCCGTTTTTCAAAAGCCCGTTCCGTTCTAGAGCCCGTTCCGTTCTAGAGCGTGTTTCAACCACCTGCATGAAACCACGCTCATCTTCATCTAGAAGCCCAGGACTTTGCTGCTGTCCTCTTGCTCATCCTCTCTCCATCAAACACACACACACATCTGTGTGGATAGCGATGCAAAAAATGACAGTTGCAGTAAAAAAATCAAAGTTTGTTCAAGGGAGATTCCAATTTCACAAAAGTAGATGTCGTTTTGGGATACTAGAAATTACTAGCTACAAACTCCAGAGAGCCAGACACACAAGGCACCCTACGTACACGTTTACAAGATTTATTTGTCCAAACTTAGATCGCACACGTGGCTCAATCATTGGCATATATATGCATTTGTCTCTTGTCCAGTTGTCCTTTTGGGCAAAGATACAGTCTTTTGACTATTTGCTAAGTATATACAAAATTAAAATTCATGGTTAAATTACGATAACATATTGATTTTTTTTTGAACGGAACATAACGTATTGAAATGTTTTCGTTAATGGAACATAACGTATTGAAATATTTTTCTACACTAATCTTCTACGTTGAGTTACGAGGTTCTTTCGCGAATAGATAGGTGGACTGAGCATCTTTCTATTTGCCTCTGTCGTATGATATAATTAATTTTAGTTTTAGCTAAATCCAAACTATTTTAAATTTAATTAAATTTGTACCAAATATTATTAACATGTATGACTCCAAGTAGATATACTTCAAAAAATATATTCCATGATGATCAAATTATACTTATTTAATATAATATATTATTCTCTTAGTTCCAAATTAGAAGACGTTTAAACTTTTCTAGATATATTGCTTTAACTATATATCTAGACATCGTGTATACCTAAGTGTACAGAAAAAGCTATATATCTAGAAACACAAAACGTCTGGTATAATTTGGAACAGAGGGAGTAGTATTTTTATACAAATTTAGTTAAGATTTAGATATTTGACTAATACTTTGCTAAAATTTCATCTTTCAAGACTGAGGAGAGTATTAAACATTGCTTATTACGCAAATAATGTGGCCTGAAGAGACGCACACATAACAGAGTCTCATATATCGGTAACTCATGCCGTACAGCAGATCATCGTTCAGCACCTGAGTTGGGAAAAAGAGGGATAAAAAAGAATAATTGGGCAAGAATCGTCCTCTCGAAGCCTCATAACTACTGAATGACATGATACAACACTTGTCCTACTGAATGGCATGCCAGAAGAACTACCTCAGTTTCCGAATTTTGGCATTTTGTCATAAAAGGTGTGGCATTTCGATCATCACTATCATCCACCAACACAAGTCATTACAGTAAAACACGCAAAGGCACACTATCTCTGGTTCCACGAGATTTGTCCTAGCTACACACGATGTGCAATGACGTCATACAATCACGGGAATTTACTTGTCCTTTTAGACAAATACTATGTTTTGTTGAACATCGTTTTTTTTTATAAAAGAAAGTCTATGTAACTCTTGGAGCGTTTACTATAAAAATCTATCAACCATAAAACCAGTATATTGTAGACCTTGAAGTATGTAACACTGCAAAACAATCTTTGGATCATTTGAACTGAAAGTAGCACTGCAAAACAATTTTGGAGTCATTTGAACATTATCAGGTACTTAAAAGACTACAACACCTGATTTCATAGTGTTAACTAAGGAGTTAGATAGTCACCATCAGTATGTTGGGGGTATGTATAGAAATATTTTTTTAGTTTCTAGATAAAATGCTGGAACTTTCATTGCACTTAGAGGAACGGTGTATACCTTATATGAAAAATTGTCAAAGTATTTATAACATAGTATATACACACAGTTATGCGACAAAAGTTTGTTGTGTTACATCAGAGATAAGTAGAAGAGCTTCAACCTTTTTGGTACCACTTACCAGCGTTCAAGTTCTTTTACCTTGCATCAGTGGCGGAGCTCGTCACTTTTCACGCCTAGGGCCACTAGAAAAGCATGTGTACTACCGCAGCCAGATCAAAATACCATCTACACGGGATCTAATATTGATAGATAACAAATATAGCTCATAAACTCATACGTTTCATAAGTTTAGATGATATATCTCTATTCCATGCTTAAGTTCACAACATAATTGATGGAAACATAAAAATAATTAAAAAAATACTTAACTAATGATGGTGGGCTGGTGGCGTAGGGGCAAGAGAGAAAGAAGGATTTTAATGTCTTCATTGTGCAGCTCTACAAGAATTAGTCATTTATGGAAGTTGAATCATGCAAGTTTTAGATCGGGGGAAGGGAACCGAAGAATGGGTTATGAGAACTGGAATTTACCATGGCTCTTAAATCAGACTGGTGCACTAGCCACCACATACGCGCTCATGCTGTCATGCAGCTCTGGCGACTAGTGTGGCTTCGGCCTGCACCAGTGGCGAATCCAGCCCAAGAATTGACCTAGGGCAAAGTATAAAATTTTGGCTAACCAACAGTCAAAAGTTGTAAAACAACCGATAAGAGTCAAGATGTTACATTTTAATATCAGAATTATCAATAATACATGTTTCTATGAGCAAATGCAGTACATAACCTATCAATTTTGAAGCCCATGTTTGAACCAATTACATCTCTAGCTTCATGTACTCCCCCACCCACAGAGGCTTCATCTGCTCCTCCATCGATCACCTGATCACCAAAATAAAAAATCCTGTAGAGCTGAGCACTCTAAGCCTATGAGGCTGAGTACAGGGCAGGAGCTGGCGAGCTGCAGGCCTGGAGGTGGAGGCTGGAGCTAGGTCCGCTAGGGGGCTGGCCCGGTGGCCCCTGACCGCCTGGCTGCCTGGCCGGCTACCGGCTGGCCGCCTGGGGCCTGCCGAGGGCCTTGGCACGGGGCGGGGCGGCCGGGTACGAGCCGCGCTGCCACGGGAAGCGGGCGGACAGCGACCGGCGGGAGCTCCGACCGGGCGAGGCTCCGGGGTGGCAGGGCCGGACCACCGGGCGTTGGGGGAGGCGAGGCCGCCTGCGACTGCCGGACGTGATCCGGGGATGGCGTGGATGACTAGGCGAGCACGAGCGTGGAAGCCGCGGCGGCGCATCGGTCTCAGTTCGCAACTTCGCATATGGAGATGGAACCGTGGAAGCTGCGCAGCGGGCGAGCGATGCCGACCCTAACTAAGGCTGCCTGTGTCTGTTGGGCTTGGGCTGTTGGAAATGGCCGTGGCCCAGTCTCAGGAGGAAGGCCCATGACGCTCCGCAGCCTCCGCCTCGTCTCGAACAGTCAAACTGAATCGAAAACAAGCAAGCAGCGCCGCCGTTGTCTTCAACCTCGGCCTCGCGCCCTCACCAGATGCCAGCTCCGAGGTGTGGGGGAAGGGGTGCTCGGTCACAGGGACCTAGGGCGGCCGCCCTAGCTCGCCCTAGTGGTGGCTCCGCCTATGGCCTGCACCCTGTGGCTTGCAGCCAGGCACCCAGGCTTGGCAACAGCCCAGCCCCACCGCTTCTCCGACGGACAAGCGGCGCGATAATCTAGCGACAGCCGGCAGGGGTCGAGTTGCTGGCCGACGGACGGCTGCTGCCTGCTTGGTTGACGAGCGGCGGGCAGAGGTGCGGAGCGGCGAAGTCAAGGATTGCGGCGCGGAATCAGACGCGGAGATGTGTAGTGGGGATCGCAGCAGTGCAGACGGACTTGTGGAGTCGAAACTCTGGATCCCTCTCTCATCACTGTGCTTGGGCCGGTTGAATTTGGGCCAACACCTAGGGCCACTTTGAATTGGGCTAAAAATTTACACATGCTATATGAAAAATTTTGGCCCACGCCTAGGGCCGTGGCCCTAGTGGCCCAAGGCCCATATCCGCCCCTGCCTTGCATGGTGCTTGTATTTTTTATTTTAATTCTAGCAATTTTTTGTCACTTTTCATTTAGCGATAGATAATGCATATATTACAAATGAGACGATAATCTTAACTTTATCAATCTCAAGATCTAGTAGCTTTGTATCTTAAAAGTTCAGATAATATAGTATGCATGAAAGCATTCATAAGAAAGTGGACATGTTTAGTTAGTGACGTGATAGGCAGCTTGTTTGCCACGTAACGATCTTAGCCATCAGGGCATCAGGCAACCAAATCCGACAGCCTGGTAAGATATTGTCCGGCATCAAACCAAACACGCCCGGTGTGCGTATATCAGTATATGCATGCGATCAGGCTAATAAAATCCTCCCGTGTGAATGCTACCCCTAGCCCTTTAAACAGTTAATAATCTGGTGTATAACACGTGTCACACACGAAGATCGTATATTATACACGCTGCAGTCACTTGCGTCTTCTTTTCACCAACGTGTAAAAGTAAAAGGTAATGATAGGAAGTGGATGTCCGATAGCTCGGACGCTCCTGTTCGTGGGTCTCGATGTCCGCCCGAATGGCCCAACGCTCTCTCCCAACTAGCGTTGCTAATAAAAAACTCTCAGCTCTCACTTCTCTTTGTTCCATAGTCTCCATTCTCGAACCCACTCGATCGCAACCGCGCCGCTGCACCCGCACTACCGCGGCGTGCTCCCCTGCAACTGCACAGGTGTTGTCCGCTCACTGCGCGAGGCCGCACCCGCCCGACTGCTGCTGCCGCCTCCATCGCAGGTGCCGCGCTTGCCGGAGGCACCACATGCGCCCTATCGCCGGGGGCAGCACAGCCACTCACTAGGGGCGCGCAGCCATCCACCCGCTGCCATCCTCCTCCACCGTGACCACACAGCCGGATCCCGTTGTGCAGTGCTCCACTCGCCTGCCAGGTTTTGCTGAAAGCATATGTTGCAAGCATATGTATCAAGTGTTTTAGATATTTCAAAGGTACGTTGCAAGTGTTGAAGATGTTTCAGAGGTATGTTACAAGTGTTTCACATGGATGTTGCAAAAATAGATTGAGATGTTGCATATATTGCAATGGCTATATACGTATGTTGCAAGTATCTTTTCCAAGTGTTTCATATGTTTTCTCAGACACATGTTGCAATTATGTTTTATTTGGGTGTTACATATGTTTTACACATATGTTACAAGTATTTTATCTGGATGTTGCATATGTTTTGCAATGGTTCAAGTGTTTTAAGGTGTTTTGCAAATGTTTTGGACGTAGTGTTTTAAGGTGTTTTGCAAGTGTTTTGGACGTATGTTGCAAGTGTTATACCTGAATGTTGTAAAAGTAGATCGAGATGTTGCACACCGGTGTAGTTTACAACTGAATCCTTTTGCGGCACCACGCACGTACTCCAAATTCAAAACCGTGTACACCAAGCAAAAAGTCTTTGACGTATCCATGGACGACTCGTCTTTCTTTCGACACTGACTAATCACGAGACCACAATCGTTTCTAAGCCATTCCCAATTGGTACGATATATGCTCATTATGCCTAGTGGCTCCAGCTCTTAGATCGAGCCCCCTTGTTTGGAATTTAGTTCAAGTTCTACTTCAATCCACCCAAAAAATATGAATTGATATAAATCCGACTACATCCAAATAAGGCCTCAAATGTTAGGCCAACAGTTTACCGTGGATTTTCTTGAACTTAATTTGATCATCATCTGGAATAATTATTTCTAATATAATTGCGAATTTATTTGCAATATATATTTGATAGGTATGATATAGCTAATCTAGCTCCTTCACACATACAGTCAGGCCCACATAGAAACACACAGCGAATTACAAAGGAAGATTTTGAGTTCAGTAATTCTAGAAATTTTAGGGTGTCCACCACAAGAAACAATCAGATAGGTAGAGAAATATCCATGCTATTATTTGTCCTATGTGTGTCAACGGAGAGTTGTTTTTTAAAGTCTTGTTTGGGTCTACCGGACTAACAATTAGTGTTTTTTTGAACGAAAACAATCGGGCAAAGAACCCCCGGTGGCATTATATATTAAAAGAGAGCAGGACCCAAAGATCCAAAAAAAAAGGTTACAAGGTTAACCAACAAAAAAAAAGAAAAGAGAAAGCAAAGAGTACAGGCTGAAAGCTAAAAGCTAAAAAATTACAAGCTGTCAAGCCACATCCGAATAGCAGGGTGGAGATTGGGCTTAATTTTGTATAGATGAAGTGTGATCTCTTGCTTGAAACTGTAAGGACTAACAATTAGTTGACTAATTTTTTAGTCCTTAAATATGTAAACATGCAAATTAATTGTTAATCCAGTAGTCATATAATAGTTGTTAGTCATTAATCTATATGTAAGAGTTTAACAAAACTAACTATTAGTCCTAGTTCATGAAACAGGTTTAAGTTAACTACTGGTGTGTCGAGTGCCTACTTACAGCCGTTGCAAACCTAACCAATGACATCATCAGGGGACATAGGTGCAGCAAATTTGCACGTGCAGCGACATTCCACGTTTGACCTTCCTGTCAGGCTCTTTGTTTCCTTGCGTTAGTTTCAACATTCTCCACGATCTGTTCTAGAGCTCTTAGCCAGCGTCAAAAGGCCACTTCTTAAAGAAATATCGAAATATGAAGGCAAACATATCCAACCTTATTTTGTAATAAAAATAATATATTTTACACATTTGATTTAAGTATGTGACATAATGCTGTTCAAAAAATAGGAGGAGCACGGTTATGCTACCTACATTCTAAATTATGAGATGTTTTGACTTTTGTAGACACATAGTTTTCACTATGCACTTAGATAGTATTTTAAAAAAGCCAAAGCATCCTATATTTTGGAAAGAAGTGACTTATCATTTAAGAAATGACCTAACCAGAATTCTACAATTGTTTATTACTACTTCCATCTCTCAATAAATTGATCCTAAAGTTTTCTTAAACAAATTAGTTTAAGTTTGATTAAATTTATAGAAAAGAAGACTAAAATTTATGATACCAAATTAATATCATTAGATATACCATTAAACTGTATTTTTATAATATACTTATTTGATGTCACAAATATTTATGTTTTTTTATAAATTTATTTAGTAAAATAAAAAAATAAACTTAAGATAAGTCTAGAAATTGATTTATTCATGTACGAAAAGAGTATTGCCTAAGAAGAACAACACACAAACACATCGCAAAGGGA
Organism: Saccharum spontaneum; assembly: GCA_022457205.1. Lineage (NCBI taxonomy): Eukaryota > Viridiplantae > Streptophyta > Magnoliopsida > Poales > Poaceae > Saccharum > Saccharum spontaneum. The sequence continues at coordinate 21,968,484 of CM039595.1, read as the reverse complement.
TCTGCGTTATTAAGATGCTAACCGCAAGGACATCTCATCAGTTGGACCTCATCCTTTATGAGCCCCATAAATCTGTTTAACAGGAAATTAAAACCACTAGTACAAAATTGATTTTGCTGACACTTGCGATTTTTTCACCGGTGGTTCATAATGTATAGGTGCCATAAAAAATGAAATTGTGAACTCATGGCTATCAAACTCCAGTGCAAATTTATTTTTACTGGCTGTTTTATTAAGTCGACCGCCAGTAGAAATCACACATTTACACCGGTGGTTCTCTTAACCTACCGCCAGTAAAGATGCATTTACACTAGCGGTTTTCTGAACCTACTAGTGCCCACTACAAATAATTTAAAATTATTTTTCTGAATATTTTCAAATGATCTCAGATGAAAAAATAATTTGAACGAAAGTTGTAATACTTGAAAAGATCTACTTTGTACAGTTGACTACTTTTTCGTTTGAAACATTTAGAGTCCAGAAATTATATTTTAAGATTAATTGAAATTCATGTTTTTTTAATTCTTCAAATGATTTGAGATGGAAAAATGATCTAAAGCAAAGTTATAGATTTTGATAAGATCTAAAACTTTCTAATTTAAACATTTTTCCAGTTCAGCCAAAGCTTGGGAGGTGGAGGAAGCAGACATTCTTGCGTGCCAAATCTAGAGGAGAAGCTCACGTTAGGGGGTGGTCGTGGTCGAGGGTGGTGGCCGACGTGGCAGCTGGAGCCAGGGGGTGGGGCAACCACGGGGGAGCGTGAGGAAGAAGAAGAATAGAGAGATGGGGGCCATGAGGCAAGGAAGAAGAGAAAAAGTGTGCGTGCCGCTAGATGTATTCCGTGTGTGTGCGCGCCTGGCAGTAGAATTTAAGAATTTTTTTATAGGCTCTTCATGTACAATTTGTTGATCCACATGTTATAAATGTAAAGCTGCAATATGTCCTAATACAAGCATAGGAGTACACGTGTACAACCCTAGGGTTGGAAGAATGCTCAAGTAATGTATGTACAGCCCTGTTCGTTTGGCTGATAAGTCATGACTAAAAATATTGTTGGCTGATTTGTTATGAGAAAAACATTGTACCATATCTGATAAGTCAGGCTGATAAGTTCAAGCAAACAAGGCGATTAATATTGTCCTCGTATACCGAAAACCGCCGGCCATCACATAAACGTCATACAAGATTGTTGACGTTGGATGTTGCCCAAACACACACCAGAAAGGGCATTGGACGCTCGGGCCGCTACGGACCGGAGAACGCAACAAGATATCACTCTTTCGTAGTGAAGCACGGAGAGGTTTACAAGCAAACCACTAAAGGATAACCAATCGCGCTTACGTGACGAAGAACCGGCTAGTTTTCAGACAAACTAGCAAAGAAACCGTCGAAGCTCTTGTCCGGGAGGGACCCCGTCACAGCAAGGACGTCGCCGGGTTGCCCTAGGTTGGCCGGTAAGCCTAGGACGTCATCCTTGGTCGTGGATCAAGGGATGAACAACATGAAGGTTGAAGGAGAAGAGAAAAGGAGTAGATTGATTTGTTTGTATGACGATTGGATAGATGGGAAACTCAATCGGTCATGATCCTCTTATATATATAGAGGGGGTGGTCTTATCCTAGTAGGAAACCTCTGCAAGACTTATTTTCTAAGTTTCCCACATCCAAAAACCGATCTAGAAACAAATCGGTTCGAGATTTGAAAGTCAGATTCGGAATAAACACCTACCGGTACTTCCGGTCAGGCTCCACCGGTAGTACCGGTAGTTCATTTTCACGCCAAACTGCGCCACCTACCACCATCTATCGGTAGTACCGGTAGTTCATATCTGCGCCAAGCCTTCTCGGACCGGTAGTACCGGTGATCTCGGACCGGTAGTTCATACATTTTCTCGGAGGCATAACTCTCTCATCCGGACCCTAAATTGGACGTTCCATATATGTTTTTTGACCATCTCGACGAGAGAAACACAATGGTAAAGTCTGTTACACATTTTGACAACTTCACAAAATTGATATTTTTGGTTGTCAACATATGCCCCCATGTTTTCAAGTTTATGATGCATGAACCTGAAAACACTTGATCAAACAAACATAATTAAACTAAACAGTAACGATACTCATCTCATCGGCTGTATGGTGACTAAGGGCGATGTATACATTGGTCATCTTTGTTCTAAGGGCGATACATGTATCGACCATTGTTTCGAGAGCACTTAGGCTTCCTGCAAACACTTGGAAAATACTTTTTAAGTATCTCCCGTTGAATGCTACTTTGAGACGTTCACCTTGCAATGTCTCTAGCAAATAGGAATTACCGTATGACTTTGATCACTTTGTAAGGACCCTCCCAGTTAGGTGACTATTTGCCAAATTGATTGCTCTTCGATCCAATAGGTAGTATGGTTTTCCACACTAATTCTCCTACTTGGAAAGATTTGCTCTTGACTTTTTTGTTGTATGCCCTGGCAACTCGAGCTTTGTTTTTCTCTATTTCCTTGAGAGCCTTTAATCTCACATTAGTCATCTCATCAATATTATCCATCATTAGATTATGATACACAACAGCTGATAGATCATTTTGTTTAGCAAGCCTGTATGCATCCAAATTCACTTCGACGGGCAACACGGCCTCTTGACCATATACTAGCTCAAAAGGAGTAACTTTTGTAGCACCATGCCTTGAAATACGATGTGCCCATAGAGCTTCAGACAATACTTCATGCCACCTTCTTGGATTCTCCTCAATTTTCTTCTTGATAAGCTTGATCAAAGTCTTATTACTAGACTCAACTTGGCCATTAGCTTGAGCATAATATGGAGATGATTTGAGGAACTTGATCTTATATAATTTGGCAAAGTCCCTCACTTTCTTGGATATAAATGATGTCCCTTGATCTGTAGTTAATGTTTGGGGTATGCCGAATCTATGAATGATATGCTCAGTGATGAACTCAATAACCTCCTTATGTGTCATATTCTTCAAAGGAACAGTTTCGGTCCACTTAGTGAAATAATCTGTAGCAACCAACACAAAGCGATGTCCCTTGGAAGATGGGGGATGTATTTGGCCAATGAAGTTTAGCCCCTAACCACGAAAAGGCCACGGTTTGATTATAGGATGAAGCGTAGCAGCAGGCACTAGCTGAATATTCCCAAACCTTTGGCACTCTTCGCAATCTTTATAGTATCGAAAACAATCGGCCATCATAGTAGGCTAATAGAAATCAGTTCTACACAATAACCACTTCATCTTCAGGGTTGATTGATGCATACCACAAATACCTTCATGGACTTCTCCTATGGCCACTCTTGCTTGATCAGATCTCAAGCACTTCAGCAGCAAGTTTTCGGTGGTCCTTCGATAAAGCTCATCATTGTGAACACATACTTGAAAAGCACTTCGCCGAACACTTTTATCAACTTTAGCACTTGGATCACGTAGATATATCAATAAATGAGTCCTCCAATCATACAAATTGGCCCCAACATCACTGGAAGTTTTGCCAGGCCGATTTGAGAGCTCGTCATGCTCATTGACCGTGTTAGTCACAGGGGAGTCAGTTGAGCCGACAGGGGCAGTCGGCTTAGCTGACTGGGGGGAATTGGCCTGGCAGGCTATAGCAATTGGCTCAGTCGACTTGGCTGTAGCAAGGAGGGAGTTAGCTAAGCCGACTTGGTCAGTCAGCTTGGCCGACTAGTCTGCACCTGCACCAAAAAATTTTAAACTTTTATGCATCGACTGTTCTTGAACATGAAAATTATGCTCACCGACGTCATAGCCAGATGCTTGTTGTGCTAACATGTTGACCTTTTGATTTTCATGCCTTGAAATATACCGAATTTGAAATTCAGCAAAAGAACCAATGATATTAAGGCAAGCATCAAGATAAACTTTTAGTGACTCTTCTAAGCATTGAAATTCACCAGCAACTTATTTCACCAACAAAGAATCACCGCATGCTTCAACATGCCATACCTCATGGATTGCAATATGATCAAGCCGAATAAGAAAATCACATTCGGCTTAAATTTTGGTACAAATGTAATTTTTAATCGGCTTGATGTCTCTAATAGCACCATTGTGAGAAATAATTATCATGCCAACACCTTGGTCTTATTTGCAAGCCGATTAATCATATTGTCACATCCATGAAGTAAATCAAAATACATAAATCATACCCCCGGGCCTGAAAATCATCAAAGTGAATTCTATGGGGGCTTTTCTAATAGCACGATGGTTGCAAGCATTCATCGGCTATATTTTATACTAAGAGCGATATCAAAATATCGGCCATATAAATTCATCCACAAGAGCATGCATAACCGAAATAAATATTTCGGCTATTGATCATTGATAAGCAAAATAATTTGGCAACCCTCCGAAACATACAGATCTATACCAAGGATCAAAATAAAGAGCTGAGGGATAACCATGTATACTAGGGGATGAATTCCATATAGGCATAGGCAGAGAGTATGGATGATGCCATGACCAATGATTTTGATGATTTGGTGCAAACCTCCAACTTGGCAATTGCTTCTCGAATCTTCTTCTTTCTTTTGCCTTTGTCGCACCACTTACTTGAGCATCATCCTTATGAGCTTGAATACTTCCTTTAGGAACCCAAGCAAAGCCTTCTTCTCTGAGCTTCTCTGCACTAAGCTTTTGCAACTTCTTTTTTTCCTGCCACTTTGGTAAACCAATTGAGCATGTCGGTTTCGCTTCTATTTTGGACAGTGGCAATTCTTTCTTGATTTTAGGCACTTTCATCTTCTTTTGTTCAAATTTGACACCTACAACATCAATAGATGATTTCTCTACTTCTTTGCCATCATTAGCCGGATTTTTTAACAACATAATCGGCTTTTCAATAGTTGAATTTAGATCTAAACTTTTATCTTTCTGGCCATCATACTTCACGAGGTAAACTTGTTTTACCACTTTCTTCTTTGTTTGAGCTGCAGACCGATTTTGATCAAATCGGTCTTTATAAGAAGATGATTTCTCTGAATATCTAGGAGCTGCATACTCTATGTTTTGTGGCCTATAATATGATGGCAGATGTGTCTCTTCATCAAACCAGCCCTAAGGTGAATATGGATGAAAATATGTGGGCTGTGGTCCATAATACATGGGAATTGGCTGCTTAAAAGGATAATATGTTGCTGCTGTGTGAGATCCATTCCCTTTCCAATTCCACTCTTGAGATTTGTGCTTTGAAGATAATTTTGATGATTGGACTTTCTTTGATCGGTTGGCAATATTTGCTTCTCCTATCTTTTCATATTTAGCTAGAAGTTCCTCGAAGCTAAGCTCCGGCCTTCTAGTCCTTTGTTTGCCATGACCCTTACCTCCATTAGCTTTATGAGCATCCTCCCCCTTCTTTTCATCTTGACAAACATGTTCCAAAGGATGATTCTCAGCCGGTTCCCCTTGCTTAATGGAGTCAATCGACTTTTGCTCTAGTCGGAGAGATTTCACCTGTCCCCCAGTATCTTCTGAAATTATAGTGACATTGTTATCCACTGAAATATCTTCAATTTGCAATTGATGGACAACATCCTTGTCATCACTTGAGGGCTCCACATCTTTCTCCTGTGCAACAAGGGGTGCTCCAGGCGGCTTAGCTGTATCCTGGGATGGCTTAACCATCTCTGGCACCTCCAGAGGAAGCAGGGTCAGCTTAGCCGCCTCCTGGGCCGTCCTAGCCAACTCTACCTCTGGTAGAGCAACAATGAAAGTCCCTAGTTTGGTTTTGGCTAATTGATGAAACCTAGGACTAACCTTTGTATCTAAGTGGATGATTTAGATAAAGGTGGTTATTGAATATGAGACATGACATTGACTCATATGACCAAAATGGCGAAGACCAAGATGAGGCTTGGCTCGATGGACCGGTTGTGAAGGTGAAGGGCTAGTCGAGGCTTCGAAGCGAAGGACCATGCGATGGTGAAGCTTGAGCAAGACTTGGCGCCGATGAACCAATGCAACGGTGAAGAGCAAGTGAAGTCAAGGTCAATGGATCGAGACGGTCATGTGATGATATGAAGTGGATCATATCATTTGGAGAAACAAAATGGGCTCAAGGCAAAGGTATAACCATAGGGCCATTTTGTTTTACACTCAAGACACCATAGAGGGAGTGAGTGGTTTAGGGTCGATAGCCAAACTATTAAGAGGGGAAGTCTTATCGGTTATTCGACGCACAGGTGCCACTAGGTGAATTCATGAAGTGCATTGCATGTAGGGCCTAGTGAGCTAACTAGAAAACCTTTGAAAATGATTGAGAAAAAGCTAACACACAAGCACATGGAGATGTACACTTGATGGTGTTGGTAGATTTGCAAAGGTGGCGTTGGTCGCGCTGTGGCTTGTGGGTAGAGAGGGGTTTGGGTTCCTCTCTCCACTACGCCAGAAGTCGGAAAAGAAACAGAGGCGAACGGAGGTCACCAGCGTAATCGGACGCTGGACTGGACGCGGTCATGGTTTGACCGGACGCGTCCGGTCAGTACAGCGCAACAGTCAGGCGTGCGGGCTAGGGTTTGCAACCGGCGCGTCCGGTCACTCGCGGGACCGGAGCGTCCGGTCGGGCACCTAGAGGAACAGTGCGTGGCGAAGGGCTGAGCGGATGCGCGGCGCGTCCGGTCACACGTGATCGGACACGTCCGATCGTGAAGGGAGCTTACTGGACTCCGACCGGACGCTGGCACTGTCGCGTCCGGTCGTTGCGTGGTGCGCGTCCGGTCGATGCGTCGCGTGCGCAAGCACTGTGCGATCGGCGCGTCCGGTCGTTTGAGCTGCGCGTCCGGTCGTCGCGTTTGACCGTTGGCGCGCAGTGACCATTGGAAGATCTGCCAGCCGCGTTTGAATTCGAGGGACACGTGGACGGCGCAGGGCGACCGGACGCGGTGAAGCGTGTCCGATCAGTTTCGACCGGCGCGTCCGGTCATCCTGAAAAACGCTCAGTGGAGTGGCAACGGCTCTATTTGTATGGGATGCTTATAAATACTCGTTGGCCGACCCTTGGGGAGGTCTCTTGGCATTTCTAACACTCTTGTGCATCCTTTGAGTTAAAGCTTCTCCTCCCACTCATCTCTCTTGCTTGATTGCAAATCAAAAGTGAGATTGAGTGATCCCAAAGTGCATTGCATAGCTTGAGGGCATCTAGTGGCACTTGTGGGTGGTTTAGCCGGTGGATTTCTTGTTACTCTTGGAGAGTACCGCTCCTAGCCGGCTTGGAGATTGTTGGAGGCGTTGGCAAGAGAAGGTGATTGTTCTTGGCCACCTCCAGTTGATTGTGAGAGGTTCTTGTGCTTTCCTCGGCGGGACGCCAAAAGCAACTCTAGTGGAATGCGCGTGTCATTGAGTTACCTCACTTGAGAGTGGTGTCTTGCGGTGCCTTGCGGGGCGTGCCTTGAGGGGCAAGTGACTTGAGGGTCACACCGAGAAACCATCTAAGTGTTGGTCGACACAACCGGTGACATAGCTTGTCGGTGCACAAGTGAACACCGGGTGAACAAAAATATTATGTCTCTTGTCTCCCGGTGATTGGTCTTCATATTGTGTTGTTGTCAATATTGATTGATTGTATATCATCTTGGTGATTGGCAACATCTTCTCTTCACCGTTGGTATAAGAATCACAATCCTCTCTCTTGCACTTACTTTTACTAGAATATCTTGTGTAGCTCTAGTGGTAGCTTTGCTAGTAGTGTTGTTAGCTTGTTCTCTAGTGTTAAATTAGTGACATAGCTCTTGTGTGAACTAGAGATCATAATCTACTAGACTTGTGAATAGGAGGCTTGCATCACAACCTTTGGCTAAGCAAAACTCGCTTTACGCCGTTTATTATTCTAACAAGTTTGCTTGGTGGTTTTTGTAGAATTTTTTTATAGGCTATTCACCCCCCTCTAGCCATCTAGGACCTTACAAGTGGTATCGGAGCCGTGGTCACTGTTTCAATCAAGGCTTAACATCCTTCGGTGTGAAAAATGGCTCAAATTGTGTTCAATCATGTTGGGGACAAGCCACCGTTCTTTGATGGTGTTAGTTCTTTTGCTCATTCGAAGAGAAAAATGACAATGTACCTTGGTTCTATTTATGAGAGAGTATTGCAAGTCACCGAGAATGATTTTGCTATCATTGATCCCGATCATCTCACCGATGAGGATAGAGCAAATAGAACATGCAATAGAATGGCTCTCAATACACTCTACAATGGTATTGACACAAAAGTGTTTGAGGGCATCAAGGATTTGGAATTGGCTAGTGAAGTATGGATAAGGTTGAGTGAGACATATGAAGGCACTAAGGTTATGAAGAGTGCCAAGCTATATGGGCTCAAGAGTGAGTTTGAGAACTTCAAGAAAAAGGATGATGAAACAATCATTGAAATGTTTCATAGATTGCAAGTGATAGTCAATGATCTCAAGAGCTTAGGGCACAAGACTCAAGATCAAGATTTTTGTCACAAGTTCTTATTGAGCTTACCTAGAAGATTCAAGATGTTGATCATGATGTTGCAAAGAGATGGGCTTGAAGCAATGAAGCCTAATGATTTGCTTGGTGAAGTATTGACCTATGACAAATATGATCAAGATGTTGATGACAAGGAGAAGGTGGAAGATGAGAAGAAGAAGAAGACCGTGGCATTCAAGGCCACCTCCTCCAAGGGCAAAGCTACCATCATTGAAGAAGAAGAAGACAACAATGAAGATGGGGAATTTGAAATTGATGATGAGGCACTTGCTCTTGTAGTCAAGAAGATGGGTCACATGTTCATCAAGAGAAGAGGCTTTAAGAAGAGAAATGACAACTTCAAAAGAAATGAGCAACAAAGGAAGTGCTTCAATTGTGGTAGCACCGAACACCTTCAAGCCAAATGTCCCTATGACAAGAAGAAGAACAACAAGAGGGACAAGTTCGAGAAGAAGAAGAGAGAAGCCAAGATGATATTCAAGAAAGGCAAAAATGGTGCCTATGTGGTCACTTGGGAAAGTGATGATGAAGAAGAAGAAGAATCATCCAACAAGGCTTTTGCTTCCATTGCTATCAACAAGAAGCCATCACTATTTGATTCATCCTCTTCATGCTTCATGGCTAAAGAAGCTAAGGTATTATATGATGAGAGTGATAACGAAAGTGAAATGGAATATGCTCATGATAGTGATAATGATAATGAAAATAAAGATGATGAACCAACTAAAGAACAACTATATGACTTGATGCAACAAACTAGAGACATAGCTATTGCCAAGGACAAGGAGTGAAAGAAGCTTTCAATGAAAGTAGCAATACTTGAGAAAGTCCTTAGTGAGCTTAAGACCACTCATGAGAGTCTAGTGGAAGACCATGAGGATCTTGGTAAGGCTCATTCCAAGCTTGAAAAGGCTCACTCATTGCTACTTGAGCAACAAGCAAAGAAGGAGGTTGTTGTATCATGTGATATAGGCGTTACATGTGATATAATTGATGAATCCTTTTATGAACCTATCATCATGTCAAATGCTAACCCTTGTTGTAGCTCTTCATTCAGCACCACCGACTCTACCTTCACTGCTAGTGATGGTTTCACTTGTGATGCCTCACTAATGGTTGAGAATGAGACTCTCAAAAAGGAGGTGGATGAGCTCACTCACGCCCTAGGCAAGGCCTATGGTGGTGAGGCCCGCTTGCTTAAGTGCTTGGGTAGCCAAAGGTTCTCTCTTAACAAAGAGGGATTGGGCTACACCCCCAAGAAAGGCAAGTCGGCCTTTGCAACTCCAAAGCCTAGCTTTGTGAAGGGCAATGGTCAGTTTTGCAATAGATGCAAGCAAGTTGGGCACCTAGAGCATAATTGCAATAAAAAGAACCAAAGCAAGAACCTCGTTAATGCTATACCTTTTGATTCTTGCTATGTACTTACCAAGAGTGTGAAGGGTGTGCAAGCTAAGTTTATTGGTACACCAATTGTGGGCCCAAAGAAGAAGGCTATTTGGGTACCAAAGAGCTTAGTTACTAACCTACAAGGACCCAAGAAAAAGTGGGTAGCTAAGCTTCATTGACTTGCTTGTAGGTCAATTACAAAGCCGGAGGAAGGCATTGGATTATTGATAGTGGGTGCACTCAACACATGACTGGTACATCAAGAATGTTTGACTCAATCAATGACAATGATAGTGGTGTTGATTCTATCACATTTGGCAATAACAAAAAAGGCAAGGTTATTGGCTTGGGAAAGATTGCAATATCAAATGATATGAGTATCTCCAATGTGTTGCTAGTTGAAAGCTTGGATTTCAATCTTCTATCCGTGGCACAAATATGTGATCTAGGCTACAAATGCATTTTTGGGGTTGATGATGTGGAAGTTATTAGTGTGGATGGTTCAAATGTGGCATTCAAGGGTTTTAGATATGAGAATCTCTACCTAGTTGACTTCAATACTAGAGAAACTTCTTTGACAACTTGCTTAATCTCCAAATCAAGCATGGGTTGGCTTTGGCATAGAAGGCTTGGTCATGTTGGCATGAAACAATTGAAGAAGCTTACAACTCACAATCTTGTCAATGGTTTGAAAGATGTTGAATTTGAGAAGAATAAACTTTGTAGTGCATGTCAAGCCGGGAAGCAAGTTGGAAGCTCACATCTAAAGAAGAGTACAATGAGCACATGCAAAGCATTTGATTTGATGCACATGGATCTATTTGGACCAACAACATACACAAGTATAGGCGGCAACAAGTATGGCTTTGTCATAGTGGATGATTTCACAAGATTCACATGGGTATTCTTTCTTAATGACAAAAGTGAAGTGTTTGACATCTTCAAGACATTTCTCACTAGAGTTCAGAATGAGTTTGAGATTAGAATCAAGAAAGTGAGAAGTGACAATGGAAGTGAGTTCAAGAATACAAGAATTGAAGAACTTTGTGATCACTATGGTACTGGACATCAATTCTCGGCTAAGTACACTCCACAATCAAATGGCCTAGTTGAGAGGAAGAATAGAACACTGCTTGATATGGCTAGATCAATGCTTCATGAGTACAATGTGAGTCAATCTTTTTGGGATGAAGCAATCAATACCGCTTGCTACTACATCAATAGACTATATTGTCATCCATTGCTAGAGAAGACCCCATATGAGCTACTTCATGGAAGAAAGCCCAATATTTCTTACTTTAGGGTGTTTGGTTGCAAATGCTATATCTTGAAGAAGGGCACTACATTGGGGAAGTTTGACAAGAGATGTGATGAGGGGTTCCTACTTGGTTATTCAACTACAAGCAAAGCTTATAGAGTTTGGAACAACTCAAGTGGCATTCTAGAAGAAGTCCATGATGTGCAATTTGATGAAACCAATGGGTCACAAGATGAAGAAGAGAATCTAGATGATGTTGGTGGAACTCAATTAGTGGAAGCAATGAAGAACATGGACATTGGGGACATTAGAGCAAAGCAAGTAATTGATATTCAAGAGGATGATAAAGATCAAGTGCTAAATTCTCCATTCAAGCTAGCTAGTGACTCTCAAGTGCAAGATCTTGGTGCTAGTACATCTCATCAAGATACATCAAGTGATCAACCAAGCTCAAGCAATCAAGTGCAAGTACTCCAACCACAACATGTTGCAAGAGATCACCCCATTGATAGTGTTATTGGTGATATTAGAAGTGGTGTGCAAACAAGATCAAGATTGGCTATGTTTTATGATCATGCATCATTTGTGTCAATCATAGAACCAAAGAAGATAGAAGAAGCTTTGAGGGATACCAATTGGATCATGGCTATGCAAGAAGAGCTTAACAATTTCACAAGAAATAATGTTTGGGAGTTGGTAGAAAGGCCAAATGACTACAATGTGATTGGAACCAAGTGGGTGTTTAAAAACAAGCAAGATCAAGATGGCATTGTAGTGAGAAACAAAGCAAGACTAGTTGCTCAAGGTTACACTCAAGTTGAAGGTCTTGACTATGATGAGACATATGCTCCCGTGGCAAGATTGGAGGCAATAAGGATTCTATTGGGTTATGCTTGTGCACACAACATCAAACTATATCAAATGGATATCAAAAGTGCATTTCTCAATGGGATTATCAATGAGTTAGTCTTCGTTGAGCAACCGCCCGGATTTGAAGATGACAAGAAACCCAACCATGTGTACAAGTTGAAGAAGGCTTTATATGGCTTAAAGCAAGCACCTAGAGCATGGTATGAGAGGCTAAGGGATTTCCTTCTCTCTAAGGGATTCAAGATGGGCAAGGTTGATACAACTCTATTCACCAAGAAGATTGGGAATGATCTATTCATAGTGCAAATATATGTTGATGACATCATCTTTGGATCAACCGATCAAGCTTATTGTGAAGAATTTGGTGCTATGATGGCCAAAGAGTTTGAAATGTCTATGATTGGTGAACTTAGCTACTTCCTTGGTCTCCAAGTCAAGCAATTGAAGAATGGGACATTTGTGAGTCAAGGGAAATACATAAGGGACATGTTGAAGAAGTTTGGAATGCAAGATGCAAAGCCAATTTCAACTCCAATGGGTACAAATGGAAATTTAGATAGTGATCTTGATGGCAAAATGGTGAATCAAAAGGAATATCGGTCCTTGATTGGAAGTCTACTCTATGTCACCGCATCAAGGCCGGATGTCATGTTTAGTGTTTGCATGTGTGCTAGATATCAAGCCTCACCTAGAGAAAGTCATCTCATGGCCGCAAAGAGAATATTGAGGTACTTGAAGCAAACAAGAGATGTTGGACTATGGTATCCCAAGGGGTCAAAGTTTGAATTGATTGGATATTCGGACTCCGACTATGGGGGTTGCAAGATCAAAAGAAAAAGCACAAGTGGCACATGTCAATTACTTAGAAGATCACTTGTGTCGTGGTCCTCAAAGAAACAAAATAGTGTGGCAATCTCTATCGCCGAAGCCGAATATGTGAGTGCGGGGAGTTGTTGTGCACAATTACTATGGATGAAATCAACTTTGAAGGATTATGGCCTCAACTTCAAGAATGTGCCATTGCTATGTGATAATGAAAGTGCAATCAAGATGACACAAAACCTGGTTCAACATGGAAGAACAAAGCATATTTATATAAGGCATCATTTCATTAGAGATCATCAACAAAAGAGAGATATTGCCATTGAAAGTGTTGGCACCGATGATCAACTTGCCGATATTCTCACTAAGCCACTTGATGAAAAGAGGTTTTGCAAGCTAAGGAATGAATTGAACATTCTTGATTTCTCAAACATGAGTTGAATGCACCCCACCCACTTATTGACATGCCTCTCATTCGACATTGCAAGGTAAAGTTGATTGACATGTCATTCATCCTATGCTAAGGACTTGCTAGAGCATGTAGACATATTAAGTGGTATGCATGAGCATTCATGATAAATCAAATGAATTCGATGGATATATGTTACCACTATTGCCTCTATGTCGCGTCGCGATGGGAGCTTACTGGACTCTGACCGGACACTGGCACTGTCGCGTCCGATCGTTGCGTGGAGCGCGTCCGGTCGATGAGTCGCGTGCGCAGGCACTGTGCGATCGGCGCATCCGGTCGTTTGAGCTGCGCGTCCGGTCGTTGCGTTTGACCGTTGGCGCGCAGTGACCGTTGGAAGATCCTGGCAGCCGCGTTTGAATTCGAGAGACACGTGGATGGCGCAGGGCGACCGGACGCGGTGAAGCGCGTCCGGTCAGTTTCGACCGGCGCGTCCGGTCGTCCCGAAAAACACTCAGTGGAGTGGCAACGGCTCTATTTGTATGGGATGCTTATAAATACTCATTGGCCGGCCCTTGGGGAGGTCTCTTGGCATTTCTAACACTCTTGTGCATCCTTTGAGCTAAAGCTTCTCCTCCCACTCATCTCTCTTGCTTGATTGCAAATCAAAAGTGAGATTGAGTGATCCCAAAGTGCATTGCATAGCTTGAGGGCATCTAGTGGCACTTGTGGGTGGTTTAGCCGGTGGATTTCTTGTTACTCTTGGAGAGTACCGCTCCTAGCCGGCTTGGAGATTGTTGGAGGCGTTGGCAAGAGAAGGTGATTGTTCTTGGCCACCTCCGATTGATTGTGAGAGGTTCTTGTGCTTTCCTCGGCGGGACGCCAAAAGCAACTCTAGTGGAATGCGCGTGTCATTGAGTTACCTCACTTGAGAGTGGTGTCTTGCGGTGCCTTGCAGGGCGTGCCTTGAGGGGCAAGTGACTTGAGGGTCACACCGGGAAACCATCTAAGTGTTGGTCGACACAACCGGTGACGTAGCTTGTCGGTGCACAAGTAAACACTGGGTGAACAAAAATATTGTGTCTCTTGTCTCCCGGTGATTGGTCTTCATATTGTGTTGTTGTCAATATTGATTGATTGTATATCATTTTGGTGATTGGCAACATCTTCTCTTCACCGTCGGTATAAGAATCACAATCCTCTCTCTTGCACTTACTTTTACTAGATTATCTTGTATAGCTCTAGTGGTAGCTTTGCTAGTAGTGTTGTTAGCTTGTTCTCTAGTGTTAAATTAGTGACATAGCTTTTGTGTGAACTAGAGATCATAATCTACTAGACTTGTGGATAGGAGGCTTGCATCACAACCTTTGGCTAAGCAAAACTCGCTTTACGCCGTTTGTTATTCTAACAAGTTTGCTTGGTGGTTTTTATAGAATTTTTTTATAGGCTATTCACCCCTCTCTAGCCATCTAGGACCTTACAAACAGCTGCTTCTCCAGATGGCTTAGCCGACCACTGGGTCGGCTTAGTCGTCTTAAAGACAGCAGGGGTCAGCTTAGCCGTCCCTATGGGTGGCTGAGCTGACTCAGCAACAGTAGTAGCAATTGGCTCTCTTAGATGACTTTCTTGATCTGTGGGTTCCATTACTTGATTCTCAGCCATCATAAGAGCTTTTGGTGAATTGACTAATAATACAAGCCAATTCAAAACTTGTTTGCCATCAAAACCAGTTGAATCCAATTGGTCCATCTGTTGAGCTTCAGAAAATTTCAATCGGCCTTTATCACAATGTTCACCTAAACGGTAAACGCTAAATGGTCGGTGTGGGTCTATGTAGCGTGTAAACTGTGTACACGGCGTGTACACGGTATTACACAGATTACATGTTTTTGTACTATATTGATAAAATTAATTATTATAACATGTATATATGTCTAAATTTGGCTAAAAATAATTATAACGACAAGATGCAAATAAGTAATTTCAACTGAGAATGACTATTAAAATGTTTTGCATGTGCTTTGCATGAATTAAAATTGAATCCTTAAACAAGGCCTACAAAAGACATGCTCTATCTCCTAAACAACATGCTACTCACCTGTTTAGGATGTTTTTTCCCGTGCCGTGTAGCCCGTTTCAGCCGTGTACACACCGTGTAGCCCGTGTAATCCCGTGTAGCGTGTAATGTACCGTTTAGGGGCTAAACTGCACGGTAACACACTGTGTACCGTTTACACGGCGTGTACACGACCGTGTAGCCCGTGTAGGCGAACAGTGCTTTATCAATGGCGATTGGATCACACGACGAAACATATTGCAATCACAAGTATTATGATCAAACGAATTATGCCACTTGCAATATGTAAGCTCTTCTAAGTTTTGAATTGACGGCAAAACATTGTGATCAATGATTCTAATAAAATTATTTTTGAGCAAGATATCAAAGACATGATCATAAAAAGTAAAGTCAAAGCTATATTTTAATTTATTAAGCCGGTTCTTTTGTGGAGTCGGCTTCAAAGCTAAGCAAATGAAAGGATCAGATTTATTATCAATCCATTCGGCCACAGCTTTGCAATTGCTCTTTGAAGGCCTTAGCTTTGATAAACTAGCAATATCGGCCTTGCCATATGGCATAATGTGTTGGCCGATAGAATCTGAATTTGTTTTATCAACAAATAAATTGCTATTCTCAATCGGTCTATTACAACTATTAGTGAGGATATCTTTAATAGATGCTGAAATTGAAATAGTATGATCGGATTGGAATTTGAGCAAAATATTTGTATTTTCTACCTTGTTGATCATGTTGGAGAAGTGCATATCCTTGATTTGCATGATGTTGCTCTTCTTCTCCAGAAACCAATCAACAAGAGGGGTCAAATCACCCCAAGACACATTAGCAGTTGTCAAAACTGGAAAAGTCAGCTTAGCCAACTAGAAATCGGTTAGGCCGACTTGGGCACTAGTAGGGGCAGTCGGTTTAGCCGACTGGGAAGTCGGCCTAGCTGACTCTGGGCAGGCGGTGGAGGCAATCGGCCTGGCCGACAGGGAAGTCGGCCTAGCCGACTGAGAGCAGGCGACAGAGGCAGTTGGCCTGGCCGACTGGGAAGCTGGCCTAGTCGACTTAGAGCAAGCAGGAGTTGGCTCAGCCGACTTCAAAGTCGGCTCAACCGATTCTGAGCAGGTAGACAGCCCTTCTTTGTTGCTTGTAGGGGCTTGAGCTCCATCAATGATGTGGTAATCACTAGATAAATATACAACCCCTTTAGCTCCTGAAAAACCAAGTCTAGCTGATTTCTGTCGTTTTCCATGCTTTTCTGTAACAAGACTTGTTTTCTGAGATGTGATTGATTCATAAAGGATATTGTGTTGTTCGGCTTTTGTAGCCGAACCTTTGCTTATATCCGAATCAAATCTTTCTTTCATGCCCACTAGTAATCCAATTTTAGCCGATGACTCAATTGTGATCGACCTTTTCTCATTAGTCTTTCCAAAATATTCATAGAATTGCTCCTCTAATTGAGACCATGAACCAACAGTGCTCCGGGGCAAAGATGTAAACCATGCAAAGGCAATACCGGTAAGGGATAAAGAAAAATTACGTATTCTCATATAATCTTCTTTACCAGCAAAACCTAATTGTGAGATATATACATTAATGTATTCCACAACGGTCTTATCATCTTCACCACTAAACTCATAAAAATCAGGTATCCACCAACCATCAGGAGTTTTCAAGTAATGAATGTGTAATGGATATGGTCTATGATATGCGGGAACCTTCCATTTAGAGGAGCCATATGGATTTCTAGTGTGGGCTAAATCTTCATTGATTCGGCTTGTTTTAAGAAAATTATGTTTAGCTGAATCATATGCAATAGCTTTCATGCTCCTTACTGAATTCTCATTGATTCGGTTAGAATTAGTAATAAAACTTGAAGCCGAATTATGAGTATTGCTCTCATCAATTCGGCTTGAGCTTTGAGCTACATGTGAGGCCAAATTTTGAGTATTAACATTAGCACACCTTGCTGAAATTTCATGGATTCAGCTTGAGCTTTAAGCTACAACTGAAGCCGAACTGTTAATATGAGCATTAGCGTAGGGTGCTGAATTTGGAGAGTAATTGGCTAAGTAATTAACATCATCATAGCCAATTCTCTCATTCATCGGCATGTCTTGTGGTGGAACCACATAATGTGAGCTTATAGCCGATGAATATGGATTTACATGTTGTATGTTGCTAGAAGAATTATAGCTCAATGAATTTTCAGCACACATCGGCTCTTGGTCATAATATTCATCAAAAGTATTAGCCGATGCAACATATCTAAGATTATCATAGCTAACAACACCAACATAAGAATTTATATCACTTGCAAAATACTTCCTATAACCATTAGATGCATTTGCAAGTTGTACCTCGGGATAATTGTAGTAGTATTGTGATGAATCCCCTTGGTATTCCATGGTTTTGCACTCGATCGCCTTGATGAAATCTCCAATAAATAGCATGACACGTTGCAAAATAGCAACCTAGATCACAGCGGGTCAAAACCAGATGCAATCGGCCTTTTGAGGCCGGATTGGACGGTAATGGCAACCACAAAATGATAGATCAGCGAAGAATAGGGCTAGGGCAAAGAGATTCGGCAACAAAAAGTGAAGCCGAAGCAATCTTCTTCCCCAGCAGAGTCGCCAAAAAGTTTGTTGACGTTGGATGTTGTCCAAATCACACACCAAAAAGAGCATTGGACGCTCGGGCCGCTACGGACCGGAGAACGCAGCAAGATATCATTTTCTCGTGGTGAAGCACAGAGAGGTTTACAAGCAAACCACCAAAGGATAACCAATCGCGCTTACATGATGAAGTACCGACTAGTTTTCAGGCAAACTAGCAAAGAAACCATCGAAGCTCTCGCCCGGGAGGGACCCCGTCAGGGCAAGGACGTCGCCGGGTTAGGCCGGCAAGCCTAGGACATCATCCTTGGTCGTGGATCGAGGGATGAATAGCATGGAGGTTGAAGGAGAAGAGAAAAGGAGTAAAAGGAGTAGATTGATTTGTTTGTATGACGATTGGATAGATGGGAACTCAATCGGCCATAATCCTCTCATATATAGAGGGGGTGGTCTTATCCCAGTAGGAAACCTCTCCAAGGCTTATTTTCTAAGTTTCTCACGTCCAAAAACCGATCTTGAAATAAATCGGTTCGAAATCTGAAAGTTAGATTCAGAATAAACACCTACCGGTACTTCCGGTCAGGCTCCACCGGTAGTACCGGTCCCTACCGATAGTACCGGTCAAGGACCAGTAGTACCGATGGTTCATTTTCACGCCAAACTGCGCACCTACCACCATCTATCGGTAGTACCGGTCTCGGACCGGTAGTACCGGTAGTTCATATCTACGCCAAACTTTCTCGGACTAGTAGTACTGGTAGTTCATACATTTTATCGGAGGCGTAACTCTCATTCGGACCTCAAATTGGACGTTCCATATATGTTTTTTTTACCATCTCGATGAGAGGAACACAATGATGAAGTCCGTTATACATTTTGACAACTTCACAAAATGGATATTTTTGTTGTTAACAAAGATATCGAATTCGACTCTGATTTTACACCTTTAATTTAATGTACACTACAATTGAGCTAGCTAGCTAGGTGAAGCCTGTGGAGATGGAAACGTGTGCATTGATTTGAATCCGCCCAGCACGCTCATCGGACCAAGAATTAAATCTCTCATGATGCAGGAATTAATCGCCTAGCTAGAGAGGCCCGGCCAGACCATTTCGCGCCACAAACGCGTGCTTTTCATCAACAACACATAACGACCTGAGTTTATGGCCGGTGACCAGCGACGTGGTGCTGCTACCGGATTCACACGCAGCGGTCACTGCGAAAGTGATCACATTCACACGGCCTGACTTGACACTGGATCGAGTTTAATTTAAAGCTAGCTAATTAACTCGGTCATCATTTGATGGCGACCTATGAGGTGTGGAAGGGACATGATAAGTGAGATATGTATACATAATACATATGGATAGATCGACATTGATCGAGTAGTTCCTTGTTCAACTTTGAAGATCAATGATGCGCGTGCACACGTGTATGTACGGATGTAATTAACGTACTCGTTCAATATGTTTCGTGGTCGATCCACCTCCACCGCCTCGATCTGAACGTACGGCGGTGGCACTAGATCAGGACGGGCGGCAGCAGGGTTTACCCGGCTGGCAGCCGTGCGATCAAGCTCGGTAGCAAGGAGAGGACGACGGGCCAGCTAGCGCACGTTCCATCAACAAATCAGTCGAGTCGAGCTTGAGATCCATCATTCCTCCTGTTTAATTGGAGTACAACTGAGTGACCACTTGTGTCGTGGCTCTCCGATCGAGGTCCTTTTCTATGATTGTTCAGCGGAGGACAAATTTGATGCATAGGAGGATTCAAACCAATTGCGAAGTCAATTATAAATCTGAAGGACCGGAAATGGCGATCAGAGGGGAGTGAATGGGAGCCGTAAATTTTCTTTCGAAATATTTTCGACCACTGTCCCAAATCACCACCAAACACAGGCAAGTTATCGAAACTAAATTACTCAAGCCAATTGGTGACAAGAGCACTTAGACAAGATCCACACACTGGTAGAAAGCGAACACAAAAGGCGGAACTCAAAAACGGAGATCGAACACGCAAGATATGGAAGAAGAAGGAACTTGCATTGGGCAAAGCCGGCCTAGCCGGGATGGAGGGCCGGCCTAGCCGGGTTACCTCACTACTATGCCCAAACCTGGCCTAGCCGGGATGGAGGGCCGGCCTAGCCGGGTTGCCTCTCTACTATCCCCAACCCGGCCTAGCCGGGATGAGAACCCGGCCTAAGCTGGGATCCTGGCCTAGCCGGGATGCGAAGGCGGCCTAGCCAGGTTGCGAAGAACAGAACACGAGAAAAACTGCCTCCAACCAAAAATCTCTCAATTTGTGGCCAAAACTTCACCAACTGCCACGAAACTTTGTAAGCATGATTACAAGGCAGTAGGGGAGCTACCTCTAAGAGGTCATCACCCAATTTGAAGCCAAACAATGGGAAATCACGAAAATCTCCGGTTCTTGAGACCTAGACCAAGAAATCGCCCGATCTACTTGCTCGTGAGGAATTGATGGATTTCCTTCGGTGGAAAGATTCTACTCACGTCATAGCACGAATCAAGGCAACAAAAACGAACCAAAATGGTCTAGAAACGACGAATCAAAGGAAGAACTAGAGGGAAGAAAATGAAGAACGCGAAGAACACATCATGAACTCACAAATTGATTTCTCCGTCGAACTTCGGAGGACACCGGAGGATTCGGGACCTCCTTCCCTCAAAGATTCATGGTTCTTACACTAATCGGTGGATTAGTGGACCTCTCTCTCACACAAGCAACTAGAGGAAGAAACCCTAAAAGAGAAAATGAAAAATAGAGGAGGTGAGGGAGATGGGGGCTCCCTCATCCTATTTAACAGGGCTATTACACATTCCCAGTTTTGCCCATGGATACAAATGAGCCAAACCATTTAGCCCAAGGGCGTAAAGGTCCGACCCAGTCTTCATCTTGATCGGACGGCCACCGCGCCTCCTCACCGGTAGCTTCGCCTCGACGCGACCTCCCCGATGCCGCCACGTGCCGTCCGTTCCTCCTCGGAACCTCCGCCCGGGTTTTGAGGCCCAAACCCGTAAACCCGCCTCCGATGGTTTTGAGGCCCAAACCATCAAACCGCTCCACAAGTAGCGTACTCCATACGCGTCCCCCGCCATCTGACGTGTGTCACCTCCACGGTCAACACGGTCACTCCCATGTCTTCTCGCGCTTGTCGATGTCCCAAGTGTCAGCCACCGCGGCTAGCCACCCGGCCTCCGGGTCCCTCGGTCCAAGCCTCACGTCCGTCCTTCACCCCACCGATCCATCGGCACGGCACGTCCTCCTTGACCTTCACCTCGCCGTCGGCTACCGCCTCCGTGCTCCACACATGCACAACACAAGCCAAGAGACATGTCGCACACAAGGCTTTCGCCAAGGTAGGGTTAGTCACCACTCAACCTACTTCGTGGATCACATTGACAATCACTCATCACAAAACGAACACACAAGGGTACTTGTCAACCTTGTGTTCGCAATCTCCCCCTTGATGAGTGCATTGTCAACACCAATACACGAACAGCTTGAGCAAAAGAAAAAGAAGAAGAAGAGAAAACAAAGAGCTCAACCAAATGACCAAAAACCAAAGAAAAGCCGAAGCAGGTCATTTGAAATGAGCAAGAACTTGGTCCCCAAAGACATGGGCAACGGCTCGACGCAACCAAGTAAAACAAAGCTAGCCCTCAAGAGGAGGCAACGGGCTCAACACCACTAGCAAAGCTCGAAAAGCCGAAAAACAGCTAGACCCTCCAGAAGAGGCAAAAGCTCAACACATCTAGCAAGCAAAAGCAAACTCAAGTGCAACTCCCCCTGAACAAGTG
The DNA here is from genome assembly GCA_022457205.1 of Saccharum spontaneum. Classification (NCBI taxonomy): domain Eukaryota; kingdom Viridiplantae; phylum Streptophyta; class Magnoliopsida; order Poales; family Poaceae; genus Saccharum; species Saccharum spontaneum. The sequence goes on along the minus strand of CM039595.1, from coordinate 21,946,755 downwards.
CAATCTCTCTCAAATGAATGCATGAAATGGAGACTTCTCCCCCTTGTTGACATGGTGAGTATGACATATCTCTCCCCCTTGTTGACATATGCACTTATCAAGCTAGAGCCCAAGGATTACAACTCCCCCTCAAAACATGCTATGAATGCAGAAATGCACAAATGCAGAAGCTTCAAGATTATAGCAAGTAGATTGAAAAGATGCTCTAGCTGATGCTGTCATGTAAATATAGCAACAAATACAAGTGCTAGCAAATGCTCAAAATGACCAAATGAGATGAAATATGGCATTTTAGCAAGTTTGATCAAATTTGAGCAATTTAAAAGAGGGTTCACCACCAAATGAGCACATAGCAAATATAGACAGGAGATCGACCTTGTGCTACACATGTATGCAAAGTAAACTACCCCAAACAAAGTTCACACATCATGTCATGAGACAAACTTTGTGATTTGATCAAATTTTGAATTTTATCAGAGTTATGCAGCTTATCACAAAAGTTTGTCAAACAAATGTGTGCGGGAGGTTATCGATGCCATCAAAACCTGACTTATCGATCATGTCAAGCCTATGCCAAAAGCAATCAGAAGCTTAAGACAGTGATCTCGGTATCCATTACAGAGCTCAAGTTCACCTTTAAGTGCAATAAGGAGCTGTCTCGATACTCTGACATGGGACAGCAAAGACCCATCCCGATCTTTTCATACCTTGTTTTTTTTAAAGTTTTAACATAATTTTAAGTTTCTCAAGCAAGTGTGTAACTCAAGGTATGAGCCGTAGCAACTAAGCATATATATGAAGCAAAAAGGGTTCTCGACACACCTATACATGCTAGTTGCCACAAAGTAGTGGTGAACATGTTCCAAGTTTCATCAAGTGTTATTCAAGTTCACAATTGAAAAAGGGCATTTTTAGCTCATATCAAGAGATCAAGTGAGCCTAAGCAAAGCACATCATATATATCCATAACATCCCCAACAAGAGCATAGTGTCAATCTAGCTACTATAAGGATGAAGCTCAAGATGCAATATGATACATGATGATATGATATGCAAATATGATACAAAAGCAAAAACAAAAGCAAAAGCTAAAGAAAAAAAGAAAACTACAAACTAATGTACAAGAACCAAAACTTCCCAAGCTAAAAAGGGAAGCAAACTCCAAACTCTCCTCGCAAGCGAGCAAACTGGGCTTGATCAAGGGGTTTAGTGAAGATATCTGCGAGCTGGTTGTGGGTATCAACATGAATAAGGTCAATGTCCCCTTTCTCATAGTGGTCTCGCAAGAAGTGAAACCGGACCTCTATGTGCTTGGTTTTAGAGTGGAGAGCAGGGTTCTTGGCTACACATATGGCACTGGTTCTATCACAGAACAAAGGCACTCGCCTAAACTTTAAGCCATAGTCTCGCAAAGTAGCAACCATCCAAAGCAACTGGGAGCAGCAAGCAGCAGCAGCAACATACTCAGCTTCTGTGGTGGATTGGGCTACAGTGGACTGCTTGCGAGAAGACCAAGACACAAGTGAAGACCCAAGAAACTGACAAGTCCCATAAGTGCACTTCCTCTCAGTACGACAGCCAGCATAATCCGCATCAGAGTAACCGCAAAGAGAAAGAGAGGAGGAAGCCGAAAACCAAAGACCAAATTCGGGTGTGAAACGAAGGTACCTCATGATCCGCTTGACGGCTTGACGATGTGATGTGCGCGGTGAAGACTGAAAGCGCGCGCACAAGCAGACTACGAACTGGATGTCCGGTCTCGTTGCCGTCAGGTACAGCAACGATCCAATCATGCTTCGGTACTCCTTCTGGTCCACAGCTTCTCCTTCCTTGTCCTCGTCCAGGGCCGTCGTAGTTGACATGGGCGTCGAAAGAGGCTTGGCCTCACCCATATCAAACTTCCTCAGAAGATCCTTGGTGTACTTGCCTTGGTGCACGAATGTTCCTTCACGTGTTTGCTTGATTTGCAGCCCGAGGAAGAATGTCAACTCGCCCATCATGCTCATCTCGAATTCCCTGCTCATAGTCTCAGAAAACTTTGCAACAAGGGCGTGAGAGGAACCACCAAAAATGATATCATCCACGTAAATCTGAACCAAAAGTGTGTCAGTGCCTTGCTTGAGGAGAAACAAAGTTTTATCTACGGAACCCATCTTAAAGTCCTTAGCTAGCAAGAAGGCTTTCAAACGCTCATACTAGGCTCTCGGGGCTTGTTTCAACCCATACAAGGCTTTGTGGAGTTTGTAAACATGGTTGGGATACTTGGGATTTTCAAAGCCAGGGGGTTGTCTCACATACACCTCTTCCTCTATGTACCCATTCAAAAAGGCGCTCTTCACATCCATTTGATACAGCTTGAACCCTTTCGAAGCTGCATAAGCTAAGAGCATCCTTATAGCCTCGATACGGGCCACAGGAGCAAAGGTTTCTTCAAAGTCTACTCCCTCTTTTTGACAAAACCCCTGAGCCACTAGCCTAGCCTTATTTCTCACCACCACTCCATCCTCACTTTGCTTGTTCTTGAAAACCCATTTTGTACCTATAGGGTGACACTCAGGTGGAGGTGGAACTAAGACCCAGACTTCATTTCTCTCAAAGTTCTGTAACTCCTCGTGCATAGCATTGACCCAATCGGGATCAGAAAGTGCGTGTCCAACATTTTGTGGCTCGAAATTAGCGACAAAAGCAGAATGAGCGAAATGTGAGATTTCATATGACCTTGAGCGTGTAACACGCTGATTGATGTCGCCGATCATGGTTTGAGGCGGGTGGCGACGCTGGATGTGCCGAGGAGCTTCCCTCGAAGATGTCGCCTCCCCCTCAACAGCTATCGGGGCCTCCTCAGGTGCAGCTGGAGTAGGCTGAGGAAGCGGCTCGTGCGGACCCCATGTAGTGGAAGAAGATGGGTCTGGTCCGTGAGCCGATGTAGTCGTCGTAGACTCGACTGGAGCAGTCGAAGAGGTCGGCTCTGCATCTCCCCAATCAGCATCTTCCTCAGTCTCCTCAACGAAGATGCTCTCACCAATCTCCTGATCACCTGCACTTTCAAAGACAGGAACAGAACAAGGCATGGTCTCGTCGAAAGTGACTTCACAAGTCTCTACGACTCGGTTAGTTTCAAGGTTAAGTACTCGATATGCATGAGAATGTGAAGCATAACCAAGAAAGACACCATTCGAGGATCGAGACTCAAATTTGTCTAAATTACCTTGTTTCAAAATGAAGCACCTGCATCCAAACACTCGAAAGTGGCTCACCTTGGGTAGTCGACCAAATCGCAGCTCATAAGAAGTTTTCTTCATGAAGGCTCGAAGAAAGATGCGATTGGAAACATGACACGCAGTGTTGATCGCTTCGGCCCAATATCTCCTAGGAGTCCTATGCTCATCGAGCATCGTCCTAGCCATCTCAACAAGGGTCCGATTCTTGCGCTCAACAACACCGTTCTGCTGAGGGACATAAGGCGAGGAGAACTGGTGCTCAAGACCCAAAGAAGAGCAAAAGTTATCAAACTGGGAGTTCTTGAATTATGTGCCATTGTCACTACGTATAGCTCTTATGGCATTCTTTGGCAACTCAATCTGTAACCGAACAATCAAATCTCGAGCATGAGAAAAAGCCTCATCCTTACCCTCCATGAAAAACACCCAAGAGTAGTGAGAAAAATCGTCCATGATCACTAGAACGTACCACTTCCCTCCCTCAGACCGAACCCGAGCCGGACCAACAGTGTCCATATGAAGTAGCTCATTGGGTCCCTTGGTCATGACCTGAGTCACAGGAGGATGAGAAGCGGCAACCATCTTCCCATGACGACAAGGGTGACACACCAAATCCTTCTCAAATTTTAACTTGGGCAATCCTCGGATTAGATCAAGTGAGCTCAACCTAGCTAGTAAGTCAAAGCTCAAGTGACCAAGTCTCCTATGCCACTTCCAAAGCTCAGAGGAGGATCCGGCCACCAAACATCGAGAAGAACCGAAAGAGTGAGAAAAAACAGCTCGAAAGACACGGCCAAAAGGAACAATCTGGCAAACAAGATTTCCCTGAGAGTCGAGAACTCGAGACAAGCCGGTCTTAAAGCGCACTTCAAAGCCATCTTGAAGGAGTTGAGAAACTGAAAGCAAATTGAAATGCAAGTTCGAAACCAAAGCAACATCCTTCAAGACAAAACTCTCATTGACCCGAATGGTCCCACGAGAAAGCACTTTACCTTTGCTATTATCCCCGAATGTGATGTACTCCTTACATTGCACGGGGTCGAGGCTGGAGAACTATTTGGAACTTCCGGTCATGTGGCGCGAACATCCGGAATCAATGAGCCATGTGTTCTCCAGGCCTCCGTCCTGCATCAATAGAAAGACACAGGATGAGAAAATGGCGCAACACTGGGGTTAGTAAACTGTGAAGGATACCAGTGTTGGCTCATTTGCCCTAGAAAAGTGTTAGGAAAAACATCAAACATGCCATGTCCCATTTGAGGGAAGCGAGCACCACGTGGGGGAAAACGTGGTCCGCTAGAGCTGTAGGACTGAAAGCCACTGCCGCGAGGTCCAAAGTCATATTGATCACGACCTGAACCACACCGGGCACGACCACCACGGCCACCGCGTGGTCTAGCAACCTGAGGCCTAGCACCTTGAGGCATTGCACCTCGAGGCCTAGCATTGCGCCTCTGAACAGGCGGCACATGTACGCCATGGGGTGGACAGTACATGTTCCGGTTGTTCAACTCATACTCCCGCCGCTCATCTCTCTTCCTCCTAAAGCAAAACTCAACAAGGTGACCATCCCTATGGCAATAGTCACAGTGATACCTCACCTCTCTCTTAGGTGGTTGTTGGCTCACTTTCTTGTGGGTATGTGTCACTCTTGGTAGCTTTCTAGCTTTAGGAAGGGGATCCTCAGAGATGTTCGGTAGAGTGTCAAGTGGGTTCCTGAGATGGTTCGGTTTTGGAACACAAACTTGTTTTTGGGGTGGAGCTCTTGGAGGCTCTTCAAACACTCCATCTTTCACAGTGGGTTCGGTAGGCTTAGGTGGATTGATCTTGATCAATTTGGGAGTAGTGGAAGGTTTCTCACTTGGGCTCAAACCACTGAACTCACCAACTTTGCCATAGACATGTTCACCCTTCCCATCTAGAGCAAAGCCTACTCCCGATGTCCCAGTTCTCCGCCTGAACTGGCTCATCATCATGCCCAACTGCGGCTCACTACAAGACACCCAATTCAAGATGGACCGAAGGTATGTGTTGTCTTCCTCAGATCTCATCTTGTCATGCCTGCAAGACTCAAGCTCCAACACCAAGCTCTCACAATGTGCACACTCAACAACAGTGCTATCTGAACTGGCCTTCTCAAGAGTAAGGATCTTGGCATTCTTCTCTGCCAGCTCAGATTGCAAGCCTGAACAAGACTTGCACGCACCCAACAAGCTAGACCTAGCCTTCAGCTCATCGTTCTCATCTAACAAGGCAGCATACTTAGATTGCAACTCAGAAAGGTTAGTCATATGAACAGCACATTCATCGCACTCAACCTCGTAAGACACATGAACAACAAGCTTCTTAGCTTCCTCAAGCTCTTTCTCCACAACTTCTAGCTTGTCCTTAAACTCTTTCCTCTCACGAGCAGCACGTTTCAGCAGCTTATCTTGACTCATCAAAGTATCGGTCATGATATCAAGCTCAGCAATAAGAGCATCGATGGAGGGTTTTACCTCGGTAGAGTCGTCGTCGCCAGGAAGCACGTCCTTGTTGGGCTTCACCCCTTCATCCACGGCCATGGTGCAGTAGCCTCCGTGGATGGACTTGGCGACGAAGCAAAGCCCGGTCAACTTGTCCTCACGTCTCTTCTCGGACTCATCATCGCTCGAGGGAGAAGAAGACCGGTCGTCGTCGGTGTCGTTGTCGAGGTCGCTGAGGGAGGCGAGGAAGGCACGCTCTTGAGCCTTGGCCTTCTTGAAGTACTTCTTCTTCAGTGCCTCCTTGTCGAATCCTCCCTTCGACTTGTGCTTGGAGGTGTACTCGCGCTTGTCCTTGCGCTTGCTGGAGTCGTACTTGTCGAAGGAGTGCTTGTTCTTCTTGGGGCAGTGGGCGACGAAGTGGTCAGGATCTCCACAGCCGTAGCATCCTTCCTTCGGACCACCACCACGCCGGCGATTCAAGCGGTTGTTGTGAAACCGCGAGAACCGGCTGATGATCAACGCCAGCTCGTCGTCCCCAAGACTCTCCATCTGCTCCTCTGTGACAGACACCAAAGAAGACAAAGCAAAAGACACTTGTGAAGGGTTAGCCAAAGAACTTGAGCCATTACCTGAGACCAAAGCCATAGTCGGTGTAGAGGGATTCTTGAGCTTGGCTTGGGTCTGGTAGTCGATCTCGGTGGACTTGAGCTTGCTGAAAAGCTCATCCACGGTGAGGGTCTCATACCCTGAAGACTCAATGATGGCGGTCACTTTCACATCCCATACCTTCCGATCTAGGGCATATAGAAGCTTGAGTGCCCTCTCATGATCATCATAAGGTAATTGTGCCTTGTTTGCTCGCATCTTGTTGACGATGGTCTGAAAGCGAGAAAACATGGCATCGATGGACTCGCCATCAAGCTGAGTGAAGTTCTCGTACTCCCTCTTGTACGTCTCGTAGAGTCTGGTTTTGACCTGTGCGGTTCCCTCGTGATAGCTCTGAAGCCTCACCCAGATCTCCCGAGCGGTAGTACAATCGGAGACTCTCTCGAACTCTGGAAGCGAAAGACTCGAGAAAAGAACTGCACGAGCTCTGCTATTAGCGTTGTGCCAATCTTTTTGATCTTGCGTGACACGAGCACGGGGTTCAAGCACAACGTAAGTAGCATCCTCGCAAATCTCCCAAACAAGCCAATCAATCCCCTAGAGATGCGCGGACATGCGGATCTTCCAATAGGGATAATTTGTTCCATCGAAGAATGGTGGTTTGCCGGAACCACGCTCCATGTCGCCTTCATGGATCACGGACCGATTAAGGTGGAATGATCCTTAACCCGCTCTGATACCAATTGAAGGACCGGAAATGGTGACCAGAGGGGGGTGAATGGGAGCCGTAAATTTTCTTTTGAAATATTTTCGACCACTGTCCCAAATCACCACCAAACACAGGCAAGTTATCGAAACTAAATTACTCAAGCCAATTGGTGACAAGAGCACTTAGACAAGATCCACACACCGGTAGAAAGCGAACACAAAAGGCGGAACTCAAAAACGGAGATCGAACACGCAAGATATGGAAGAAGAAGGAACTTGCATTGGGCAAAGCCGGCCTAGCCAGGATGGAGGGCTGGCCTAGCCGGGTTACCTCACTACTATGCCCAAACCTGGCCTAGCCGGGATGGAGGGCCGGCCTAGCCGGGTTGCCTCTCTACTATCCCCAACCCGGCCTAGCCGGGATGAGAACCCGGCCTAAGCTGGGATCCTGGCCTAGCCGGGATGCGAAGGCGGCCTAGCCAGGTTGCGAAGAACAGAACACGAGAAAAACTGCCTCCAACCAAAAATCTCTCAATTTGCAGCCAAAACTTCACCAACTGCCACGAAACTTTGTAAGCATGATTACAAGGCAGTAGGGGAGCTACGTCTAAGAGGTCATCACCCAATTTGAAGCCAAACAATGGGAAATCAAAGAAACATGAAAATCTCCGGTTCTTGAGACCTAGACCAAGAAATCGCCCGATCTACTTGCTCGTTAGGAATTGATGGATTTCCTTCGGTGGAAAGATTCTACTCACGTCATAGCACGAATCAAGGCAACAAAAACGAACCAAAATGGTCTAGAAACGACGAATCAAAGGAAGAACTAGAGGGAAGAAAATGAAGAACGCGAAGAACACATCATGAACTCACAAATTGATTTCTCCGTCGAACTTCGGAGGACACCGGAGGATTCGGGACCTCCTTCCCTCAAAGATTCATGGTTCTTACACTAATCGGTGGATTAGTGGACCTCTCTCTCACACAAGCAACTAGAGGAAGAAACCCTAAAAGAGAAAATGAAAAATAGAGGAGGTGAGGGAGATGGGGGCCCCCTCATCCTATTTAACAGGGCTATTACACATTCCCAGTTTTGCCCATGGATACAAATGAGCCAAACCATTTAGCCCAAGGGCGTAAAGGTCCGACCCGGTCTTCATCTTGATCCGACGGCCACCGCGCCTCCTCACCGGTAGCTTCGCCTCGACGCGACCTCCCCGATGCCGCCACGTGCCGTCCGTTCCTCCTCGGAACCTCCGCCCGGGTTTTGAGGCTCAAACCCGTAAACCCGCCTCCGATGGTTTTGAGGCCCAAACCATCAAACCGCTCCACAAGTAGCGTACTCCATACGCGTCCCCCGCCATCTGACGTGTGTCACCTCCACGGTCAACACGGTCACTCCCATGTCTTCTCGCGCTTGTCGATGTCCCAAGTGTCAGCCACCGCGGCTAGCCACCCGGCCTCCGGGTCCCTCGGTCCAAGCCTCACGTCCGTCCTTCACCCCTCCGGTCCATCGGCACGGCACGTCCTCCTTGACCTTCACCTCGCCGTCGGCTACCGCCTCCGTGCTCCACACATGCACAACACAAGCCAAGAGACATGTCGCACACAAGGCTTTCGCCAAGGTAGGGTTAGTCACCACTCAACCTACTTCGTGGATCACATTGACAATCACTCATCACAAAACGAACACACAAGGGTACTTGTCAACCTTGTGTTCGCAAAATCTTATAAAATTTGATTCAGACCTTATAAATTTGGTCAAATTTAAGATGATTTGACTCTCCAAGAAAGTTAAAAGATATAATTTAGAACGGATGGAGTAGTCCTGGTATCGCTCAATGTGAAATTATTTATTTAAATTGTTTGGTAGAGACGACTCTGAACCGGAGCAAATTTGTCATACAAAGTAGAGAGGGCATTGGTGGTCATTGATCATAGGTCGTTAGTCAAGTCATGGAAGACCAATGCAACCCAGCCACACCACACGCATGCAGCGTCGTCACACATAACGATATCATCATCTAGAAGGAGAATACCAGTATTTTCCATTAACAATATGCGAAGCCACGTCTGTCCATTGCACATGCTAACTTATCTGGGACGTCGTCTGATGATGTGAAAATAAAAACCATATAGAATCATAACAGAGAAAAAAAACTAGCAGCGTCAGTCATCATGACAATAATGGAGTTGAGAAATCTTAAGAACTCGTAAGAAAACATCATTTACTCTCTCCGTCCCAAAATACATGACGTTTTTTACTTTTAGACATCTTGTTTAACTGTTCGTCTTATTCAAAATTTTATATAAATATTATTTATTTTGTTATGACTTATTTTATCATTAGAGATACTTTAATAACGACTTATTCATTTTATTATTTGCAAAAAAAATGAATAAGACAAATAGTACAACATGATATCTAAAAGTCAAGAACGTCATCTATTCTAGGATAGATGTAGTAGTTCATGGGTCCAATTCTCGGCGCGTGAAAATAAGATTCATCGGCGCCATAAACAAACTGTATTATTTTTCAATAATAAAGTAGGAATAATTTTGACATAGAAAACAATCGCAAAATCGCTGTAAATTGAAACTTGAAAGCTAAGAAAAGCCAGCTAGAATCCGCCGGACCGGGAAGTCTGTGCACCCCAACAGGAAATCGGTGCCCCGTTTTTCAAAAGCCCGTTTCCGTTATGAGTGTGGCGACCATGCATGTGGCGCCGCACCTCAACCACCTGCACAAAACCACGCTCGTCTTCATCTAGAAACCCAGGACTTTTGCTGCTGTCCTCTTGCTCATCTCCTCTCCATCAAACACACATATATATACATATGTGTGGATCGATAGCGACGCAAAAAATGACAGTTGCAGTAAAAAATTCAGAGTTTGTTCAAGGAAGATTTCGATTTCACAAAAGTAGATGTCTCGGGATATTAGAAATAAGCTAGAAACTACAGAGAGCCAGAGACACACAAGGCACTTTACGTACACGTTTACAAGATTTATTTGTCCAAACTTAGATCGCACACGTGGCTCAATCATTGGCATATACTACTGTATATGCATTTATCTCTCTTGTCCAGTTGTCCTTTTGGACAAGGATACAGTCTTTTGACCATTTGCTAAATATAAAAAAATAAAATTCATGGTTAAATTACGATAACGTATTGAAATGTTTTTCTACGGGGAGTCATCTACGATGAGTTACGAGGTTTTTTTCCTCGAATAGATAGGTGGACTGAGCATCTTTCTACTACCTCTATCCAAAATAGACAATTCTAGGTTTGGTTAAAATCAAATTATTTTAAGTTTAACTAAATTTATAAAAAAATATAATACTATCAACATTTATAATCACAAATAAATGTACTATAACTTTAATCGGTTTTTGGATTATTTGATTTAGCAATTTGCTAGAATTCTATATATCCTTTCTGGAACGAAGGTAAGTCTCCAATCTGAGAGGATTGGACGATTCTCAAATTGGACGGGGATTGAGAAAAAACCTGGGTGGCCTTAAGAGACACACACAAAACAATGAGAAACTCATGCTAAAAGACATGTTGCCGTTGCATCTATGACAACAGAGTCTCAAATATCGGTAACTTATGCCATACAGTCAATCATCATCCATCACTTGAGATGGGAAAAGAGGGAGAAATAGAATAATTGGGCAAGAAACCTCTTCACGAAGCCGCCACTCTCCCTACATTCCTACGGTCCACCTCAACCTTTTAAGACACTACTATAAGTACGACATATACAATGAAGAATGATACAACACTTGTCTTACTGAATGGGATGCCATACCTGCCTGAGTTTCCGAATTTTTGGCATTTGTCATTAAAAGGTGTGGCACTTTGATCACTATCATCCACCAGCATAAGTCATTACAGTAAAACACGCAAAGGCATCACACTATCTCCAGTTTCACCAGATTTGTCCAAGCTACATGTGGTGCAACGACGTCATACAATCACTGGAATTTACTAGTCATTTAAGACAAATATACTATGTTCCGTTGAACATATATTTTTTTTAAAAAAAAGAGTCTATGTAATTATGTGAACGTTATATAAATCTATTAACCACAAAACCTATTATATTGCAGCCCTTAAATTAAAGTATCTAACATAGCAAAACAATCTTTGGATCATTTGAATTGGATGTAGCACTGCAAAAATAATTTGGAGTAATTTGAACATTATTAGATACTTAGAGGACTATGGCATCTGATTTCATAGTTAACTAAGGAGTTATATAGTCGACCATCAATATATGTTGGGGGTATTATGTACAGATTTTTTTGTTTAGTTTCTCGACCAAATGCTGGAACTTTCATTGCACTAAAAGGAACGGTGTATACCTTAGAAAGTGGTCAAAATATTTATAACATAGTATGTATACTCAGTTATGTGATCAAAGTTTTGTTGAGTTACATCAGGGATATAAGTAGAAGAGCTTCAACTTTTTTTGGTAGCACTTATCAGTGTTCAAGTTCTCTGACCTTGTATGGTGCTTGTATTTTTTTTAGGAATTTTTTTCATTTAGGGATAGATGACACACGTGTTAACGATGTGACGGTTATATTAACTTTGTCAATGTCAAGATCTAGTGGCGCTTTATTTTGGTGAAAAACTCAAATAATACAGTAGCTTGTCTGCCACGCATGCGACACGCTAGTGTGCGTCGTATATGCATGCGATCGGGCTAAAATCTACCGTGAATGCTACTACCCCTGACCCTTTAAACATGCACTTGATAATCCCATGTATAAGAAAATCATATTTTATAAGTACATACACGCCGCAGTCACTTGCGTCTTCTTTTCACCCAAACGTGTAAAAGTAAGGCCGTGTTTGGTTTAAATTTTTAGTCCCTATCACATCAAATGTCTGGACACATGCATGGAGTACTAAATATAGACTATTTACGAAACTAAAAATATAAAGTGAGACTAATTTGCAAGACAATTTTTTAAACCTAATTAGTCTATGATTATCACTAATTACTACAGTACAAAAATGTGCTAATGATGGATTAACCAGGCTTAATAAATTCGTCTCGTGAATTATTCACGGAATATGTAATTTGTTTTTTTATTAATATCCGAACACTCCATGATCAACCTCATATAATATTCGATGTGACACCTGTTAAATTTTAGTGTTGAATCAAACACGGCCTAAAACAAGCAGTAGCTAAATTCTAAATTTTTTTTTCAGGAGTATCTGAATTCGTGGCCATTCGATTACTCTGTCTCCAACACGTGGCACCTGATCGCTAGTGCCCTCGAAGGCTGGAACCCCCTCCCCCAGTCCCACGGCGTAGAGTGTGAGCCGTGAGCCGTGCCCTGTCTTCATTTACTGCACCCGGCCCGAAAATGAAAATAAATAAAAGCCGCCACGTCGTGCCGTGCTCTAGGCGAATTTAAAGCCGCCGAAAACCAGCGCAACTTTAAATCCCCGCGACGACTCCGCGCACCCACCCCCACCCCAACCATCGCTTTCCGCTCACCTCACCGCCCTCCTCCCTGCTTGCGGTGCGGCTCGACGGGACGACGCCGTTATTACCCAGCCGTCTCCCCCGCCTCCACCTTCCCCTCCCCACGCGCGGGACACACATCTCTCTGTCTCTGCAGTCTGCACAGCAGCTGCTCTGTACCGGGACCGACGCCGACCCACCGATCGGTTTCTTGGATAGGCTGGCCATGCATCGTCGGCCGGAGTTCAGCTTCCCGGCGGGCTCGTCTCCGGCGCGCGGGGGGCTGCCGCCGCGGCCGCCGGCGAACCCGACGGCGGCGCCGCGGTACGGGGACGACGAGGAGGTGCGGTGGCTGCAGGCGTCGCTGCAGGCCTCGCCGGACCCGGGCTACAGCTACAGCTCCGGCGGGTCGGGGTCGGGGTCGGGGTCGGGCACGCCGTCGCCGCAGCTGTGGGCGAGCCGCCCCGAGCACCACCAGCAGCAGCTCCACCGGCAGTACCCGGCGTCGGCGGGCAGCTCGCCGTCGCGGGCGCAGGCCATCGCGGGGTACCGCCGCGAGATGCTCGACCTCGTCCGGGGACTCCCGGAGTCCGCGTACGAGCTCTCGCTCCGCGACATCGTTGAGCACCACCCGTCCCCGCCTCGCGCTCCTCTGCCGCCTCCTAGCTCCGCCGGACTGCTCACGAGCCGCGCTGTCCCCGCGGCGCAGGAGAAGGACGAGCCCGCCGGCGCCGAGGACGGCGGCAACAGGCGGGGCGGCTCCAAGGGCAAGAAGCAGGGGAAGAAGCAGAGGACCATGAGGAAGCAGCGGAGCCGGGGCCTGGAGCGCAGCGTCAGCCTCGACACCGGCCTGCTCATCAAGCTCTTCCTCCCGCTCTCCATCGGCGGCAAGAAGAAGAAGGTCTCGCCCAAGCCCGACGACGACAAGAAGAAGAAGAAGAAGAAGAAGAGCGACAAGAAGCAGGGGACGAAGAAGAAGGAGGCGGTGGCCACCGCGGCGGCCCCGGCGGCGCAGCAGGAGGAGGAGTGGTGGACCAAGAGCGAGTTCAGCGAGGCCGGGAGCAGCAGCCGGACCAGCAGCACCGGCAGCAGCAACAGCAACAGCAGCGCCGCCAGCGTCAGGAATGTCGTCAATGGCGGTGCCAATCCCAGAGCGCCGGCCAGGAGTTGGAGCAGGTAACAAACTCCTTTGCCTTTCCCTGCTTAATTCGTTCAAGTTTCAGTTTAGCAGGTTTCAGTTTAGCAGCACATCAGGTGGTTTGGCAGATTTTTTTGGTAATTTCTTTAGAAATTCATCATTTTTTATTGAAAAGTGAAAATTATACAAATTATCTCTTAGAGCTGTTATAAAGAGTACTAGAAAGAAATAAGTTAGTATAAAAATGCCATTTGAACAATTTTAGCTGAGGAAGGAACCAGCATATTTCAGTCTCCGTATTGTTCAGTTTTCCTTGAGAAGCAGAAAAAGGATAGAAAATTTTGGTTTCGGCATTACAGATACAGAGATAAAGATAAAGGAACTTTTTCAACAGATGCAAGAGAAGACAAAAATCTGTTCTAGAAGAAATTTATTTCTATAACGAAATGGAGGAAACAAACTTTTTTCAACAAATGGAGGAGACAAGCAGCTGTTCTAGACTTCTAGTAGTCTTCTAGAACGTGTATTTGTAGGTTAGTTTCAAAAAAAAAAAAGGAACACAATTTTGGAAAATGCCATCTACTGAAGTCAGAGGTACACACTGAACCACCTATAAGGTTCCAAGGATGGAGATGGTAGTAATAGACTGGATCAAAGCACAGCCATCTATTTTGTCACTAAATACGTCTGGTGTGAAAATAAAAACTTGCACGGTTTAGGCTGCTAAGCATGCCACGATTCCCTGTGAAGTCAGCAAGCATGGAACGGAGAAAAAATCGGTCAACACGGCAGATCGAGTCGTGGCTTGAAGTCAATTCTTGTTGCATCACAATCCAGCTTTGCTGTCAATTCCTGCTGCTCTGCTTTCTTCTTTGTTCTTGGTATGAACTCGAAAAGGGGAGCAAGAGCACGACTTCACATGATGCTTTCTGTGGTCGTCTTCTCCTCTAGTCCCAGAAATTCTTGATGGTTTTACTAGAAGATTCCACAACTGGGCGTTAATTTTTGAAGTCGTAGCATTGCCTGATAAAAGTTTTTCTGAACACCCTCAAACACGGCAGCTAAGCGTAGCGCTGTAGCAACAGATCTGAGCCATCCTCCTGCTACTGATTGGCTTAATATCATGAAAAATCGCGATTACTTAGCTAGTCAGATGATCTTATTCCTGAAATAAGATGATCAGATAATCACCTGCAACGGTAGTTAAGTTGTTTAATATTTTTCTCGAATACGCCTGCGTATCATTGTATTAATAGTAGAGAAAAGGAGTCATACAGAGACCCAAACACACACGCATGCTTACTGACTGAAACTAATCGCCTATGACAGAGATGAACGACCTGACCAAAGACCCTATAAGATGATCAGATAATCACCTGCAACGGTAGTTAAGTTGTTTAATATGAAACTGCATCTTTGTAGCATCATTTGAGCAAGTGTCCGTTAGATCAATTCATCTCTTTTGGGACCTATCTGTTCATGTAGCCTACTTTGGCCCCTTTCTGTCACGCCAAAGCACAAGGCTGACTTATTGCCACTGATGAAGCCCAATCATTGCAGCAATGCTTTATGTCTTATTCTGCTATTGTTAATACCATCATTACATTGCCACTAAGAACTACTAAAGCATACCTAATTCAGTTCAGGTCTTGCTAGTCTAACCATCACTAATCTAATTAGCATTTCTTTGTTTGGTGCAGAAAGCGGACTGGGTGCTATGCTTTCTTCAGGGCAAACAAGGGCAAAAACGGAGTGAACCAAGACTAGAATGATGACAAGGCCACCATGAAAAGGGAAAATGCTTCTCCGGTGAAATGTTCGTGGAAACCATCGTCAGCACTGTCACACAGCACAAGAAGCTCAAGCAAGCAACAAATCTCCATACCTAAATTGATGCTATGCAGTGCCTGATTTTTGTACACAAATATCGGCATCTCGGCATTAATTGTCGCCCTTTTCTTTCTATTTGGGATGTGATCTTCATGGTATAAACAAAAGGACATGTAATGTGTAGCATACAATAGTTTCACTGGTTCACACTTTATAGAGAATATTAAGGATAGGACACTGGAGGCAGTGACGCCAATGAATACATGCAAAATCTCCTGTATTTCCTTGACTCGGTCACATTCTATTCTGTACTATCTTCTATTTGTACATATCCTACATCTTTCCGTTACTGAGAACCTTCAGTGCTAATGTACAATCTTTGTCAGTTGTTAATAGAAAACAGAGGTTGTGGACGATGATGACGCATCAGCGCATCATTTTTTTTAGTGTTGTTCAATCTTGACGATGATGATGTACAATCTTGACGAGCCATTCTCTTTCTTTGAACTTGTGTCCTCCAAATGATCAACGACAAGATCTACAAATATCTTTGTTTTTCAGGTCCTTTTTGGATCCTATGGCCCAAATGCATATAGTGCTTGCTTCGGATGATACCTACCCTAACAATATAGGACAAAATAAGGCGACTTTCTAGACCTGATCATTTCTTGAAATGGAATGGAGCGGGAAGAACAGATCAGCACAACGGCTGATGATGCTTTGCAGGTGAGACTGCCTGGTGGAGCCCAGGAATCCCGCACTTTTGTTACTAACTAACTATACTTCAGATGATTAAGCAAGAGAAGTGACCCAACCTCTTGGAATGAATGGATGTTGAACAGAGGATCTAGTATAAATGCCATGATCCAATAATTTCTTTTCAGAAAGCTAAACAATACTCGATTTTATCCAGAAATCGCCGAATGCAACGTGCTTGGCTTCTCCTATTCTCGAGGAAGAACTCCAATTCTCATCTTCCGGTAAGAAGATTAAGTTGAATATAGGCTTAGAGTTTAGAGTACTTCGACAAGCTGTTTAATGGGGAGAATGAGGGTCCTACTCTTGAGTTGGACGACTCATTTGACGATACCAACAAACGCTTTGTGAGGAGAATTTAGGAGGCAGAGGAGAGACTTTGAAGAGGATGAAGGGAGGTAAAGCGATGGGCCCTGATGGTATCCCCATTGAGGTGTGGAGATACCTAGGCGCCAGAGCGATAGTATGGTTAACTAAGCATTTTAATCTTATTTTTCGGTCTAACAAGATGTCTGAAGAATGGAGGAGAAGTATATTAGTACCTATCTTTAAGAATAAGGGAGATGTTCAAAGTTGTACTAACTACCGTGGGATTAAGTTGATGAGCCATACGATGAAACTCTGGGAAAGAGTTATCGAGCATCGCCTAAGGAGAGTGACACATGTGACCCAAAATCAGCTTGGGTTCATGCCTGGTAGGTCGACCATGGAGGCGATTTTCTTATTACAACAATTGATGGAGAGATATAGGGAGCAGAAGAAGGACTTGCACATGGTCTTTATTGACCTCGAGAAGGCATATGACAAAGTACCAAGAAATGTCATGTGGTGGGCCTTGGAAAAGCACAAAGTCCCAACTAAGTACGTTACCCTCATCAAGGATATGTACAGGGATGTGGTGACGTTTGTCCGAACATGTGATGGCGACACCAGTGACTTTCCAATTAAAATAGGACTATATCAGGGGTCAGCTTTGAGCCCTTATTTATTTGCTTTGGTGATGGATGAGGTCACAAGGGACATATAAGGTGATATCCTTTGGTGTATGCTCTTTGCTGATGATGTGGTGCTAGTTGACGATAGTATGGCAGGGGTTAATAGGAAGTTAGAACTATAGAGGCACACGTTAGAGTCGAAAGGGTTCAGACTTAGTAGGACTAAGACCGAGTACATGAGGTGCGATTTCAGCGTGACTAGGCATGAGGAGGGAGACGTTAGCCTCGATGGGCAAGTGGTGGCCAAGAAGGATATTTTTCAGTATTTAGGGTCGATGCTACAAAAGGATGGAGATATTAATGAAGATGTTAGACATAGAACTTTAGCCGGCTGGTTGAAATGGCGTCAAGCTTCTGGCGTCCTCTGTGACAAAAGGGTGCCTCAGAAGCTGAAAGGTAAGTTCTATAGGACGACGATTCGTCCGGCGATGTTATACGGTGCTGAGTGTTGACCTAAAAAAGACGACATGTCCAGCAATTGAGTGTAGTAGAGATGCGTATGTTGCGTTGATGTTGTGGGCACACAAGGAGGGATAGAGTCCGGAACGACGATATTCGGGATAGGGTTGGGTGGCATCAATTGAGGAGAAATTGATTCAACATCGGTTGAAATGGTTTGGACATGTCCAACGGAGGCCTCCTGAGGCGCCGGTGTGTAGTGAAGTTCTAAAGCGGGCCAATAATATAAAGAGCGGTAGAGATCGACCTAAACTAACTTGAGACGAGTCCGTTAAGAGAGATCTTAAGGATTTAGCTATGGACAGGAGCGCTTGGAGATTGACAATCAACGTGCCTGAACCGTGACCTCTTTTTGTCTTATGCCCTTTATGTGTCTCCCTGTTTTCGTCTCTTTTGAATTTCATCTCTAGCCTATCCTAACTTGCTTGGGACAAAAGGCTATGTTATTGTTGTTGTTGTTATTGTTGTATAGGCTGAGTTTAAAATGGCTAGAAGCAGTACCTCACCGTAACAAAGACCTCACCATAAATTTGAAGATGAAATAGGCTTGAGTAGCTAAAGTTTTTACAATGGCTAGAGGCAGAAACGCCATTCAAATTTATGGTGAGATCCGTCCCTGTTGCTTAAAAGGTGATCCCTGCAAAATTCTTGCGATACATGGATAAGGACACTGTATATTTGAAGTGCTCCTTCATCTTCTTGCCATATGCCAAATTGTCGTGCCAAAGTGGTTTAGCCAGAACCACCCAAACCGATGATAGGAACTATACAGCCATGCATAGACTGGTGAATAAACTATTCAGTCAAACCAGAAACTTAACAGTAAATGTAAACTGCATTAGTTCCCAGGGGATGCAGGCGGGTTTAGGTAAGCGTATCAAATAGAAAAAAGATCTACTTGCATGAGAAATATGTAACAATAATCATTAGTAGCTAGTTCTCAGTGAAAGAACCATAATTTTTACCCACTTAAATATAAATTCATCATCTGTAATCTGTCCAAATGGAAATTATGGAACTCAAATCAAAACACTTTAAAATGGTAAAAAAAAACAGTATGAGTATGACAGACATTGTAGCACCCTGATATGGGCCACCAAACTCTGCTGTCACAACATGTGGATCTACATACAAAAACAGAGTTGAATGGTTTCCAGAAGCAGAGGTGAATGGTACTCACAGAGTCATTTTCTGAGGAACCGAAACAGCAAACATCCATTCCAGCTCTTGCTAGCACCGGATGGCCTCCACTCCTTGTTGATCGGATGCTAGGATCATCTTGTCCTCAAAATGTCTGATTAGCTCGAGGGTGGGGTGGTTGGGATGGACCTCTACAGTGCGTCTCAGTGCAGCCTCTGCATCCTCCACCTCCACCACAGAGGCACCCTGACAGCCAATTCTGATGGTGACTTTCTTAAGTGCGGTGAGGTATTCCAGACCAATACTGCTGCAGTAACCGTTGCAATCCTCTATGGTCTGGACGAAGAAAAAGAATTCGAGGAATTCAAGGCATGGCATAATGGTAGGTGCTACACTGCCTTCACCATCCTTTTTAGTACCAAAGGGCACAGCATCCTCCCCATTCCACATATGAAATGAAATGCTGGAGTCCTCATTTGGCAGAAACTGGACCATTGAAGAAAGCATCGAACAGGACCTCAGCTTCTTGAAAAACCCACCTCCGGCAATGTTACTGATTGTCACCGTGGAGCTTGTTGGAAGAAGGAGATCATGGAGCTCTGGCATCTTACCAATGACTTTGAGATCCTGCTCTTCGATGGTAACCACATGAACACACAAGTGGGACAGAAGACTGGAGGGATTGATAATCCACGACGGCAGTGTAGGAAACATAATGCATCCTAGTAGCAGACGTCGGAGCTTTGGAGGGGGCACAAAGCCTTCCGCCTCCCAGCTCACTTTACACATCCAGGGCGAAGCATCCACAGTATCATCAATAGCTGGATATATAATTTCTAGATGTATATACTGGATCTCCTTCAGATTGCATAGAGACTTCACCAGATCTCTCTCCATGTTCTCATCCAACACAGAAATGCCAGCACGGAGGACTCGCAGTCCTGTTAAGCTGCCTAGTTCCTTCACAAACCGCCTCGCAGACCTGTCGTCGGCACCACGGTATATCCGTAGGTCCTCCAGGGATGTAAGCATCCCTATCCAATTTGGTACTCTCGTCTTCCAGTCAGCACGTAGGCACATTAATTGTGGCAGCAACCGGAGGCTCGACGGCAGTTCTTCTATCCCCGTTCCATTCAACAAGAGTGTCTGCAAAAACCTTAAATGCCCTATTTCTTTTGGTAGCACACGGATGTTTGTCTCTATTAGTCCAAGATACCTTAAGTGAAGTAAATTCCCGAGATGCTGAAGTTGGTAACCTTCCTTAAACTCGCAATACTCAATAGCTAGCACACGTAATACTCGGAAGCTCAAAAGTGGAACCATCTTGTCAATAGCACAATACCATGCAACAAATGACCTCAGTTGTGGCATGCCCATATTTCTAGCTTGAGGGTTATGATCCACAGTTCTCTTTTGGTGGGCTAGCCTGCGTGGACTGCTTTCTGTTAATGTGTCTTCACTATCTAATCCATCTAATATAGAGAGAAACTTCTCCTCACTTGACAATGAACGGATGAGATCAAGCACCATATCATGAACTCGACAACCTTGTATGATGCCTTCTTCTTCTTCAAACTCCACTGCCTG
Organism: Saccharum spontaneum; assembly: GCA_022457205.1. Classification (NCBI taxonomy): domain Eukaryota; kingdom Viridiplantae; phylum Streptophyta; class Magnoliopsida; order Poales; family Poaceae; genus Saccharum; species Saccharum spontaneum. Next base: position 21,926,359 of record CM039595.1, on the reverse strand, counting down.
GATTATGCTTCTATTTTTGAGCTCATCAAAGTGTCGCTCTCCAACCTCAAATAACCCACACCCTCTCTCCTTATGAACAAAACCTTCTGCTATCCATTTCCATATCAAAGGATCTTTACTGATAGGGGAATCATCTGGAAACATACTTAGATATAATAAGCAGGTCTTTAGATGAGAAGGCAAATCATAGTAGCTAAAAGACAATATTCTCATTGTACTCTCAGTGTGATGGTTATCTTTATGGCTAAACCCAATAGAGTTGTGCACTTGAGGCCATTCCTCCAATCGTTTACCCACCAACAAATTAGCCATTGTGATGATAGCTAATGGTAGACCACCACATCTTTTTAATATATTATCAGATACTAACTGGTCTGGTAAATTATCAAGGTAATCAGTATCAACACCAAATATTCTTGTATAGAGTAACTTTCTAGATTCAACATACGAAAGTGGTTTTATATTGTAAACTTCATCGACGTTTGCAACTCTGGAGTTACGAGTAGTTGTCACTACTCTACTTCCACAATTGTTCTCAATAAGAGCCAGTTTGATTGTTTCCCAAGATCGTGTCTCCCATATGTCATCAATAACAATGAAGTACCTATGCATGAGAGCGCAAAGAGCCCTAAGTTAGTAAAACTCTCTCAAGCACCTAGGCAACTATTGGACAATTAATTCATACAATTTTGTTATTATCAATGATAAACCTAGGCAAGTTGTACATTTTCAGATGGACTTTTCCTAACCAAGCAGCAAAGTGACTAGTTCAGACTCCATACAAGCCATTTGGGGAAAATAAATATTGCTCATGTCTTGCTTTAGTTGAAAATTAAGTTTTTTTATAGTATATTAAATCTTAATTGTGCTATAGGGTAATTAATGCTCAGAATGTAATAGATTCCATTGCATAGCTAACATTAACAAAAATATTTCTTTCGAACTGATGTTTTTATGTTTACAGTACTTGTGTGTGTGTGTGTGTGTGTGTGTGTGTATATATATACTCTAAAACTCTCATGTGATCCGTGAATCCATACTTTTCTTTTCTTTTTTGTTTGTTTCTTTTTTTGAAAAATAATGGTAAACCTCATCATCAGCACATGAATATCACCACAGATGCATTATACGCAGCACCACGCAGATGACCTATAATTTTATTTAAAATAATGGATCAATCTATTACAAAGTGTATTTACTTGAGTTAACCAATCCATTCTTTTATGATTCTCTTAATTAGCCAAGTATTACTTCTGATATATGCACAGGTAGTTATTTGACTGTCTAAGCATGGATATATGGACTTATATGATGCATATATGAGCACTAGTTAGTGTTTATTCATGTATAATCTATACAAAGGGCCTATCCACATGCTGATTAATTCCACGAAACATTGTAAAGGCATCACTTGAGTATAATTGACTTAAACATAAGATGTACGGTCATAGAGGATATCATAAAATTAAAATAAAGAAGTGATTGCATTGTGACCTACAAGGCTACAACATTGATACAGTAACTGTACAACTAATCCAATAAAAAAATGTTCGCAAAGTGTTGGGTGGCTGATGTGTACCTTTTGTACTTGAGAAATCTGTGAAGCTCATCAATTAGCTGCCTTTCATCTAGTATCATCATATTTAAATGTGTCATGTAATGTTGCTTGTCAAGATCAATGAGAATATCCTTCAAAACTTTATTAATATCAGGATTCCGTCCAACAGGAACAAAGGCTACGCAACTGAAATCAATTTTAAGTTTCTCATACACTGCTTTGACCAGAGTGGTCTTTCCAATTCCACCAGGTCCAACAACAGAGACTTTCTTAACCTTGTTCACGTATTTCCCATCATCACATTGGGATGAGAGCACAGATATGAGGTCATCACTTGCCTTGTCAATGCCAACAAGCATTGTCACGTCATTATAAAGAGCTGATAAGCGAGGATCAACAATCATTACAGTAGACTTAGCCATAATATCACCATCCATGTACCTGGCACGCCGGTCAGCCACCTCCTGGAGTTGCTTCATGATATCTTTGATAGCATCAGAAATCATACGGCGTGCCTTGCTCTTGTTGAACAGCTTGGCCGTCGTCTCCGACAGGCGTTTGAATCTGTTCGAGGTAGCAGGCTTCTGGTCCTCCACGTGAACCAGGAAGGTGTCGAGGATGTCCTCCATGTTATATGACACCATCCTGACTTCTTGGGCCCATGCCCTGACCTGAACATCAAGCTGGTCCGGCGTCAGCTGGGCCACCTTGCAGAGGACGGCGCTCATGCTCTCAAGCTCTTTCTGAAGAGACTCGACTCGCTTCCTCAAGCCCTTCTGTAGCCTGTATTCCTCTTTAAGCAGCTCCCCCAGCTTGAGAATGAGGTTGCTGATTGCTCCGGTCACGAGATCCATGCTTCAATGGTTGCACGGCTAGCAGTCAGGATGAACTACTATATTTGCTCACTATCTGTGGTTTGATGTACATGCAAGCAACTGTGCTCCACTGTGCTGCCGAAATCACAGCTTGGTGTTCATGATGCAGAGCTACAGAAGATAGGTGCAGCTTAGCTAGATGGTCTGTTTTCTAGATACACTTTTGCTATATCTGGAAAACCATGCTGCTTTTGGTAGCTCCAAGTGCAGTGTTTCCTGACATCTTCTTGCTTAACAACAAATGTAATGGCATATTTTCTCCAGGATATTAGCGAGTGAGGAACAAACAAGCCAACAACTGTTGGATGATCTAGTCAAAACACAGATGAAAAATGAAGGATCCACAACACATGCCTGCCACATAAAAGAATATAGTATGATGCATTTAGCCTTAAAACGGATGATGGATAAGTGTACATTCTGATAAATTGCGCAAAGGGAGCTTCTGATAAGTAGTTCATTGATATATTGCACAAATATATGTAGTTTTGTGAAATTTGCTCAAAAGAAATCTTCTTCATAATGTAATGACACACAGCACTCCTATGTATTCGATAGAAAAAAATGCTCAAATACTTTCAAATAAGAACCTGAATATTATTTTCACTACAAATTCCACGTGTTAGACTAGTTTTATTCATGAACATGTACAGTCTGAAGCTTAGATGCTTCCGCGCCTAATAAAAGGTAAAGAGCAAGTATTTTGGTTTGAAAATGAACTAAGTATTAATAAACCCTTTAAAAAAACTAACCCCCACCGCAACTCCCAAAGCACGCACACACACACACACAAAGGACTCTTGCCAAGTCTATGGATTATGCCAATTCCTACTGAGAATTCCACTCATAAATAAGAAATCTGTAAAATATCAGTTGAAAAGAGTATTGCATATTCATTTTACGGAGCCCTACCACAGTTATACTCCTCCCATGTCCCATTTGACTTCTCCCGTACTGACTCCTGCATGTCCCTGAATCCATGCCTAGAGAAATAGCACCACCTTATATTGTTGTGTGACAAATTATCTGGTTGCAGTTATGGCAACTGGGAAAAGCGAGACAGCAGGTTATCTGACTTTCACTGCCTGCACGTTGATGTGTCGCAGTTAATGATCCATGCCAGTATTTCATTAAGAAGTTATCAAGATAAGGTGAGAGCTAACGGTACCTACATGGCTACATCATCCAAATGTAGGTCGTCCTCCAGCGAGAACATCAGCAACAGCGTTTTCGAGAAAAAAAAAACTTGTGCTGATTAACAGTTCAAACCTTGATCTGTATGTGTGCTCCTCACTGAGAAGAGTCAGAACCAATAAGCAGCGCATGGTTACCGAATAAGCAAGCAGGAACGGATGAAGTTCTCTGCTCTCATCTATTACTTAGAAAATCTGCTGGATCAGAGTTCAGAGCAAGTACCTTGAATCCCAGCTTGGATCAGCTTTTCTGCTACTCCTACTCCATTGTTCCCAAACTCAGCTTCTGGGGTTCAGGATGCAAAGCTGCAGAAGGCAGGCACTGCAGCTTAGCTAGATTGCAGAGAGACAGCTGATGCTTTTGGTAGCTCCAGTGCAGTTCTTCCCTGTCATGTATACTTGCTGAACACCACCAAATGTAATGGCGGGTCAGGATACTTCTATTCTATATATTATTATAATAATATATTATTATAATAATAAAAATGATAGAGACTTGGAGGGTGCAGTCAACACGGTGGACAATACAAAGAAGGCACCACGAAACTTCATTCAAGGAAGAATCAAACTGTTGCCACGAGAAAGAGCTAAAACGTGGTCCCACACTCCCAACTCCCACATGTTAAAAAGCAGACCAAATCCATTTGGCCCTGTGCAAACAGGTGAGACAAGTATGCATCTTATCTCTCTCTATATATGATTCATGCACCAAAAGCGGGCTAACGGATAGGGCCACGTCGCCCGTAAACCCGCTAGCCGTCAGATCCCCGCAACATGCATTATCGATCGTTGGATCAGACCCGAGCAGTGGATCGGGCCTCCCGCCCATTAGAACATACCAGGGCAGTGGATCGGGCCTTTAGGCTCCCCGCCCATTAAAGCATAGTAGCGGATCGGGCCTCTGCCCGTGCCCGTTACACATAGATCTGGATGTACCGGAACCATCGAGAAGTCGAGGTCATCCCCTCGGCTTCGCCGGGCTCGCCGCCGGCCGTACCTTGTCGAAGTTGGAGAAGCAATGGCCCAACCCGCATTCACCTCATAGCGGCCGCTGGACGGAGCTCGCCGGTGGATGAGGAAGTCGGCGCCTCTTCCGCAACAGCACGACCTCCGCCTCCCCTTGTTCGAGCCCAAGCCCAGGCACGGCCGCGGCCCCCGCCACCAACTGAAGCCACGACGCCGAGGCTGCAACTCGTCAACGACGAGCACGCGTCGAGGCCGCGGCACCGTGGCTGGAGTTCGACCATGGGGAGCACGCACCGTAGGGGCTGGAGCTCTCCTTCGACTGCGACGAGCATAGGCCGGGACCAGGCTGCAGAGGCTGGAACTCGCACCAGTGAGCTGGGCAGGTGAAAGGGACGAAGAATTGCTGCTTTGTTGATTTTGGGGGAAGAGAAAGCGAGAGAGAGACATCGTTGTGCGCAGTGCTAGCAAGAAAAGATGGACTATGGAGGAATTGGTTTGGAAGCTGAAGATGATAATGACAAGGGTAGTGTTGTCTGTTGTGTGCAGCAGTGCAGTGGATCGATAAAGGGGTTGTTTAGTTGGTGAAAAAGTTTGGGTTCGGGCACTGTAGCACTTTTCGTTGTTATTTGACAAAATTTATCCAATCATAGCCTAACTAGACTCAAAAGATTCGTCTCGACATTTACAGACAAACTGTGTAATTAGTTTTTTCTTTCGTCTACATTTAGTACTCCATGCATATGTCGCAAGATTTGATGTGACAGGTACTGTAGCACTTTTTGGGTTTGCTTTTTGGGTGGAGAAGGCAACTAAACAGGCTCAAAGCATGGAGTTTGGCTCAGCCTCCTGATGGAACATGGGCCCCACACACCGAGCCTTTCACTCGTTTGCCTCGCAAGGAGCAAGGCCAACAGCGGCACGGGCAGGGCGGCCTGCGAGGTGCGAGCAGCACGTAGCAACAGAGAGCGTGGGTACCTTTATTCATTAATTATGTTAAAAGAGTTAAGGCCGTGTTTAGATTCCTAAATCGGAGACTGCCAAATTACTGTTTTACACTGTAGTGATTTTGTTTTTATTTGATAAAAATTATCCAAACATTGATTAATTAGGCTTAAAATGTTCGTCTCGCAAAGTACAACAAAACTGTGTAATTATTTTTTTATTTCATCTACATTTAGTACTCCATATATATATCAGTATTTTGATGTGACGGGAATCTTCTTTTTACATAGTAGAATTTGGGAAACTAAACAAGGCCTAACATTCAGTAAAAGTTGGAGGAGACCTTTATTCATTAATTATATTAAGAGTTAACATTTAGTAAAAGTTGGACGAGCTAACATGCACGGCCTAAAAAAACTCAACACAGCTCGAGTTATTTTATTCTAAGGTAGGACACAAGACTAATTTGAACGAGGTCTCCGTGAAAAATCTAATTGTTCAAAGTTCATAAGCTTTTAGCTAATTTAGGCATCAAATTTAAATTAGTAAATGCCAACCAAAATAATTTAAAAATAATTTGGTGTTCTATTTTACTAACATGCACAATTAAAACAGTTTCAAAATTGGATTTATTTCGTTGCAAACTAGGTCAATCAGTGATTGAGCCGAAGTGGCTGAAGTTTTTTTTTTTACCAAGCATCAGATATTTCAAAGGTTTTAGCCACGTTTAAATGGCCCAGCCGGAAGTGACAAAAAATAATGAAGGGAGGAGACTGGAAGAGAAAAACTTAAATAAGCATGTAGCGCAATTTGAAGGTAAATCATGACTTATACTCCTCAATTGGGTTCTAAAGTATAGCTTCGTCACATGTAAATTTAGTATGCAAAAAATATATCCGCCAAATGTAATTTTCAAAATTCATATAATTGCGAAGAGTTAAATGTACTCGTTGTATTGATATGCCAATAAAACTTTATCTGGTTTGGTCAGCCATGGACAGTGGACAAGACCAATAAAACTGTTGTTCCACTCTGCCTAAGTCCATTTATTCCACAAAAAAAAACTTACCCTAAGATGGCAGTACAAAACCCTATTCCACCTCCCTTTACTTAATTAATATGGAAAGTTTTATCATGCCCCTGCAAAGCCTAGAGCATATGATAGTCCCATATTTATATTAGATCATTGATCAAGAAAGAAAATTGATGTTTTCACATGATTTTATTTGTACACAAAACAAGGACCATCTATAAAACAACGGGCACGTCCAGGTCCACTGGCCATACGCGGCAACGCCGCGATCTTTTCTAGTCTCTTCGTATTGCTGGCGCCTGGCGGGAATAGATTGACGACTACAATAATTAGGTCAATATATTGTATGAAAAAAGAAACAAAAACAGAGCAAACAACTTGCCTCCGTGCCCTTGTTACCCATAGGATGAAAGGGACTACGGACAACGGACAAGGGCTTCAGTTCCAGAGGCCACGGCAGAGGCGGGAGGGCAAGTGTCCAGGTCAAAGCCACCTCGTCCGGTGGCACGGTGGACAGTGCGTGCTGGAGCAGCGCGCCACGGCGTGATGATGCCGACGCCATCCTCGCCCTCCGAAGCAATTTGTGTGCGTCTGTTGGGGTTGGCATTCCGTCGAGCAGGAGGCGGGCGCGTGTGGTGCTTGCGGATGAGGAGAAGAATAAGCCAACATACACCTGACCGGAGAGGAAAAAGAAGGGAAACAAAAGCTTTCGATGCTTCGCCTCACATTACAGCTTTTGTCGGCACCCTCAGCGCTTGCGCTCACCGGTGTCCACCGACGCCGGTCGCCGGGAACACAAGAGCACTACCGGACTGCCTGAGAAAGCCCAGGGCAGTCCGCCCCGGTTGCATTGCAGCAAAAAGCAATGTGAATTAAAATGGGCCTTAAAGTACTACATATTTGAAACAGTTTAGGACCACATTTCAATTTGGGCCGTAAACATAACATATATTTTTGCCGATCGTCCATTCTAATTTTGTATTTGTTTTTCCGACTATTTTTTGCTGATCGCCCCTTCCAACCGTTGATAATCTCTACCACCTAATAATAATCTTTTCGAAAAAGTCCATTTTTCCTTCCTCAACTTTTACGAAAGTCCGTTTTTCTTCCCTGAACTCTAAAACCGAGCAAACCACCTCCTTCGAGACCGTACGTTTTACCTCCCTGGACCGATTATAAGCGGTTTTGTCTTTTTTTTATTTATTTCGGCTGAATCTTTGAAAAATCATATTAAATCACAAAAAAATCATAAAATGAAAAATCTAATTTTGTTGGACTCCACATGACTAGATCTACACAATGAACATATAATGTGATATACTTTAGTACAAAATTATTGTTGTAAATTTTGATCTATTCTTTTCTGTAATTAATTAGAATAATTCATAACTATAGTTTCGTCCAATTTGATGAAATTTTTATGGTAGCCTAATTATTGTATACTTGAACTGTAGTAAAAATTTCATATTCATTGGATCATGTATAACTTAGTTATAGATTTATTTAGGGTTTATGATCCAATGAGTATAAAATTTTTACTACAATTCAAGCATACAATAATTAGCTCACCATAAAAATTTTACCACAATTAGACCATAGAAACTGCAGTTATGAATTATTCCAATTAATTACAGAAAAGAATAGATCAAAATCTACAGCAAAAACTTTGTACTAAAGTATACTATATTATATGTTCACTATGTAGATCTACTCATGTGAAGTCCAACAAAATTAGATTTTCTATTTTATGATTTTTCTATGATTTACTATGACTTTTTAAAGATTCAGCCGAAATAAATAAAAAATAAAAAGACAAAACCGCCTTCAAAACTGCTTATAACCGGGTCAGGAAGGTAAAACACATGGTTTCAAAAGTTGAGAGAAGTGGTTTGCCCGGTTTTAGAGTTCAGGAGGAAAAGTAAACCTTTTTCTAATCTTTTTCGTCCAGCCTATTCTTTTCGTAGTCCAACAACCGGCCCACTCCTTCCCTTCTTCTCCCGTCCCGTATTCTTTTCTCGCGCTGGGACCTCACTCGCCTAGAGTTGGATGGCCGCGGCGCCCAGGCTACCTTCACTGGCAACCCAGGCCGCCCAGCGTGACCATAGCCGGCCGCCCGTCTTGGCCGTTGCAGGCCCGTGCGCCTCCTCTCCTCATCTCGTCCTTCCTTCCTCGCGCTGCGACCTTGCTCGCCAGGAGATGTACGGCGGCGGCGAGAAGGTTGCCTACGCCGGCGACCTAGGCCGCCCAGCGCCCGTCCCGAGCGTCGTAGGCTCGTGCGCTGGGAGATTTGCGGCAGCAAGATCAGCCCGGCTGCCCGTCATGGCCATCGCAGGTCTGTGTCTGCCCGCCTGTCGCATCCATCGCAGGACCCAAGGTCGGATGCCGTGATAGTCGAAATCCGTCGCAGGCCCATGCTCGCATGCCCGTACCGGTCGTCGTAGGCCCCCGGGCCGTTCCCCTGCGGGAGTCGGAATCAAATCGCGAGTTTCTATATCGGTACGTTACGAACTCCACATCCGACACGAATTGCTTTTCCGCAATTGCTTCCGCCTTTTGCTTTTCCGCAATTGCTTCCTCTTATATGTTACTGCTGCCATGGGAAATCCTCAAAGAACAAGTACCTGATCTCGCCGAGCAGAGAAGCGCGTTGATAAGCAGACCTCACCTTTGAATTCGTACCTGATCTCACCGAGAAGAGAAGTGCCTCGACGAGCAGACCTCACCTTCGAATTCGAGCTGAGCAAGAACAAAATCCTCTGATCTTGCCATACACACGATCGACAAGGTTAGCTTTCTCGGTGCTTGTTCTTATGTACCGATGAGTAGTATTATGTGGGATTTTTTATTTGAAGATTAGTTCATATGATATTCCCTATATATGGATTTTGGATTTGCTAGGTTTATTTTCTCATATATGTCTTTGTTTGATGATTCATATGTGCTATTCAAGTGCACTTGTGCTAGGCCAATACGTGATTCGGGCTCTAATTCATTGTAATTGTAATATGTCAAAAAGAAAACAATTTTTCCTAATGCTAGGTTTAGTTTCTCATATATGTCTTTGTTTGATGATTTGATGATTCATATGTGCTATTCGAGTGATAAGGAGAGACTTATGGTACCTATTTATGCTAACAAAATGCATATCATGGCATCAGCCTGAATCGGCTTTTGGATGTTCAGTCTATTGCCTGCTACTGCTTGTATCTAGGTGTTCAGTGTACATTCAGTTTTAGATGTACTGGCATTTTAGCTTGAACTTCTACTTGTACATATGTTTTGTCTGTTTCCTTACTATTTTCTCAAAAGTATATCAAATTATTCAAAGAAAGAAATAACATAGTATTTCTTGCATATTTGGATATTCTATCAGACATCATCTTGTACCATGCAGAGGTATCCATTCTGAATTCCCACCTTGCATGTAGGTTGAAAATAAAGAAATGATTTCTTATTGCAATAAGGTGTGCATTATTTTCTATTGTTCTCAACAGGCAATTTATTATGGTTGCTACAGTATGGTATTGGGTTTGATTTATAATCATTTTTTTGGACTGAAATTCAAAATTTATTAAGCTTTGCAGCATTGTTCATGCCAAATATTAAGCTTTAGTTGTCAAAAAAAATTATACATTTTTACATTTACCCACCCTCAAAATCCTAGGCCCGCCACTGCCAACATGACGCCGGTTGCAGCAGTAGAAGCCGCGCCCAAGTTGTTTCCATTTGGCCCTCTGCAAACGAATGAGACAAGTATGCATCTTAGTTCTTCGTATTGCTGGCGCGAGTAGATTGACGACTGCAATAATTAGGTCAAGATATGAAAAAAAACAAAAAACAGAGGAAACAACTTGCCTCCGTGCCCTTGTGATTTTTTTTTATTTTTAACACTTTTTAAAAACTAGTTTTAATTTTAGCCTCTAAACTTTTTTTATTTTATAACTAACACTTTTGGCCGCTCCCCACGTGAGGGAGCGGCATTTCAACTTTGCTACTCCCCACGTGGAGGAGCGGCAAGGCTGTTGACATGGCAGTGGTGCCACGCGAGCACGGGGCTGCCGCTCCCCCCTGGAGAAGCGGCAAGGCTGCCGCTCCCCAGATCAGGGAGCGGCAAGCCTGCCGCTCCTCCAGCGGCAAGCCCAAGCCCGATTCGCGAACCGTTTTCTTCTCTTCTCCTCTTGTCTTCTCACCATTCGCTCATTTCGGCTCGAGCCAGCCCACAGTGGCGTGACCGCGAGCACGTGCGGCCATGGCGGCTATGGTAGGAGGCGGTGGCGCTGCCGCGGTTCCAGCGGCTGGTGGCGGCATTGGCGGCGAGCGGTGGCGCTAGGGCATGCCACGGCTAGCACGCACCCGCAGAAGGACGTGGCTCGGTCTAGAGCTGCCCGAGGCGGCCCAGCCACTGCGACAGGCGGCTCGGCGGCCGGTGCTCCGGCGACAGCAAGCTGCGGGGGCGAAACCGGCGAGGCGAGGAGCTCTGGAGGTGCGGCGAGGTGCGAGAGACGCAGTGGCGCAGTCGGCTCGGGTGGAGGGGGACCGGAGGCAAAGGAACGACGGTGGCCATGGAGCTCGGCTCGACCGTCCATGGCGGACGCGCCCACGCGCGGTGTCGCTGCGAGGAAGAGCGAGCGGCGAAGCAGAGGGTGAGCCAGAGAAGTGGAGGAGCGTCTGCGGTAGCTCGACACGGCGTTCGGAAGGCAAGGGCACGTGGAGGCGAGGTGGGGCGCTGCTGCCCTGCATGGAGGACACGCACACCCGACGTCGAACACCTGGCAGGCGAAATTCAGCTCGACTTTGGGTCCACAATTTGGCATATTCGGTTAAGATTCGAATCTTGAGTGCTATAGCAAAGTTGTTGACCTCAGAATGCTCTCCGACTTTCATTAAGGGCTACTGACCATTAGAGCCCTGATTCGTCAGTTAATTAAGCCCTAACTGGGCAGCGTCAGTGTGTTAATAGAGATTGGGAAAACTCAAACTTGATGTTCAAAATGAGGCCCAACTGATGCCATCTTCTTATATGCTCTTCTCCATAATGTCTACTCCAATGTTTGTATTTGGCTCAACTCAAGTTACTTAACAAAAACGTGAGAACGCGACATGCCAATCTAATGATGTTGGTTAACTTGTCCAAGACTCCAGGGGGAGCGGCAGCCCCGTGCTCGCGTGGCACAACTGCCACGTCAGCAGCCTTGCCGCTCCTCCACGTGGGGAGCGGCAAAGTTGAAATGCCGCTCTCTCACGTGGGGAGCGGCCAAAAGTGTTAGGTATAAAATAAAATAAAAAATTTCGGTGGTAAAATTAAAAATAATTTTTAAAAATGTTAAAAAAAATCGCCCTTTACCCATACATAGGATGAAAGGCACTACTGACAACGGGACGAGGGCTTCCGTTCCAGAGGCCACGGCAGTTGCAGGAGGGCAAGCGTTCAGATCAAAGCCACCTCGTCCGGTGGCAGGATGGACAGCGCGTGCTGGAGCAGCTCGTCCTGGAGTGATGATGCCGACGCCATCCTCGCCATCCGAAGCAATTTGTGTGCTCCTGTTGGGGTTGGTATTCCATCGAGCAGGAATTGGGGTTGGCATTCCATCGAGTAGGAGGCGGGCGCGAGTGGTAGGACATGCGGATGAGAAGAATGACGAGCCAACATTCACCGGATGACCGGAGAGGAAAAAGAAGGGAGACAGAAATTCGTCGGGATCTCAGCGCTTGCGCTCACCGGTGGCCACCTACGCCGGGACCAGAAGAGCAGTAGAGCACTACCGGACTGCCTGAGAAGGCCAGGGCAGTCCGCCCCGGTTGCACTTGCATCAAAGAGCTAGCGAGCCTTATCTGGGTTAAATGGGCCTTACAATGTAAAAATTACTCTATATTTGAAACAATTTAGGCCCACATTCCAATTTGGACTGGCAGGCAACAGAATCTCTTCTGCTTGCTCAAAAAAAAAAAAAGAAGGCAACCGAATCTCTTTGCTCATACCTTCTCTATAATGATATCCGTGCCGTGCCTGTATCGACCCAACCTACCCGCGCCTTTACCCCGACCTCTTCTCTCTCATGTCTCATGCACTACTCCCTCCCTCCCTCTCTCTCAGCTCTTTGCGGCGTGGGCGAGTGTCTCAACACGATGGCACAGCGGCCTCGGCATGAGCAGCGGCCTTGGCGTGAGCAAGCCACGATGAGGAGGCCTGAGCGGCCCTCAACACAGCGGCGCAACACGTGCCTGGTCACGGGCGGACTAGCGCGGCAGGGCCGGCACGAGTGGCTCCCCGGTGGATCTACCTCCCTCTCCTAGTCGTGCAGGCACTGCCTCCTTACCGCGTCATGCAACTGCCGCCGCTGGGCAGCTGCCTCTGGTGAACTCCACACGCTGACAGGCCTCCATTCTCCCAAGCAGCATGGAGATATTATGCTGTGCTGAAATCGCATATTACAAGCGTATGTTTCAATGTTTCATAGATACGTTGCAAATGCTTCGTATAGATGTTGCAAAAGTAGATCGGGATGTTGCACATGTTGCATATGTTGCAAGTGTTTCAGATTAATGTTACAAGCGTTTATTTAAAATATTTTATCTGTCTTAGACGTATGTTTGCAAGTGTTTTGATCTCGATATTGCATATGTTTCACACATATGATGTTACAAAATGTTTCAATCTTATGTTGCAGCAAGTGTTTTCATGTTGCAAGTTGTAAGTGTTTTGCATATGTTGCAATGGCTATACACGTATGTGAAAGTCCCTAGTTTGGTTTTGGCTAATTGATGAAACCTAGGACTAACCTTTGTATCTAAGTGGATGATTTAGATAAAGGTGGTCGTTGAATATGAGACATGACATTGACTCATGTGACCAAGATGGTGAAGACCAAGATGAGGCTTGGCTCGATGGACCGGTTGTGAAGGTGAAGGGCAAGTCGAGGCTTCGAAGCGAAGGACCATGCGATGGTGAAGCTTGAGCAAGACTTGGCGCTGACGGACCAATACAACGGTGAAGAGCAAGTGAAATCAAGGTCGATGGATCGAGACGGTCATGTGATGATATGAAGTGGAACATATCATTTGGAGAAACAAAATGGGCTCAAGGCAAAGGTATAACCATAGGGCCACTTTGTTTTACACTCAAGACACCATAGAGGGTGTGAGTGGTTTAGGGTCGATAGCCGAACTATTAAGAGGGGAAGTCTTATCGGTTATTCGACGCATGGGTGCCACTAGGTGAATTCATGAAGTGCATTGCATGTAGGGCCTAGTGAGCTAACTGGAAAACCTTTGAAAATGATCGAGAAAAAGCTAACACACAAGCACATGGAGATGTACACTTGATGGTGTTGGCACATTTGCAAAGGTGGCGTTGGTCGCGCTGTGGTTTGCGGAAAGAGAGGGGTTTGGGTTCCTCTCTCCCTCCCGCCGAGCGTGCGAGCGCGGGATTCAGGCGTTTTC
>CM039595.1:21721675-21912252 GCA_022457205.1 Saccharum spontaneum | reverse complement strand
TATTACCAGGGGCGACACCGGATTCACTATATATATATATATATATATTATATATATATATATATATATATAATATATATATATATATATAAATATATATATAACTGCTACCCTATAGCTGGCTACAAAATAACTTATTCTGTAACCACTTGGAGTTACGATAATTGCTATGCTAATTTACGAGATTATAGTAACTCCTTACTATGTGATTTACTATAACATTACGGTAAATATCCCTATGTGTTATAGTAATTCAACTATCGTAATATATACTGACATTGTCGTAAATTAGTATATAAAATTATCGTAAATGGAGGTGGCTACAAAATAACTTATTTTGTAGCTCGCTATAGAGTATACTCTCCCTATATATATATATATATATATATATATATATATATATATATATATATATGCTACTTGAGCTGTGCACCAGGATTAATTTTGTACTGGTTTTGCCCCTTAATTTTTTGACGCAAGGTTTTGCCCCTTATTATTATTGCATATATGCATTGGAATTTTTTTGTACGCAGAATACCTAGCCATGAAATCCTGGCTCCGCCAGTAGGAAAACAGAAAACCTCTTCTCCCAAGTGGAGAAGCTCCATAGTACGAGCTGCGAGGTGGTCATGAGTCTTAGTTGCTTGCATCAATTGGTTGCGTAAGCCTTTTGGACGAACTCGACAATGTGAGCAAGGAAGGCTTAATAACGAGAGCATATGTCGATGGAGCTTAATATAGATTAGGGATTATGTTTTGGTAACCGATATTATTGGACACATTCTTATCTTAGCGAGTTTGCTCTCTCTTGACTTCTCTTTACCTACCATATTTAATATCCCACAATGTATTTGACTTGTGCGGTCTTTACATTTTTTCTGGATTAGTATAGCCCAACTGATAGTTTAGCTCTATGTTGCAAAACTATGTGGTTTTTTTCTTTTTTTTTCAAAAATAAACTCTATTAGGGTTAGACAGTAGAGCACACTAGAAAAAACTAAGATTTATGTTTTATCAGTGGAGATTAAAAATAGCCCTAAGTTTAAATTTTAAAGAACCATTTCCTCTACTCGTCAGGCCTCCCAACTTTTGGATGCTCACGGTCCATTCAATTTATTCAAGGCAGCTAGAACAGTCCCTATTCCTGTTGGAGACGGAGGCAGGCACTGTTTCGCACTCGTTCTGGCTGTGCGTAGTGGTGGACCTACATTGAAAACATGGCAGTGCTAGCACACGGATGTCCGGATGGATGCCCGTGTCTGGACGCACACTGTTGCAGTTGGTTTTCCCCTTCGTTTCGCACGTCTACACGAGGGCCCACGCTGTCCGGAAGTCGCTTGACCACGCCTGCATCACCTGTGTCATGCGGGGCCCGTGCTGCCCAAACGTCGCCCGCACGGTGACCGTTCGTGCCCCCTTCCGCTTTCCACGCACATCCTTTATGCAACACCCGATCTACTTTTAAAACATCCAGATGCAACACGTGCAACATATAAAAAAATAAATGAAACACTTGAAATATACATCTGAAACACTTGCAAAAACAATTGAAAACCATTCAAACATACACAACATCCATATAAAAACACTAGCAACATATGTGTGAAACATATGCAACATTCAGATAAACACGCTTTACGTCTTAAAAAACAGAGGAAACATTAGGGCAGACGTTTGCAACATACGTGTACAACCATTGCAACATATGCAATATCTTAATCTACTTTTGCAACATCTGGGTGAAACATTTGAAGCATACCTCTAAAACATCTAAAACATATGAAATGTACACTTGCATGCATCATATCCCGGTGCGCCGCAGCCGTAGCGGGAGGCGAGATCGGAGGGCTTCCATGCCGTGGCCCCGCGCTTCTCCATACACCAATAGCGCCTGTTAGCGTCATCGGGCGGGGTGGGTGGCAGAGCAGGAGCAGTGGGCACGGGTGGTAAGAGCAGTGGGCGCAGGCGTGCGGACCGGGCGGCAGGAGGAGCGGGGCAGGTGGCGAAGTGGGAAATGGACAGGTGATGAATTGACTAGATATTACTAAACAAAGGTTGTGTCACATGGCCCCATGGCCCGCATCCGTCCGATACTCGAGTAAAGAGTCAGAGCCTTGGATCAAAACATTACCACTGAACATAGGGGTTGCAAACATACTCCCTAAAAATGTTAAAACAATAACTATGTATATCTATGTCCAGGGGCGACGCCCAGTTATTCTGGGTGCAGCTGCAACCCCCCGAAAAAATAAATTTGAATTGTTACCACCATACTCCCTCCATCCTAAAATGCTAGACATTGTAGGATTCAAAATGTGTCTCAAAATAGATGATGTTATAGCCAAACATCTGTGTCTGATCTAACCCAGCCTACCATCAACGGTCACTTGGTTGTCGTCCACTAGCTGAAGATGAATAAAAAAAGAAAAGAAAACTACCAATGGTGTCACTGCTAGTGTGGAGAGTTGAATAAAAAATCATTTCCTGGCCGGAGCGCAGCTCCCTAGCTCTATCTGCAGACATCTCGGTCAGCTGGAATGATTCCCTTATAGGGGGTGTTTGCGTCTTTTTGTTTCCACCTTGATCTTCGGGACAAGCTCTCCAACGTCTTCTAATATGGGAAAGAGAGTATCTTATTGGCCCTTTAAACACCCCTTGGCCCAACATACTGCACCCCCCACACCTCAGACAACACAGGCAAAAGATCAATTGAGATTGGCAAGAGGCAACCAATGTGCAAGGAACCCACAGGCCACAAGTCTGCAGCCCCGTTCTTCCCCTCCACTCAATAGGCTGGCTAATTGTTAGCTTTTAAGTGCGTAGTGAATTGGTTTGTTGGTTGCTCCGTAGCTTAGCCCCTTTGTGGAATTGTGCTTTGTTGCGGTTGGATCTTTTGCCTCAACACTTTACGACAATGAAAGTATAGAGATTAGCCGATTTAGAAGATTGAAGGTAGAGTATTGTAAAACTGATTTTATTTCCATTGAACAATTATTTAATAAAAATTAAGTTATTTGTTCATATTTTGTAGGCCGTTGAATTGACAAAGATATTAAGTACTCCCTCTATTCGTTCATATTTTTTAGGCCATTGAATTTACAAAGATGTTAAGTACTCCCTCTATTACAAATTAAAAGATGCATGTTTTGGCTTTTATAGAAACATACTCTCTTCATTCCAAATTATAAGATGTTTAAGTTTTTCTTGATACGTTACTTTTATTATGTATCTAGACATAGTGTATATCTAAGTGCATAGCAAAAGTTACTTATCAAGAAAAGCCCAAACATCTTGTGATTTGGAATGGTAGAGTAGCTTTTACTGTTAATTTATATATACACTATATCTAGATACATAGCAAATTCAATGTATCTGGAAAATTCAAAACATCTTAACCCTGTTCGCAATGTTGTGAGAGGAAAACATGGTTCCATGGCTGAGAAGTAGCTCAAGCGAACAGGGCTGTAAATATTTGAAACAGAGGCTGTAAACACGGTTCCGAACATGCTTATGCTTATAATTTGGAACGGAGGCCATTAATATTTGAAGTTAAATGTATATTTTGTCTATTTTAACTCTCTTTGGTTAGCTTATACCAAGTTAGCACCCAATATTATCAATGACCTTTATTCTGATAGATGTTTTTCACTTTTTTATCTCACCCCCTCCTCCTCCATTTTACTCTAGCTTCGCCACTGGCTATGTCTAAATTATAATCATATATGTACCCTTGTTGCATATTCTTAGGCACCCAAAAGATAAGAGTACTCCTACTAATTTGTTCTAGCTTCATCATTGGCTACATGGTGTGAATTATGATGGTACCCAAAGGACGTGGTGCCGGCTGTGTACACCTTGAGCAGAAGGAAGAAAAAGATCAGTTCAACGTGCACTTGCAAGCGACTAATGGATTCAAGTTATCGACATCCAAGCTATTATGTCCATGCAGCAAATTGTTGAATTTGTAGACCTTCGGGGGCAAGTGCAATCCATACAACTAAAATTCAAGTTACATGGAGGCTCAGTGCAGGGTGAGAACTCGGTGCAGTTAGAGTATACAATCCCAATTGCAACTTCTTTGCATTGGCTTTTCAGATTCGCCTTTGTCTGTCGATAGACTAGCAGCATGGGGATCCTGAAATTTCGATCAACTGGCAGCACCATTCATCTTACTTCTCGTGAAACCTGTACAAGCACAAGATAGAGCGGTGAGTCAGAAGTCACATAGGTAATTGGGCCTTTTTAATTGCTTAGCAGAGGGCTTTGAAATAGACATATATTACCATTAATTATTATGTACAAGAACTTAAGCGAAATAGTACTGTACCTAATAAGATCATGAGACTAAAGTTTATCCTTGTCAGAACAAGCATGCATGATTTTTTTTCTTGGTGCTTGTATTTGTAAAAGTGTGGACAGATCAGGGTTCTGAATGTCGGCCAATTTTCATTATATCCATGACCTCCGGTAAATATACATATAGGTACTTTCAATTCCATTTTGTTTATTCTTTTAAATTCTAGCCAAAATTTCATAAAGATTTGAAAATTGCAGCCAAAATTTCAACGATTTTCACAATTCTCGATCCTACCAGTCCCCTCTGATATTTATGTCTCAACCGATAAGCTGAACCCTGCGACCGATGCTTCTTCCTTGAAAGAAGATGAAGCCAGATTTTTTCCATTAGCTAAAAAAGATATGGAACAGGTGATGTACTAGTTTGCTCTAGTGCCATCAGGCTGGAAATAAAAGTAGTGATAGCATTGGTAACGGGATGCAAAACTGTGACAGAAAACTGTGTTTAGAAGGCACATCGCAAACCATTGTCCCCTACCACACCACTAGGACTACATACACCACCGACAAGCAAAACATGGTAGCATGGACCTATATAATAAACGTCTAGCAAAATAAGATGAACTAGCAAATTAGTTATTAGAGATGAAGTGTACCAAGGGGTTTGGATGCTGCCACGTTGGTGTGTCCAGGGAGAGAAGGCGCCAGCCCTTGATCAGGTCCCTTGGTCATATATCCTGACATTAGGAATGTGAGAGACAAGCTCCCAGTCGGGCCCCACTCCTTGCTCGTAACGCCTAGCAAAACCAGGGGAGCCAACAATGTACAAATCCTGGAGAGCAGTAAGGCATTTTATGGATTGGGGCAGGAACTGAAGGGCATGACAATGCTGGATCCTAAGCTGCTGAAGTGCAGAGAGTTGTCCAATCCACTCCGGCAGCACAGTCAGTTCATCACATAGTCCCAGGTTGAGGTGCTCAAGGGAGGTGAGGTGCTGAATCACGTCAGGCAGCTGCTTCAGATTGTCCCAGCGACAAATGCTCAGCGAGACGAGGGACGTAAGTTGCTTTGTCGACTGTGGGAGATCGTCAATTAATGGGGTCACAAAGACCATCAGCCTTCGCAAAGAGCGCAGTTCGCCAAGCCAGTCAGGCAGCATGCCAAGGGCCTGGCATTCCATTATCTCCAACTGCTGCAGGGATGTTAGGTTTCGAAGGATCTCAGGCAATTCTGTCATGTCATTGCAGTACTCAATCTGCAAGATCTCCAGTTCAGAGCAGTGCTGCAGGTACTCCCAACTAGATGATGATCCTGTCAGTCGTAGTTTCTTGAGACGAAGGGCTGCTGAATGCACGTTGCCGGATGACGAGGATTCATCAGCAGATGGAGGAAGCCGCCGATGGGAGAAGCTACTTGGGGATAGCAGCTGCTCATTGCTGTCTTCAAAAGACAACGTTCCCAATGAAGGTGGGAAATAGGGCTTTACATTCAGTTTTCGGCAGCCTTTTACGCATAGCTCAGACAGGACAGGAAAACAGCATTGTGCTCCAAGTTCTTCCCCCTGAATTTCAAAACCACTTGTGGTAGTCCACAGCTCCTCTAAATTAGCCATTCTGAGCAGGTTCAGGGACTCCAGCGAACCGAACACCAAAAGTCCTCGTATATACTTCAAGCTTGGAAATCCTTCTAGTGTCATATTTGTTAGAGAAAGGAACTGACATACGCTGGTTTGCTTTATCATTTTCCCTCCACAACAAGAAGAATCATTTTGCTTCATCATCCAAGGTGGCAAATAGGGGCCTCTGTAACCGCAGATTTTCAAGGAATTAATTTGCGATGGTGGTTCAAGAGCATTAAGTACACCCTGGTCTTGTTCCACATCTGATACTAACTCTTCCTCGGTTTGACTTGAAGACCAGTCCAACTCCAAACTCCATATATTCTTCCACTTCAACATGGCCTTTTCTGCCTCACTTGGATCCTTTAGATTTTTAAGATTGCTAATTTCCACATAACCACCAATCATATCAAGATTTTCAAGCTCTGAGATCCTTGCATCATCTTCACCACACCCAACAGCAAACCGGCCTATATATCTTAAGCGAGTCAGCTGTCTAAACCCTGATGGCATGCATTGTAGTTTGCTGCAACCTGCTAGATTGAAAACCTCAAGATTTTTTAAGTTAATTATACCTTTAGGCAACTCCACTAGCTCCTTGCAGTTATGAAGGTCTATATGCTCTAGAGTACCAATTGAAGTAACCCATTTGGGTAGCACGGTAATTTTGGTTTCAGAAAGGTCAAGAGTATGCAGGATTCGACAGGCAAATGTGCTTGGTAGATCTCGGAGAACCTGACAACGATGTAAGCTGACTGTCTGTAAGTTGCTTAACTCCCCATTGAAGTCTAACAATAGTTGTTGCAAAGATGAACATCCAATTATATGAAGCACCCTTAGGTTTCCCAATCTGCCCACAGAGCTTGGTATCTCTCTGAGCTTTCCACAAGAATTTATTTGCAAGGACTGAAGATCTTGGCAGTTACCAATGGACTGAGGCAAAGTCTCGAGATCAGTAATATAATTAAACTCTAGAGTTCGTAGTTTCTTAAGTTTGCCAATAGACTTGGGTAATGTGACAAAACCTTTGCAACTAATAAGATGGAGTGACTGCAAGTTCCAACAGCCTGATATAGCTTCTGGAAATTTTCTGCAACTAACATGATGTATTTCAAGATAAGCAAGATGTTCTAACTTCAATATGAATAATGGAAACGGAGTATCAACTGCATAGTCTAGAACAACACTGCGGATGGAGAAACTCTTCTTAACAATATTATCAAATGATGGGTTGCCTCCAGAGACATATACAGCACGGACCTTGTGAAATAGACTCCTTTCAACCTTCCCACTGCAAGATGTCAAAGATAAATACCTGCAATTCTTTGAACACTCTGTAGTCATATTATTCGGTAGAGATGTCACCACTTCATTTCGTAAAATATATAGAGTGAGATCATGAATTAGGTCGTGCATCTTGCATTCTACAGTTTGTGGCATTTTAACTGGATCCTGAAGAAAACCAGCTCTCATAAGGGAATCAAAGTATTCGTTTCCAATATCATGTGCTAGCTCTTCCTTCTTCAACTTGATAAATCCATGGGCCATCCATTGCTCAATCAAGTAGTCTTTGTTGATTTTACAACCTTTGGGGAATATAGAGCAAAATGTAAAGCACTGCTTCAGATGATCTTTCAAGTAAATGTAGCTTAGTTTCAAGGATGTGAACACTCGAGCTTCTATATTCTCTTCATCCCATAAATTACTCTCTCTTATGGCCCTCCAAGTATTTATTCCTCTTCTTTCACAGAGTACGAATCCGAGAATTTTTACTGCTAGTGGCACCCCGCCACATTTCTTCATGATATCTTTTCCAACTTGAATGAAAGCATAGGCTAAATCTTCCTCAATCCAACCACAACTCTTTAGAAAGAAGCTCCAGCTCTCATCCACTGTTAAGAATGCCAATTTGAATATAGCCTTAGATTCCACTGCTTTCGCAACACTTTGATTACGGGTAGTTAGAAGAATCTTGCTTCCCGGTGCACCATTGTCTAAGAGCACCATGAAATTTTCCCAGTCATGCCTGTCCTCATGCCAAGCATCATCCAAGACAAGAAGAAACTTATTACCACTCAATTTGTTTGAAATCACACGGAGCATGTGTTGTTGAGTGTGATGATCTGACTTCTGCCCACTGATAGCTTCAAATAGCTTGCCTATAAGTTTGTCCCTGCAAAATTCTTGCGACACATGGATCCAGAATATTGTATCTTTGAAGTGCCCTTTTATCTTGTCGTCATGGCAGATGTGTTGTGCCAACGTAGTTTTGCCAGATCCGCCAAGCCCAACAATAGAAACTATATGACCAGCTTCTCCTTTTTTAGATTCCACAAGCTCTGATATGATTTCACTCTTCACATGATCCCTTGATGGTATTTTTGACTCTTTACTATTATTCGGTAATGATGGCTCCCTAGTTGTCTTACTTTTGCTTTGTATTAGTTGATCCAAATGTAAATTATGTAGTATAGTATTGGCATCACTTTTTTGCTTCACAATTGCATCAAATTCCACCTTGATTGCTTTCATCTTATGGGCCACCTTCTGTTGAAATAGAAGCAACTTGGGTTTCCCACAAAACCAGATAGCTATAGCATGCTTGCCATGGTCTTTATCTATCCTGTGTTTCTCATCTTCAAGGTATACTTCATCAAGTAAATCATAGATGTCATTAAGAAGATTTCTCAATTTCCTCAACCATGGAAGCGATGGGTCACTCTCTATTGCTCTATCATGAAGCATAGACAGCCAACTTGTAATCTCTGCATGTACACCCTGGAGCTCAGAGAGATCTTTTTTCACACCAGTTATGGCAGCAAACTCACTTGATATCAGTGAATCTAGCTTGTTTCCTACAACATTCAACAGTCCAGACGCTAAAGCAGCCTCCATTCCACTCATATTTCAATGGCTCTCTTGCATGACAAAGCCCTGTGGATGAAATTGCAAAGCCAATGGTTATATCAGGTTTTGCAACTCAAAAGTAATATGGTGGACATGCTAATATGGCAACATTAGTTTTCAACGCTGGAATCAAATAATGGGTGATAAAAGATCTGAAAATTATGAATTAGCCTGAGCTATTTGTACGTTATAATTTTTTTATATCCCAACTTAGTTGGGGAGAAAAGGTCATGTGCCATTTTTGCGGAGCCATCTGTGATATCTTTTTTTTTCCTTCACGACTGTGTCCTTGGACCCGTATTTCATTAACAAGAAGTAGAAGTTTTAGTACAAGCTGAGCCAACGGTAATCCAAAGATTACCACTAGACACATAAAACAGCAAGAAAAAGCAGGGGGAGGGAACCCTCAGCCACGACACCCAACAAACATAATACTGTGGATGTTGGTCTTTGTTCTGTTTGGTGGACCCTCTAGATTACAAATCACCTCTCCAGAAGGCCAGAGCAGGAGCAACAGAAGTACAACATGTGTGCTGTGCCTTGAGTACTTAAAAAAGAAATCAACATGGTTACTAAGTAGGGAGTATTTAAAAAGGGAAAATATGTGTGCAGGAGGAATCAGAACACACATACCTAGAATTCAAGCTCCGATCAGCTGCCTTTGTCCTATGTCATTCCCAAACAAGTCAGTGGGTTTCCCTGTGCCTTTGAAACTACGGAGCTCTGGGGGTTCAGGTTGCACGAGCTGGAGAAGGCAGGAGGTGCAGCTTAGCACCAGTTCAAATCTTCCTGACCATCTATTCTTGCTTATATATATATATATAACACCGTTAAATGCAGTGGCAGATATTTTATCTGGATTAATAGCATCAATGAGACATGTAACAACTCTTGGAGACTGCAGGGAAGGTGAAAAGGAAGGCGCCATCAAACTTCATTACCAACCAAAATTCAAACCATTGGCATAAGAGGGGACCCAAAAGCTGACCCCGCACAACACCACACAACACACATTAGAAACGGGACCAAACATGAATGGACATTTGCAAATTGGATGGCTGGCAGTGACGAGTGAACTATACTCTCCTCTTAAATTTTAGGTCACTTCAGATTTGTCCTGCATCAAACTTCCATGACTTTGACCAAGATTTTAGAAAATATATTAACATCTGTAAGTTCAAATAAATGCACTACCGAGGAGAATCTATTTTAAAAAATAATATGTAGATGGTGCATTTTTCTTAGACTTGGTTAAAGTTAGACATGTTTGACTTAGAATAAAGCTAAAAGTGCCTTACAAGTTCAGGAAATTATGGTCGTAGACAAAAAATTTCAGATAATGGAAGTTTCTGGAAGCTTCGCCATAGATTATTTGGGATTTTCAAGTGCTTGGCACTGGTAGAAGATTTCGAATAGACATAGTGTCCTACTACTGCTATGCTAGAACTTGAGCGAAACATTATTCCATTGATAAATGCACGAGGCTGAAATTTATCATTGTAAGAATAAAGCATGTGTGTAGTTATTGGAGAGGACATGTGCTAGATTGCTCTAGCGCCATCAGGGAGGAAAAGAGTAGTGACGGGCTTTAGGAAATGGAAAGAAAAATGTTGACATAAAACTGTGTTAAAGGGCAAATCATAAGCCACTATCTGCTTCAACTAGGACTAACTGAGCACCCACGCAGACAAGAAGGATGGACCCGAAGCATCTAGCAAATTAGTATCAGAGGAAATGCTGGTTATATGTGCTGTAGTACTTTTTATAAATAAATAAATCAATTGAGTGGTTACAACTATAGTATCAACAATACAGATATGTCATAATTTTTCAGTTAAAATGTACAAATTTATCTAAAGTAATAATTACATAAATCATTCAATGGATATTAATACATTTTTATATAATTTGTTAGTGTCATGTATATGATATCGCTCATGCATGTATACTCGATCTGCAGAATGGCACAACTATATGTTAACGTTAAATTAGTTTTTTAATACAATAATAGATGTGGGTAAGCTAAGCATATATCTAGACGTTATTTAAAATTTTTTGGTAATTTATATGTAGAATTGAGGAGACATAGTTTATTTTACATAATTGAGGAGATATAGTTTATTTTACATAATAGTAGAAATTGTAATTTAGATGTAAATTTGAGGGTTAGATTATCTACTATAATTGCAGTATGAGTAATTTTGATGCAAATTTAGGGTTACTTTATATTATTCATGTTATGTTTCATAATGGCACGTGGTAATTTAGATGTAGTCTTAGGGGATTAATTTAGATTATAGATTACATTTCATAATGGCATAATGCATAATTTATATGTGCATTTAGGTGTTATTACTTTAATGTTGTTTCTCGTAACGACATAGGGTGTATTTTTAAGAAGACAAAATAGATCCAACACATGTTATTATTTATTTGATTGTAGTTTACCAAATTGATGGCAAAATATTTCTAATCTTTATAAGAATTTTAATAATTTATCTTTATCCAAAAAATTTTGTGAGTATTACCATAGAGACTAGTAATATGAATCCTGTGAATATTGGATGCTTTTGGACCTCTCGTGTGGTATATACAGAGTTTACATGACTTGGGAGTCAAGCCGGTACATGGGATCGTAATACCAACTAACTCTATCCTAGTCGTGATACACAACACCCTCTGTAATCACAATGGGAGCTCCGCAAAAGGTGAGACTAGAGAAGAAGCAAAAGGTGGAAGCCGACGATCTAACAAGCCCCCGCAGTCCAAATGACTGAGGGTTGGACAAAAAAAAACAAAACCAACGAGTAGCCCATGCAAAATGGTAGCCCTTTTGCCAATGTCGAGATAGTCGAGCGTGAAGACGAAGTAGTCGTGGTAGATGATGCTATGCTGGAGATAGTTGTGGTCGATGGAGTCATAGTTAGGTTGCCGATGTCGATGCAAGAAGCTACGAGCGCAAAAGAGGCGCCATGGTGATGACAGAGACATGTCAAGGCATCGCTGTGGAAAAGAGAAATGTTAAGGTTGATGCAGTCAGTGTCATCAAGGACATAGAGAAAAACAACAATGTAGTCGATGTAGATGTTATGGGAATGGGAGGTTCAATGTTGAATTGATCAAACCACCATGAATGAAGCATGCGCCGAGGTTGTCAGGCCTAGGAACGTATGGAGGATGAAAGCGCGCACTAGTGTTGCCAATACTAGATGTAGTAGGTAAAGGGCCCCAACCATATGTTAGTGTCTATGGGACCATAGTAGAGACGTCCTCGAGGACAGTTGCAGTGTGCAGAACAGTGGGGGCAAGAGGTGTCGATGCAACTTGTTGTTGTCGAAGTAGACAAAGTAGGTGAGAAAGAGATGACGATGATGACGATGTGGCAGTTCTAGACGAAAAAGAAGCAATGCATGAGTGGACGCTCCTACCCAAAGGTGAGCAGTCCAGGCGAATGCTCTTCCTTGATGGAGGAAGACCAGGTGTAGACATATGGCACACAAGAGATTATGCAACACAACCATCGATGCATAGGGGACGACAGTGTAGATGCTATGACACGAGGACACATGGGTGGCGGTGTGGTGGCTCGAGGAGGCGACATAGCAGTGGCCCTATTGCTCAAAGTAGACATGTGGTACTCAATGACAAGTGTCATGGTAGCTGAGTGGATCGTGCATAATCTGCTGATCAAACCATGTATGCTTGAGGTGATACAACAATAGAAGGATACGACGAAGGCGTCCGAGATATATGGTGGTGGTGTCGAATCGGAGATGAAATAACTACGGATGAGATCGGGAAACACGCGTCAAGGCATCCTCTTAACATGCTTGCTTGGCCTGGCCGCACGATCAGTGTAGTTGATGACAACACAGGGGTAGCGCGGCGAGGTCGACATGTGATGAGTGACTCAACCCTGATCAATCATCAGGTAAACCAAAAAGGGATACAATTAGCAATAGATCATAACCTAGGTACACCCGGTGCCTGTAGTAAACACTCCCCCCTCTCACATCCTCTTTTCTATACTAGTGCACCATAGTCATTGAAGACTACTCAAACACAAAGAGAAGGAATGTAGAGAGAAATGGGTAAGACTGGCGGGAAAGGGGCATAAGGGTGAAGCCGGTCTGGGATGCGGTGGAGCAACAAAGGCTAGCTAGGCAGGTAGAAGGGCATAGCCGACGATGCGCCCCGTCAGAGGAATCGTTTGACATCGGGCTCTCGATACGGATCAGACGAATCCTAGCAATGCAAGAGGGAGTAGCAATGTGAAGATGGTGTGGCACGATGGTAAACTCCCAGCATGGAGTAACATGAGGTAGAGGTGCAATAGGGCCAGATCCACCTCCTAGGACAATTAGCGGAGGTGAGGAAGCCACCGGCAGCTTGGCGGTACAGAGCTAGAGCGCATGGTCAGGATGCAGCCTAGTCTGTCCACCACTACAACAGCATGTGGATGAGACACAGTCCAACAACGAAGATCTAGATGGCTGAGGAGGATGGCAAGGAATGATGAGAGGACAATGCGAGGAGGGAGGCGATTTGATGCTACAACCCAGAACCCACACTACAATGACGATGAGATGGCAGATCAATAGGTTATGCTGCGTTCTAGCGGAGATCGATGTCCCCAGGGCATGTGGTGCGGAAGCAGCTTATTGTGCCCTCGATTAGAACCTCAACTTGTAATACCCTATAAGAGGAATATATATGACTGGTAAAATTGGGCCTCTCGGGTGGTATGTCTAGAGTTTATATGACTTGGGGTAAGCGGTATACAGGATCGTAATCCCAACTAACTCTATCCTAATCGCAATATGCTCTAAGGGAGACTTCATTGGAGGCTCCTGTCGATTAGGAGCAGTAAGATTTCTAATTACAAGGGTATATGTGAGAAGACCGATAAAGATTAGCATAGCTAAAAGGCTGCAAAATACTAGAGCAAGAGCAATTGTAGTATGACACTACACGAGACTACCAGCGACGTTGAGTATATACAGCGTTAACTCAAAAGATTCAGAAGAGAAAAAAATCACAACTTGTTTACAGAGCAAACCAAGGGAGAAATTGTGAGAAAGATGCGCAGAAACCATTTATCAGAGAGTGTGCTAGATCAAAGGAGTACCTTGAATTTGAGCTTGGATCAGCTTCTTTCTCGCTACTCCATGAAAGTGTGTTTCAATCTATAAAAATCACTGACCTTCTCGGTTCAGGATGCAGAGCTGCAAGAATGTGGGTGCTGCAGTTTAGCGAGATAGCAGAGAAAACTGGTGCCTTTGATAGCTCCACTGCCAATCACTTGTGTCCTATAACTTTAGTGCGGAAGAGGCATTTCAACAAGTCTCTGAAGGAAGGTAAAGTGACACTTCCTGCCAAACAAAAGTCTGGTCAATAGTTTTTTTTTGAACCAAAACGGGGGGGAGAGCTTCCCCACCAAATTCATTCAAAGCAAAACACTCCAGTTAATAGGAGCGTACAGTAGCAATACAAGACAGCAGATAGGTACGCCAGCCGTCCAGGCCGTTTACATGATCATGCTTAAGGCGCTTGCGCCAGACAACCAAATCATCACAAACACGAGAAATTACAAGTCTACTTCTAGAGGTTTCATTTCGGAATATTTCGCCGTTTCTGTCATCCCATAATCTCCAGAGAATGGTCAGCAAGATGAAAGGCCACAAGGCAGCATCGAGGCCGGCGGGGACGTAGGCGTTCCAGACCTCCACATCTGTCATGGTCGCAATATGGCTCAGTCCAATTTTCTCCCAGAGTTCCGAACTGGTCGAACAGCCAAAGAAGACATGACGTCGATCTTCTACTGATGCAGCACACCGTTGGCATTGGTCATCATCAACAACATGCTTCGCGTGGAGATTGATCCTTGTGCTCAACCTGTCCTTGAAGTACAACCAGGCAAACACCTTAACTTTGTTGGGGACACGGGTGCCCCAGATGTGCCGACCATGTATATCCGGAGTGTCATGCGTGCTATCGAGGGCAGCATAGGCGCTGCGGGCAGTGTATGGTTTGTTGGTTAACTTGAGCAGTCTTCTATCTGGGCCTTCTCTGAGGTGGAACTCCTGCAGACAAGAAAGAAGGTTGTCCAGCTGTGCACTAGCAGCGTTAGTGAGCCTTGGTCTTAGTTGCAAATCAAACCCATTTTGGAAAACAGACTGCACCGATATATTAGGCCTAGTGGTGTGGGAGAAAAGAGCAGCATGGGTGGAACACAAGGGACCATCCGGGAGCCACTGATCAAACCAAAAAGAGGTGGAAGAGCCATTGTAGACATTGACATAGGTAATGGACCTGAAAGTATTGAGTTCATCATTAATAATTTTCCAAAGATAACTATGAGTCCCTGCAGTAGGGGTGTCAAAAGAGGCAGCATCTCGGAGCAGCCATTCTTTCCAGGTAGCAGACTCATTAGAGAAGAGTTTGTCAATGAATTTCATGAGCAAGCAGCGGTTTTGAAGCTCCAGGTCTTTCACTCCTAGCCCGCCATTATCTTTGCTTGCACGAACATTATCCCACGCGACTAAGCACTTAGAACCATGGCAAACATCATCACCCGTCCAGAAGAAAGCGCGCCGGCGGCGATCAATAGCTTGGATGACAGTTTTTGGAATGCACATAGCAGACATGTAGTGGAGCGGAATGGAGCTAAGGACAGCGGTAGAGAGAGTAAGGCGCCCTGCCCTATTGAGGAGGGAAGCACGCCAACCTGAAAGATACTTATCACAGGAAGAAATTAGGGGGAGGCAGTCAGCAACAGAGATCTTGAAGGGGGAAAGAGGGAGTCCAAGATAGGTTTGGGGGAAGGAAGAGACTGTAGTGCCGAAAGTAGTGGCAAGAGTGATGGCAGTTTCGTTAGGAACAGCAACGGGGAGGAAAGTAGTTTTGTGATAGTTGATTGATAGCCCTGTGGCAAGTTCAAAGAGCTCAAGGATCTTTTTTATTTCATTGATGGCATCAGCAGAGCAGTTGAGGAAGATCAAGGTGTCATCAGCGTACTGAAGAACAGGGCACGGCTGATCAAGGACAAGGGGATGGTGGATGGAAGTAGCAAGCACTGGGTGCTGAAGCAACCTGCGAAGAACATCAGCAACAATGATGAAAAGGTAAGGGGAGAGTGGATCACCCTGCCGTAGCCCGTTTCGACAGGTGATCCAGCCACCAGGAACGCCATTGAGGAGGACCGCGGTTTTACCAGTGTCAAGCAGACCACGAATCCAGCTACACCACTTATCAGGGAAGCCGCGACAACGAAGGATACGATCTAGGCTGTCCCAACTGACGCAGTCAAAAGCTTTGTGAAAGTCTAGCTTAAGGACAATAGTGGGGGCATTCCGTCGGTAGCAACAGTGAAGCAGTTCAGCGGCATAGGCGAAGCTCTCAGCAATACACCGACCAAGAACAAACCCAGACTGGTCGCTACCAATCAGGGATGGGATGAGGGGCTGAAGGCGATTAGTCAAAACTTTGGAGATGCCCTTGACAGTGCAGTTTTGAAGCGCAATGGGCCTGAAATCTTGGGGTTTTCGAGCCTCATCTTTTTTAGGGAGGAGCACAAGGTAGGAGCGGTTTAGACGCTCGAGGTCGGTAGAGCGGGCATGAAAGGCGTCAAACAGGGCGGTCAGCTGAGGAGAGGTGGTAGGCCATGTTGCCTTGAAGAAAAGAGGGCCGAAGCCATCGGGCCCGGGACTAGCGTTGTTGTGCATGTGCTTGTATGCCCGGTGGATTTCATCACTGTCGAAAGGAGCAGCAAGGTGGTCAAGAGACAAGGCGCCCTCTGGGTAGAGATCATGGAGCTGAAAATTCCAGCTTGTTGCACGCGCACACCCTAGAAGTTCATGGTAGAAAGAGCGAAGGACAACAGCTTTTTGTTCATGGTTGTGGAGCTCACATCCGTCATGCTCAATGACTTGGATTTTGTTTCTGCGATGTCGCTGATTAGCACAGGCATGGAAATATCTTGTATTTTCATCCCCTTCAATAGCTGCCTTAACTTTGCTTCGTTGTTTCCAAAGCATCAGTTTAGCCTGGGTGACTCTGCTGAGAATGCTGATGATTAGTGTCCGCAGATTACGTTCAGGTTGGGAAAGTGCACGGGACTCCTCCACGTAGTCCAGCAACTTGATCACGATCCGACAGTCAGTTTCCTGCTGAGAGAGGTTGGGCTTTTTCCTTTTCCATGCTCTAAGACCAGATCTGGTAGCTTTCAGCTTGGCGGCCAGGACAGCAGATGGATCAGTGTTGTTCGTCTGGCAACTCCACGCAGCTCCCACTGTCTCCCTAAAATCATCAGCCTGGGCCCAATAATTATCAAAACGGAAGAGGTTGGATCTCGGTATGATTGTTGCAATATCGATCTTCAACGGAACGTGATCCGAAGTGGTCCTGGTTAGGGAGGAAAGGATGGTGCTAGGGAGAAGTTCGTCCCAGGTGAGATTAATAAAAACTCTGTCCAACCGTTCAAGGGTCGGGGTGCTACGTTTGTTGGACCAGGTGAAGTTTCTATCTAGGAGAGGCACCTCAATAAGACACATGTCATTGATGCAGTCATTGAAAGCCTCGGCCTCAGCTATCCGAAAGTTTGAGTTGTTCTTCTCATGAGCATATCTGATCATATTAAAATCGCCACACAACATCCAGGGAGTGTTGGGGGGTGGGGCAATTGACTTGAGCTCCTCCAAAAAGGCAGGTCTATGCTCAGGAGAAGCAGGAGCGTAGACATTAGTAATATACACAGAAAGATCAGAGGTGGAAGAGGTCAGGTGGGTGGAAAGAGTGTTGGGGGTAGAATGAAAGCCAATGCAGGCGAAGATCAAATCCGACCAGGCAGACAAGATTCCACCAGAAGAGCCATCTGAATTAGAATAGATGACCTTGTTGAGACGGCGAGGGAGAAAAGAGTAAAGCTTATGTGTGGGTATATCAGCAAGCTTGGTTTCTTGGAGAAAGACCAGATCGGGGCTTGACGAAAGCAGTTCAGAAAGAACATTACCACACTTAATAGAGTCTCCCAAACCTCTCACATTCCAACAGCAAACCTTGATGCTTCTATTCATTAAAAACTTGTTCCACACCATACACGAGACAGTGCACAGACACATCAGCTTGCTCGTTCTTGTTGTGGTGCATCACTGCTCCGCCGACGGTGTGGCCGTCGCACCAAAGATACTTGTGAGTTCCTCCTCACTCGCACCACAAGCAGTTGCAATATCAGTAAGAGAGTCGGCATCACCGGAGGGGTAGTAGTTATCAGATAAGAGATAAGAGCAGGAAATAGCATTGCGGAGACGACGGGACGCACCGGAGAAGTCAAACTTGGCCTGCTGGATACGTGCAGCTTTGTCCTCTGGACGCTCGAAACTGGGTTCCTCCTTTTCCATCAGCCGAGTGCTCCTGCGGAGCTTGTGAGCGTTGTCCCTAGCCCTCTTACGCCTGACACGTCTCTTCTGAGCGTGGCTCTCATTCTCCTCTTCAGTGTGCCCGCCAGCAGCAGCTGGAGGAATGTCCATGTTCAGACCAACGAGAGTAGAAGCTGCCTCGTCCTCCATCATAACGCTCGAGTTGTTGGGCTCGCTCTGGAGTGCAGGCACCCCACCAACACCATACCAAGGTAGAGCAAGGAATGAGGGTTCACGGTGAGGGGTGCAGCAGGGATAGGGAGTGGCACGCCTGGTATTGTCAGGACGAAGATTTGGAGTAGCAGCAGTTGGGACATCCAAGTTGAGGATGGTGGCAACAAGGTTTTCAGGAGCAGAAAGGTTGGCGAGATGGGTATCGAGAATGTTGGTGGTGGTAACGAGCAGGGTGGAGGTGGTGGGGGATCGGGTGCGGGGAGTAGAGGTGGAGTGGTCGCAATTAGCACCAGACAAGGACGACATGTTGATGTTGACGTGAGACTTGCACTGGAAACTCTTATGTCCAGAACAAAGACATCGGGAGCATTTTATAGGGTCGCGGCAGTCAGAGACAAGGTGATCAGTGGCTAAGCACCTGAAGCACTTCTTCAGACGAGAACTTCCTTTACTCCTACGGAAAAATGCAGGCTGACGAGTCATAGAATTCAACACACCTCCAGTTCTTAGGGCACCATGGACGCCGGCGAGGTGAGAACGTGTCCGTCTGTCTTGATCATGGCCATGGCGAGTGGATTGAGCTCC
This sequence comes from Saccharum spontaneum, assembly GCA_022457205.1. Lineage (NCBI taxonomy): Eukaryota > Viridiplantae > Streptophyta > Magnoliopsida > Poales > Poaceae > Saccharum > Saccharum spontaneum. The sequence continues at coordinate 21,893,256 of CM039595.1, read as the reverse complement.
AGGGACGTTAATGTGGGGTGAGTAAGCATGCTTGCCACCATCAGCCGTCAACGATTTGGAACGGAGAGTAGAGAGGAGTAACTGAGGTGCAGCAGTAAAATTGCAGCTGGAGGTGGATGGTGCATTAAGAGAGTGAGCAGCTGCAGATAAAGTACTTTTGGCCAAATTCTTCTCACAGAGATCACCGCAGTTGCAGTTGAGTTGACACGCCGACTCGTCAGTGGTGTCGCTGTCTAGCTGTGCCTGAGAGGGACTGCCAGGCAAGGTGCTGTTGCTAGGCTGGGCAATGGGCCGCTCTTGGGCCCGAGGAGGGTTGGTGGATCCAAAATTTGAAACTTGTCTCACCCTCGGAGGAGCCGCCGTGGAGATGACATCCAAGACTGCCGCCCGACGATCACCGTGGATATGGAAGATGACTCCATTGATAGCAAACACGCCGATTTTGATGAGGAGAAGCTTAACCACATCGGCGGCAACAGAGGAAGAGAAGACATAGGGGAGATCAGGCTTGACAACAAAAAATTCAGGGTAAGCACAGAAGTGGTAATCAAGGCCACGGGCCACGAAACTACAGTTTGAGGGGGATTTTCCATTCGTTTGGGAGATCCAGAAAGTAGAGGAAGGGAGTCTAGGAGCTAAAGGCCTAACAACCGGGCAATAGTAGTTTTCCAAAACAAAGGTTTGAAAGCGCATACCAGGCTGCTCAGAAGAAGCAGCTGCACGGCTAGAGCCTTGACCCCATGACTGCTTGTTGGGTTGACGTTGTCCTTGCTCCGTGTGGAGTGGAGCTGCATCAGGCGCACCAGACGAATGGGGGCGATGTGGTAGGGCGGCACTTGCTCCGTCTTGCAGGCATTTCGTCGAGCGCCCACCCTGCACGTCCCCCTGCCGCGGCTCGCGCAGATGCAGCAGGTGCACGAGCTCGGCGGCAGCAGTCAAGCTTGCCTCCGGAGATGGTGAAGGACGCCTATTGGGGCCTTCTCCCGCATCGGAACGGCTTGCTTCTCCGATGGCGCAAATCGTCGAACACCTGCTGTGCGGCGCTCCGGGAACTTCGTGCTCCGCAGCCCGGCGATGCGCTGCTCCACCGCGCGAGCCGCGCGGATCCACCTCGCGCACTCCTGGGGGGCGAGAGGATGCCGGCTCGAGGGGGCAGCGGCCAACCGTGGCCGGACCGGTGGAAGGCGGACGGAGGGAGGTGGGGAACAAAGGCAGATGGCTGTCCGGGGTGAGGAGGTGTGGGGACAGGGAGCCAAAGCAGAGGTGCTGTGGCTGGCTAGCTGGAGCGGACGTTGGCTGGTGGTTAGCCGCCGCCGGAGACGCCGTGGCCGTGGAGGCCGCCGGCGGGCGGGGGGGAGTGGGGTGGGGGGGAGGACGCATCCGCTTCCTCTGGTCAATAGTGGTAAAGGAAGGTAAAGTGTGACTTCCTGCCAAACAAAAGTCTAGTCAATAGTGGTAAAGGAAGGCAAATGGAAACTTCCTGCCAAACTAAAGTTTGAAACTATACCCGGACATCAGAAGGTGGGGGCGTGTGGGGCATCATATGCACTCCTCTTGCTAGCACCAGTTGGCGATAGAAAGCAGAGTAGTGGACTATGACGCCTCCAATGTTACAAATGTTTGTGGATTTATCCATCCACGTGTCTTAAAACGCTAAGTTTGAATGAGTGCAAATGTGGTTGAGTTTACACCGAGAAACAGCCCATGTGTCTTTTGATGGCTTACACTTGCAACTTGTCTCTGAAACACTTGTAACTTGTCTCTGAAACACTTGCAACATATGCAACATCTTTGATCTGCTTTTGCAACATTCGTTGAAACAATTACAACATACCTCGGGAACGTCCTGAAACACTTGAACATACGCTTACAACATGCGCTTTCATCGCAATATCTCCTTGCTGAGGTTACACGTCACGGCGGCCAGAGTGTCAACAGCGACCACGACCTTCTGGTGGGGAACGGCAGTGCCGGCAGCACTCCAACAGCACCTCGGCGCGTGCGTGGGACGGGGCACGGCACGCAGCAGCAGGGCGCGGCGTGCATGGAGCTGGAGCGAGCGTGGCGGGGGATGAGCGTGGCACGGTGACGGAGGGTGCACGATAGGGAAGATGGCAGCAGCGAGCACACGACGCAGCAGCACGCGATGGGCGAGCACGTGAGTGGGAGATATTTTTGAGAGAGATGGGGAGACACAGAGAGGAAGCAGGCCTGTTGGGCCGGTTGCGCGCAGGCCTGGAAAAGCGGCGTCGGGACAGACACCCGCTCCTGAGCATTACCATTTGTGTATCTAAGTATCTCAAGTTCACACAGTACAGAGATTGGAATGACAGATTTGGTAAAAACAGAGGACAGATCACATCCAAACTTGGTGATGTAATTTGTTAGGACTCCTATAATTTGCTTGTGCATGTCCTATGACACCGTTGATCAAAACAAGACCTGTATCGACTGACAAACTGTCAAAGCTGCTATGTCCTTCCACATGGATTTTATGATAAGACAAGTTAACAGGGATTGAACCGCCGGATGCTGGCATGCTGCCACATGTGGTCTGCACTCGGCCCCTTATAAAGTTATAAGCTTGTATGTCCACATGAGAAATATGGGAGTGAAGATGCCACCCGTCCCCAACTTCTTTCTTGTAATCTGCCAAATGAGGGCAGCCAGCGTAGTCCATGTAACTGAACTCTAAACACTCATAAATAGCACCGAAAAGTACTGTTTACTCAATAAAGTTTAAGGTGGGCAAGAGTATGGATGAAAATGACAGCATAGAGAAACATACAACCAAACAAAAACGGTCGTTTTCAGCTATAGAACTCCAAATCTAGCAAGGAATGTTCGACCTCCCAACTATTGAAACTATTCACAGATTTATTCATTTCAACAACTATAAGAGTACATTGTTAGTCATATTACTATATAATTATAAATCAATAATCATATTAATTATTGTATAACAATGGTCTTTAAGATCATCACGGGCTTAATTATTACTCATACACAATTACACAAGTTTTAAAAGTTGAATAGCAACTATGACAAAACTATATTATATATTAATTGAAATTAACATAATCAATATTAAACTAATGTTATTAGTATATAAAAATCAAATAAAAATTTCTTTATAAAAATTAATATTATTAGTCATTACTTTATATAATTTTCAATTGATGCATATTAGTAATATCGTTAAATAAATTCAATTAGTCATTGGCCGCAAGATTAACTTTTAGATAATTTCACCTAAGACTGTAATCTTCACGAATACAAATATCCAACCATTTTTCCGAATATGATGGGGAATTGGATAGAGAAAAATAATGGAAAACGGATTTCAATACATCCATTTTATATTTGTATTGGAAACGATACAGATACATCCATATTATAACTTATAAGTTTATTGTATAGTTCTATACAGATTCAGATAATTCAGATTTTTAGACATCAAATTTCCAACCCTGATCTCAAGGCTAAACAAAAGTACTTTGTAGAACCATGGTATTTTCATCACCACTTACATAAAGCGCAAGAGTATGCTCATCATTTGTGCATATACAGACACACACAAAAAAAAACATAAGTGTACAGGATGAACAATTACTTTAAAAACATGCCATTTTCTAACCATAGGTCTACTTACCAGAGTAAGCCTATCACGAGTTTTAATAAGATCCAATCATCAATTGGAACGGATATAAGATTGCCGATATATGTAGCAATCCTTGCAAAATAAAAAACCAATAAGTTGCTGAATAGTCCAGCTGACTGGACACCATCCTTCTTAGTCCTCGAAACCAAGCCTGTACGAGCACACGTATTGAGTCAGGTTGCAGCAGACATGAATGGGATTCCATCAGGCTGAAGATCACAGCTGTATAAATAACACAGATGTGTAATTGCAGAGGACATGTGCGACTTTGCTCTACTGCCACTGCCAGCCATCAGGGAGGACCGAGAAGTAACACGCTCTGGAAATAGCGCAGGAAACAAAGAGTGACACAAAATCAATCAGCACAAAACACAAAAACAACAAAGTTGCAAATCGGAATCAGTAGTGGGTAGAACGTACCAATGGTTGGAATGGATGCTGCAACGTTCGCGTATCTGAATTTCAGCCTCCTAATACATGCGAATATTAGGAATGTGAGAGATCAGTTGCCAGTCCGGGCCAACTCCTTGCTTGTAACGACTAACCAAACCAGGGCAGCCACCGATATGCAATTCGCGGAGAGCAGTAAGCCGTTGTAAGGACTGGGGCAGGCATTCAAGGCCAGGGCAATACTGGATCTTCAGAGTACGAAGTGCCGAGAGCTGTCCAATCCACTCCGGTAGCTCAGTCAGAGCATCACAGAGTACCAAGTTGAGCAATTCAAGGGAGGTGAGATGCTGAATCACGTCAGGCAGCTGCTTCATCTCGTCCCAACGACAAATTTGCAATGAGGTAAGGGACGTAAGGTGCTTTGTCGATTCTGGGAGGCTGTCAAGCATTGGTGTCATGAAGAAAAACAGGAATTGCAAAGAACGCAGTTCGCCTAGCCACTCGGGAAGCATTGTAAGGGTCTGGCATCCTTGTATGCACAAAGCCCTCAGGGAGGTGAGGTTTCGAATGTTATCAGGTAATTCTTTCAGATCATTGCAGCATTCAATATGCAAGGTTTCCAGTTCCGTGTGGCTCTGCAGGAATTCCCAGTTAGATGATGATCCCGTCATTTTTCTTAGTCGTAGTTCCCTGAGGCAAGACGCTGCTGAATGTACATTGAAGGATGACGAAGATTCATTGGCAGGTGGAGGAAGTGGATGGGACAAGCTACCTGGGGATAGCAGTTGCTCGTTGCTTTCTTCAAAAGACAATGTCACCAACGATGGTGGGAAGTAGGGCTTTACATTCAATTTCGGGCAGCCTGTAATGCGAACTTCAGACAGGACAGGAAAACAGTATTGTGCTTCTGATTCTTCCCCCTGAATTCCAGAACTGCTTGTCGTAGTCCACAGCTCCTCTAAGTTAGCCATTTTGACCAGAGAGAGGGACTTTAACGAACGAAACTCCTGAAGTCCTCGTATATACTTCAAGTTAGCAAATTCTTCTAGTGTCATTTTTGTTAGAGAAAGGAATTGACATAAACTGGCCTGCTTGAACACTATACCAGCACAGAAAGAAGAATCATTTAGCTGCGTCATCCAACATGGCAAAATGGAGCCTCTGTAACCACAGATTTTCAAGTTCTCAATTTGTGATGGTGGTTCAAGAGCATTAAGCACACCCTGATCTTGTTCCACATCTGATACTATCTCTTCTTCGGTTTGATTTGAAGACCAGGTCAACTCCAAACTCCATATATTCTTCCGCTTCAACATGGCCTTTTCTGCCTCACTTGGATCCTTCAGGTATTTAAGGTTGGTAATTTCCATACGTCCACTTATCATATCAAGATTTTCAAGCTCTGAGATTCTTGCATCATCTCTACCACACCCAACAGCAAACAGGGCCAGATGCCTTAAAAGAGTCAGCTGGCCAAATCCTGATGGCATGCATTGTAGTTTGCTGCAACCCACTAGATTCAAAACCTCAAGATTTTTTAAGTTAGCTATACCTTTAGGCAACTCCACCAGCTCCTTGCAATTATGAAGGTCTATATGCTCTAGAGTACCAATCGATGTAACCCATTGGGGAAGCACAGTAACTTTGGTTTCAGAAAGGTGGAGAGTACGAAGCATCGGGCAGGCAAATGTGCTTGGTAGGTCTTGGAGACCCCAACAACCATGTAAGTTCACTGTCTGTAAGTTGCTTAACTCACCATTGAATTCTGAAGGAAGTTGCAAACATGAACATCTGAGTATATGAAGCACCCTTAGGTTCCCCAGTCTACCCATGGAACTCGGTATGTCTCTGAGCTTTCCACAGTAATTTAGCTGTAAGAACTGAAGATCTTGACAATCACCAATGGACTCAGGTAAACTCTCAAGATCAGTAATATCATTCAGCTCTAGAGTTCTTAACTTCTTAAGCTTGCCAATAGACTTAGGTAACATCACAAAACCTTTGCAATTAATAAAATGGAGTGACTGCAAATTCCAACAGCCTGATATAGCCTCTGGAAGTTCTGTGCATCTAAGATTATGGATTTCAAGATATCCAAGATGTTCCAACTTCAGTATGAATTGTGGAAATAGAGTATCAACTGCATAGTCTAGAACAACACTGCGGATATAGCAAATCTCATGGTTATCAAATGATGGGTTACCTCCAGAGACATATACAGCACGGACTTTGTCAAATAGGCCCCCCTCAACCTTCTCACTACAAGATATCAAAGACAAATATCTGCATTTTTGTGACCAGTTATGTGTAGTGATGTTCATTGGTAGAGATGCCATCACTTCATACTGTAAAATATAACGAGTAAGGTCATGAATCAGGTCATGCATCTCGCATACTACACTTTTTTCAGGCCAAGTTTGAACCGGGCTTTGAAGAAATCCAGCTTTCATAAGAGCATCAAAGTATTCATTTCCAATATCATGTGCCAGCTCTTCATTCTTCAGCTTGATGAATCCATGGGCAATCCATTGTTCAATCAAGTAGTCTTTATTGATTTTGTAGCCTTTGGGGAATATGGAGCAAAATGTGAAGCACTCCTTTAGATGATCTTTCAAGTAAATATAGCTCAGTGTCAAGGATGCAAACACTCTGCCTTCTATATTCTCTTCTTCCCATAGATTATTCTCTCTTATGGCTCTCCAAGTATTTATTGTTCTCTTTTCATGGAGAACAGATCCAAGAGTTTTTATTGCTAGCGGCACCCCACCACATTTCTTTACAATATCTTTTCCAACTTGAATATAAGAAGAATCCAAATCTTGTTCCACCCAACCACAACTGTTTAGAAAGAAGCTCCAGCTCTCATCCTCTAAGAAGAACGGCAATTTGAATACATCCTCTGATTCCACAGCTTCCGCAACACTTTGATTACGAGTAGTTAGAAGAATCTTGCTTCCATAGGCACCATTATTTAGGAGAACCCTGAAATTTTCCCATTCCTGCCTATCCTCGTGCCAAGCATCATCCAAGACAAGAAGAAACTTCTTCCCGCTCAATTTGTTTGAAATTGCATGGAGCATTTGCTCTTGGGCATGGACACCAGAGTTTTGCTCAACGACAGCTTCAAATAGCTTCCCAATGAGTTTATCCTTGCAAAATTCTTGCGACACATGGACCCAGAATATTGTATTTGAGAAGTGCTCCTTTATCTTGTCATCATGACATATATGTTGGGCTAAAGTAGTCTTGCCAGAACCACCAAACCCAACAATAGAAACTATATGATTACATTCTCTTTTGTTAGGTTGTACAAGCTTAGATATGATATTGGCCTTCACATGATCCCTTGATGGTATTTTTAAGTCTTCAACATAACTCAACAAAGACTGATCTGATGTTTCCTTGTTTCTGCTTTGAACTGGTTGATCCACTTGTAAATTATGTAGTGTATTTTCCATCACAATTGTATCAAATGTCACCTTGATTTCATCGATCTTATGGGCCACCTTGTGTCGAAACAGAAGCAACTCCGGTTTTGCAGAAAAGTTGTCAGTTATAGCAGGCTTATCATGGTCGCTATTTACCTTGTGTTTCTCATCTTCGATGTAGACATCATCAAGTAAATCATAAATCTCATTAGCAAGACTTCTCAATTTCATCACCCCTCGACCAGATGCTTCATGGTCTATCGTTCTGCCACGAACCACAGACAGCCAGCTCATAATCTTTGTATGTATATCCTGGAGCTCGGAGAGATCCTTTTTTAAACCAGTTATGGAAGCAAACTCACTGGATACCAGTGAACCTAGCTTGTTTCCTGCAACCGTCAACAGTCCAGATGCTAAAGCACCCTCAATTCCAGCCATATTTGGAAGGCTCCCGCGCCAAATCCCTGTGGATGAAGTTGCAAAATGAATGGTTATACGAGTTTTGCCACCTCAAGCTAATATGGCTGATGTGCTAATACAAGCAATATTATTTTTCAGCTCTTGAATGATAAAATGGATGTAAAAGGTCTGAAATTACGAACTAAGGTGAGCTATCTGGATAGTATATAGGGACTCACTGGGAAAAATTGGTCCTATGGCATTTTATCTTACATGGGAAAACAAAAAGATATAGTTTGGAATGGATGTTGGTCCTTGCTCTCTGTGCAGATGCTCTAGATTAAGCAATTCCATGCTACATGGTTATGAGCCACATATGAGAGGATACACATTGATGCAGCGACAGAGAAATAAGTTGTGTAAGTACCTCAGGTGATGGTCAGAGCAGAGCAAGAGAAACAGACGTATCACATATGACACTTGTGCTTGTTATGATGTAAGTACCTTGAGTAGGTACTCTAATTGGTGGCTCTCACTGAGAAACCTGAAAAATAATTCAACATCGTTAGCAAGTCTTGCTCAAAAAAAAACATCGTTAGCGAGAAATTTAATCAGGGAAGACAATAGGAAGATATATTTGCAGTAGGAATCAGAGCACGTACATCTGCCTGCTCCTATTCCATTCCCCTGATACGGCACTGGCTTTGGTGGTTCAGGATGCAGAGTTGCAGACAGTAGGAGCCTAGGAGATGCAGCTTAGCTGGATGCCTGGATGGCAGAGAGACGACCCTGGTAGTGCTTTTGGTAGCTCCAGTTCAGCGCTTCGGGGTCAACTGTCTCTGCATGACACCACAAAATGCAGTGGCACATAATTTCTGCGGATTAATAGCATGAAGGAGACATGTAACTACTCTTGGAGCCTACTGCAATCAAGGAAGTGGAAAGGAAGCCATCATAAAAATTCGTTGCCATCCAAAATTCAAACCTTAAAAACTATACCTGTGCGTTTGATACCTTCACGGATGGTTGACAACAAGTAGCTGAACTCCTTGGCGCTCTCTCATCCGTCGACGTTGGTGATGCGCAGGCAGGACAGGCAGCGCGAGAACTTCCAGAATCCAGGCCAGTAGCGGTCGAGGACGAAACTACGCAAAGTACACATGCTTTATATCCGCCAGAACCTGTGCTCTGTCACGATCCTCCGTCCTTGGGCTCTCCGTCGACGGGTCCGCAGCCATTTCCTCGGCCTTGCCGTCCTTGGGCTTTCCGTCGAACAGGCGGCGGGCGCGTGTGCTGCCTGCGCGTGCGGGGAGAATCGGAGGAATGAGTGGAGCCAAAGAACACGGTGAAAAGAACGAGGGGGCCGTCACAAAGGATATTCAGGACGCTTCGCCTCACCACATTGGTCCAGACTCGAGAGCACCGTTGTCCCCACTCGCCGGTGACCGCGCAACCGGACGCGCCGGACTTTTTTTTTTGACACAGTGAGCCGAGTTATTTAAAACATAAAAAATAAAAAATAGATTATATTTAATTATTCATGTTTATATTATGTGAGATCAAGTTACTGCATTAATATTTCAGCCAATTTTATATTTATGCAAAAAAACATGTGTTAAATAACTTATTATTGACTAATATTTTCTGAACTATGGTATTCATATTTTATAAATTTTATGTTTCCTAAATAAATAGTGTGCTATGTCATCAATGCACGATATTGCATTTTTCCATTTTTATAACAGTTTTATATATTTTAACGTATTAAATAAGCCGGAACATGGTTGTATTTTCTGCACTCTCATATTCTCTTCTGTGTATGAAACTTTTACCACTTATATCTAGTGATAGATGAGATTTACTGTATAATTTTCGAAAATTTCATATAAGAACTACATTTTTAAATAAATAAAAGATCATATAGAGATTTTTCCCACCTGTCAGTGCTAAGGCTATGGAAATTACGATGATTTTTTTGGTTTAAAATCTTCAAAAGTAAATATTGGTTGCTTTAAATTCTGTTTGTGTTGAGGTGATTTGTAGGATCAATTATTTTGGAGAACAGTTATTTGCTAATAATATCAGTTATGTTCCACAAGATTTCAGAAACAAATTGCTTCCTTATTTGTGGCTTTGTTTGTCATGAATATGAAACTTGAACCAAACATAGCACTAGGAAAATGGGTCACTACTGATTGTCTAATATTTTGTGTTCTATTTATCTGCATAAGCTATCCCTTGAACTATTAATATTTTTAAGAACTAAATACACTGGTGGCCCATTAAACTTGTGGCGTTGTGCCACTTAAGTCCACGAACTATCAAAATCAAAATCTGACCCCCTAAATTTATTAAGTCATGCAACATAGGTCTATAACCACTGGAAGGTGCCTTCCGGCCATTGTAGCAGCTCCAGCGTGGAGGCTGAGCGTGTTTGACGAAATTTTTGGCTATGGGAATTGAAAAAAGACCTCTCTAGACTTGGTAAGAAAATGAGAAGAGGTCACCTCCCACAACCATTCTCTCTCTCTCTCTCTCTCAAATCGATCCCCACGTCATCGCCTTCCTCCAAACTCCATTTCTTGCCCCCCACTTCTACCCCCACCAGATCGACACCATGGTCGATGAATCCAGGGTGTCGGCCTCGGATTTGCAAGGTGCAGCAGATGCCCTGCTGATTCAATGTACTGATGAGTGCCGACGGGCGCAGGTGGTGCAGTGGGTCTCAAAGAAATCATGGAGCCTAGGTGAAGTGTTCTAATTACTTGCCCATTTTACAAGGTTAGTGGTTCAATTTGAAGCAATTTGTTGCTTGTGGTGAAGACAGTTGCTTTGCTGATTTGGGTCATTCATGTAGCACGATGAACCGGCTGTCCATTCTAGTATTGGGAAGTGGATTACATGGTCTTGCTGGAGAAGAGAGAGGATTTGTTGTTCCTCAAGCCGGTGGAAGCATTGCTCCCGCAGCAGTAATGCAAGCAGCAGATTGGAAGATGACCAGTGTGGTGGACGTTGACGTTGAATGTGTCACACTTTTACATAATCAAAACGGTTGCAGGGCACGGTGGGCTGGCGACGTTGCAGGGCATGAGCGCGGGGATGTCCAGCGACGATGCAGGTCGCGTGCACGGAGATGTCCGGCGGGGCCACGCGTAAGCATCAGCAAGACGGATGATGGAAACGAGAAGTTGTCCACAATTTAGGAAGCGAGACAAAATCGTTTCCTTGAAGAAGTAACGGTTTCCTTCTCTCTTCCAAATAACTCGTCTTCCACATCATCAAATTATGTACGTGGCAACCTCATTAATGGTAAGAAACTATCATATATAATCAGCGGCGTTGGGAGTGCCTTAGTCATTTTATTTTATTACACTGTAGTTAGTCTATTAAGATAGATCGCCCTTAATTAATAGAGGTTGTTGATCTTTTTTACGACCGTGCCTAGGCACGTACATTTGGGCTACGCACTCGGATCCCTAACTACCCGACATCGCACTCGGCCGTTGAGGCCGCACACAATCCAATAGAGGACATGAGTCCTTAATCGGCGTTGCTAGCGCCAAGACATCTAGCCCTTGGCTGGCGTCTAGACGTAGTTCTCGGTCATCTAATTCGAGCACCCTCATGTCATACGACTTCCTCCGCACAATAGGAGCGTGCGGCGTGACTCCGCACCCATGTCCCTTGCAGCGCGACTTCCTCCTCAACCAGAGAGTGTGGCGTGACGCTGCGCCCCCATCTCTTGTCGCACCCTGCGCCCACATCCCTTGTCGTGCCCGACGGACCCAGAGCTCGAGCTCGAGCGGCATCTACGACCGGTTGGGTTCTCGTGTTGCCATGTGCCTGGCACACACATATGGCGCATGAGAGAGACACAAGAAAAAGAGGGAGATAAATAAATATTTGTACTGCACAGTCAAATGATAAAATCTCATAGAAGCTAGATATAAGAGCAAAATGATTAGTTTCTACCCCTCACGACATGTTTCATGCAAAAGATTCTCGAAGCAAATCTAGACATCAGCCACAACATTGCTATTAGAACATCTCATAAAAGCACATGTTGCAACATAGGTGAAAAAAGAACCTATTTGCAACATCAAAACGATTCAATCTCAACAATAGAAGATACACTTAGGAATAATAGAAAATGGTTAATAAAAAGGTAAAATAATCAATGACTTTATCTTAGTTTTATTACTGCAACATGAGAAATCATTTATTGTAACATCTTATTTTGTTTACTGTAACATGGAAAACCAACAAAATGCAACATCTAATAGCTAGCTACTGGAACATCAAAATAATGGAGATGTAATATCTTTAATCAACATAAGAAAATCATTGCTTGCTGCAACACCTAGGAATCATCACTTAATGCAACACGAAACATTCATGAAATGCAACATGCTAGTTTTATTGCAACAACGTGAGAGACCATCTACTAAAATATCTGAATTTATTGTGGAAAACGTGAGAAATCTTGATGCAACATAGACAAACAACAAATGTAACATCCCAAAAAACCATTTGTTTAGTAATCGCAACCCTAGATATACAAGAAAGGAGGGTGTGGATCTATGCCTCCCTAAGTACACAAGATGTCTAGCTTGGAGCGTGAGGATAGCAGCAATGGACTTTACTTGTAATACCCGACTTGCTGATGGAGGAAGGTGGTCGGACGCTCGTGTGCGAGAAAGATAAAGAGAGGATGATGCTTGCTCGTTGTTCCAGGCGGGAGCTGTCGCCATGAGGGGCATGAAGGAGAGGGAGGCAGTCAGCCCGAGCGGACAGACGACGACGCAGGAACTCAAATTGGTGGCGCCGAAAGTCTAAGAGATTGGAGAGAGAAACCTAGGATTGATAAGGACTTGTTCAGTGGGTGGAGATGGAAGACTGTTCCGGCCCAACCACGTGGCCAGTTTGGTACGCGTATGAACTCAGCTTGGTTCGCATGGGAGGAGTCTGGCTCCCAGTAGCCAGGCCCAATGCATGCAAGAGTGTGGTGTTTGGTTGCCTGTTTGTACGAGTTAGAGTGTTCCGAGACGATCGTGTTTGGTTGCTTGCATGAGGACAGATTGCATGAAACAAAAATATATAAATAATCATCATCATGACATTTATTATGGGCAACTGTTATCTTATAGTTCTTAGTTTATCTTATTACTCCTTAATATTAATCAAAATATGTTAATATCATTTAATATATACTAATAATGCACTAATACCGTTATTAGATGGCTAATTACCCGCACCCGAGCCTGGCCTGGCAGACATGGCCGATTTCTATGTTCCTCCAGAGCCTGATTGAGGGGTTCCTTGCACACGAAGTGCCTGGCCCGACAGATACGTGAACCAAGCAAATGTTTGTTCTCTCATCCGTAGAGCCTAGCTAAAGCCTAATGAGGCAACCAAACGCCCCGTTGTGTCCGGAAAATTGAACTCGTCCGGACGCCCTCTTCCTATCAATTCCGGTCCTTAACGTGACTAGGCCAGAAGCGTTGACCTGCCCGGCTATTCATAGAAAACGCCAGTCTGTTGATGAAATCCTTCGTGTACCGAATACGGTGTGTTCGTGAGCTGACCAGGTCATTTCTGGCTGCTAGTTGAAGACTGCACGTGTCATAAAAGTTTATTTTAACGAAACCAGCAATTAATGATATAAAAGTACAGCTGGAAATGAAATGACGTGTCAACGAGTCCTTTCCTTACGTGGCCCTAGTCTTTTTTAGTATTCCGTTTCACAGTTATTAGTGCTATTATAGTATTTTTATTTGAGGTGACGTTTCTTCGGTACGTACTCCTCTCCGTCCGAGAAAAAATGTATTTGTTACGAGGTTCGTGCTGCTTAAACTAGTCTAAATTTGATGAAATTTATAATAAATAATATTAACATATTTGTGTCTTGGATGAAATTTAAAAGAAATATATATTTTATAATTAATTTAATGGTACTTATCTTGTATTATAAATGTTCGTGCATTTTTATATAATTTTAGTCAGAATTTAATCTATTTAACTTCTCGGGAAATGAAAACTATATTTTCTTTGTGGACGGACAGAGTAGCATTTGAATTATACTTGTACTCTAGACTCTTCGCATGAGTGGAGAGGAACGCCGTCAAGCAGCCAGCCAGCTGAGGTCGACCTGACTCATCGCGGTCGTTGAATTGTCGGGTCATCGTAGCTGCATGCATGGAAGAACGAACGCATCGCGCGACCCAGCAGCAGCTTCCGAGTGACGACTGCTACGTTGTTTAGATCGGGAATAATAGTTCCTTCTTGAATCAGTTGACACACGAATTCAAGTCCAGCGCAGCAAGCACACAACCCATGCTGACCGGAATACTATATTGTATCAGTTGCAAAGGAATTCTCGTACCAGGAGCTGTCGGCGTCAACCAACAACTTCTCCGAGGACCGGAAGCTCGGCGAGGGCAGCTTCGGCAAAGTGTACAGAGGAGCTCTCCACGACCCGCGCATGCCGCCGGTGGCGGTGATGGTGCTCACGAGGCCCATGGATCCACAGACGAGGAAGCACTACGTCACCGAGGTCACGACCCTGGGCCAGCTGAGCCACCAGAACCTCGTCAAGCTCGTCGGCTGGTGCACCGGCAACGGCAACGGCAACGGCAGCCTCCTGGTCGTGTACGAGCTGGTTACCAACCGGAGCCTCGACGAGCACCTCCACGGCCCGGAACGGCTGCTGGCGTGGCCCGAGAGGTACCAGGCCGTCCTCGACGTCGGCTTCGCCATCGAGTACCTCCACACGGGCAAGAAGGAGCCCATCCTCCACCGGGACATCAAGCTCGTCAGGCAGGTCGACCCCGGGCAGGGCTCACCGCCGGTACCGTCGGCACTGCGTCCGACATGTACAGCTTCGGCGTGTTGCTGCTGGAGATCGCCACCGGCACGCGTCGCTCGACCCGGAGGCAGGCTTCCCGAACAGCCTGGTGAACGCTGTCCGGGAGGCTTACCGGAAGGGGGCGGTGCTCGAGATGGCCGACGCGCGGCTCGACGGCGATTTCGACGAGAGCCAGATGAGACGAGTGCTGCTCGTTGGGCTCTTGTGTGTCCAGCTCGATCGCAAGACCCGCCCGGAAATCAGAGAGGCCATCTACTGGCTGAAACATCCAAGCCATCCGCTACCACAAATTGGTGTCGTCTGAGAGGATCCACGTACGTACGCACGTACGCAGAGTGTAACGCAGAAGCCGTCCTGTATGCGAGTGATTTATTAAGGAGAAAAAGTTAACAACACATTAGAAAAAGAAGAGAAGAAAAAATATCACAACAAAGGAGCTAGCCATGCTCCTATAAGGGGGGAGTAACTTTTCTTTAATTTACTCCGTGGATTACGTACCAAAGCAAACTCTTTAAAAAAGGATTTTTGTAGAAAAGCTAGAGAAGGGTTATATTTTTCTTGAGGATCAATGCATTACATATTTCACTATTTTGGCCAAAAAATTCCCGGACAGTGCGGAACCAAAATGAAAATAGAAATCGTTGTTTGAACATGTATTACCTTCAGGTATATAGGCATTGCACTGAGCATAGAACGAACTAATTCTCTTCTTCCGGCCGGATTTAATAGCCGTCCTTTGCCAGGCAGCTAGTCGAGACCTCGATTTATCAACAATGCTTTGAACATGTATTACCTTCAGCCTTCCCAAGGTTAGCGGCAAGCCCAGGTATGTGATTGGGAAATTTGTCCTCTTTCCTTTGAAACTCTCTAGAATGTGGTCCAGGTTCCTCTAGGCACATCTAAGCAGAGCCACTATGCATTTCACAATATTAAGCTTTAGGCCAGTCGTTTCCCCAATTTCTCAAGAATTCTGAATAGCGCTCTTACTTCCTCCCGGACCGGGTTGATGAAGATTATAGCATCATCAGCATAGAGGGACAGCCTCAGCTTGGCGCTTCTTCCATGTAGTGGCCTGTGACAGGATGCCGTTTGCTGTTGCCACTTCTAGAATCCTGTGCAAGGTGTCAATGGTGAGTATGAAAAGATATGGAGAGAGCGGGTCACCGAGACCGCGATGTGCGCGCTCCCAAGGGTGTGGGAGCCCCTGAGGTCGTGCAAATGTGCTATCGTGGTTGACCATATATGGAGTGCCCAATCTCAAAACCATCTCTAGATATGCAGTTGGGATGAGATCATCATTGTACCAAATTTTTGTAACACCGCCGAACCAGAATCAGGACTCAGCACAACTCCAACCCCAAGTTCAGAATTTCGGCCCGAAATTCACGAATTTCGGCGAAATTCGTTTCTATCGCCAGGGTCCGGTAAAAGCCCATACCAACCTTTTAATTTCGGCCCAATTTGAATTTGTTTTCGGCCCAACCAAGCCTATATGGCCCATATATCTATGCCCTACTATATAACATGTTGGTTGAAGCCCTAAGCGAGCAGAATTTTATTTCTCTCTTTTCCTCACCCCTCAGCCGCAGCCGCCTCCATTGCTCTCGATCTCCTGCTGCTCGCATGCCAAGGGAGCCGGCCTCCAGTCCTCTACGGTTCGACGGGCAAAGTGCGAGGGGGAGCGAGTGCACGTGGCGCTGGTGGGAAGGGAGCCGGCTGAGACGTTCCGCGTTCGTGTGCGCTCGCTTGCGGTGGCGACGCTGCTCTCGGTCCGCCGCCAACCAGCCTGCAACCTCTCTGCTCCCGTGTTCTAGACTTCCAGTGCATGAACTGTGGATCCCCGGCTGAAGCAACAGGGCAGCAATACAACTTTGCAATACAATAGTGCATCTTCTGTTGGAGATTAAAGATTATCGGATTTTTTTGTTCAATATTTGGGTTAATTTCGTCTAATCTCGGAGGCAAATTCAAAAAGGTTTGACTGTTTTTTATACCGAAATTTTCCGAAAATCGCCGAAAATCGCGAAATCCGTTTCTACCGCTGGGGTCCGATAAATTTTCATTGAACGGTGGCATGAACTATGCTCCAACCCACCTCTTATCTCGACTCCTATCTTTTTTTTGAGAGATGAAACGCAAAATCGCGTCTCCAACCGGACTCTCATCCAGCCCCGATGGATGAGGGTCTCCTATTTCTCTCTCATGAACCCTCATATGTAGGAGCTCCTCATCCTTCTCCCTATTCCTCTTTCTCTCTTCGCATAAAGGTGACAAGTGGGACCGATGAACAGAATCCATGACAATGCAGTGTAAAGTAGGAAAAATTTAGGAGATCAGTTGGAGTGCGTTGAGAAATAGGGATGGAATATGGATGAAGGACTCTCATATGAAGGAATAGGGGGCTAAAATTTGAGGCTTTGGTTGGAGTTGCCCTCAGGAAATGTATATGTACATACGGTGACACGGCGGTTGTCTGCCAGCACACACTTTCTGGAGCAGTGCTCGGGAGCACGGTGACACAAGCGATCCACACATGTCACACTCCACCGCTGCTCCCTTGTTTTACCAACAGAAATGACAGATGACATAGAAACCCCGCGAATGGAATGCGAGACCGGAGTTCCCTTTGCACTCGCCAGCCAGTGGGCGACAAAGATGCACAGATCTCTGCTTACAGGAACCACAAGGTACTATACTAGAACCAGCAATATAATGCAAATATGCATGCTTCATCATGATTCACGGCAGCCTCTTTACGCCTCATGATCATAGTTTAGTTGGTCCTCCTCTAGCCCTCTGCTCACTCAGAGCTCGGGATTAGCAACCACACTAGTAACGGAGTAGGCTGGTACGACTACAAATTAAAAATGAGCAGTGTATATGATACAAGATAATCACATCACATCCTTGTGAAGCAAATCAACAGAATTCTCAATAATCCAGAAAATTTTTGGTGATCAACTGACCAATCCATCGTCATTCTCGAACTTGTAACCTGTACAACCACGGTTAATAGGGGTCAGCCGTTGGGGTTTAATTTTTCGTTTGGTATTCGAGAAATTGAGAAAAATATATTATTCTACGTAAGTGCATAAAGCTGTAGTTCATCACCGTGCAAATAAACCAAGAATGCAAGTAGTAATATTAGGAGAGGAGATGTGCTAGTTTACCCTACTGCCCTAAGCAAGAGAAAAAGGAAAAGGCAGTGGCATGTTTTGGAAACCAAAAACAACACAAAAAAAGAAAAAGTGTATGGAAAGGCTAATGGTAAACCATTATCTCCTTCCAGTAGGACCACCGAAAGCAGCCCCACGTTGAAGTTGAAGGATGTACTTGGAACATTTAACAAATTAGATGAACTAGCGAAATAGAAGTCGTATATTAGGCCAGTCTCAGTAGAGGTTTCATAGCCCAGTTACCAACACACTCATATTTTGGGAACAGTGCAGAAGAGTTTCATTCCCATGAAACTATCTTTGCTCCCATGAAACTTTCATCATCTCTCTTCATCAATACAGTGTCATGTCAGCATATTTAATATCCATGAAACTCTCATGAAATCCATTGAGATTGACCTTAGTAATAGAAGAAGAGGAATCTTACCAAGGGTTTGATGCTGCCGTTGGGTGTCCTGGCAGACAAGGTGCCTTAATTACTATACTCCGTACACATTAGGAATGTGAGAGACAATGTGCCAGTCGGGCCCCACTCCTCGCTTGTAACGAGTTTTCAATCCAGGACAGTTATTAATGTATAAGGCCGTGTTTAGTTCCCCTGATTTGGGGGTCGCCGAAACACTGTAGCTACAGTGTTCGGCACTGTAGCATTTTGTTTTTATTTGGTAAAAATTGTCCAAACATTGATTAATTAGGCTCAAAATGTTCGTCTCGCAAAGTACAACAAAACTGTGCAATTAGTTTTTGATTTTATCTACATTTAGTACTCCATGCATGTGCCGGCATTTTGATGTGATGGGGAATCTTCTTTTTGCATAGTGGAATTTGGGGAGATATTTGGGATCTAAACAAGGCCTAAATCCTGGAGAGCAGTAAGACGTTGTATGGATTGGGGCAGGCATTCAAGGGCAGGGCAATGCTGGATATAAAGCTTACGAAGTGCATTGAGTTGTCCAATCCACTCTGGCAGCTCTGTCAGGGCTTTGAATCCAATCAAGTTGAGAAATTCAAGTGATGTGAGGTGCTGAATGACGTCAGGTAGCTGGTTCAGATTATTGTCCCAATCACTGAGGACATGTTTGGCTAGAGGTGTTAAAATTTACCAAATACTGTAGCATTTTCGTCTTATTTGACAAAAAGTTTCCAATTTTAGACTAATTAGGCTTAATAGATTCATCTCGTAAATTACTCCTAATCTGTGCCGACATGCATGCAATTAGTCTATATTTAGTACTCCATGCATTTGCCGCAACATTGATGTGATGGGAGTTAAACTTTAACACGTGGAAACCAAACAGGGCCTGATTTGCAACGTGACTAGGGACCTAAGGTATTTGTGGATTGTGGGAGGCTCTGCATCATTGGTGTATCCCAGACAGATAGTGATCGTAATGAGCACAGTTCGCCAAGCCAATCGGGCAGCAGGCCAAGGGTAGTGCATTCGAAGATACTCAATTTCCGCAGGGAGGTGAGACTCCGAATGCTCTCAGGTAACTCTGTCATTTCATCGCAATATTCAATACTCAAGGTCTCTAGTTCAGTGTGGTTCTGCAGGAATTCCAAGCCAGGCGATGATGCCGTTATTTTTGTTAGTCTCAGTTCCCTGAGTGCATGCTGTAGGACGACGAGGATGTATCGACTGATGGAGGAAGCATTTGGGAGAAACTTCCCGCTGATAGCAGCTGCATGTTGCTCTTGCTTAAATGCAGCTTCTCCTGTGACGGTGGGAAGTGTGGTTTCACATTGAGTCTCGGGCAGCCTGATATGGATATATCGGACAGGGCAGGGAAGCAGCATTGCCCACATATTTCTTCCTCAGAATTTCCAGAATCACTTGTTATGGTCCACAGCTCTTCTAAATTAGCCATTTTGAGCAGGAAGAGGGACTTCAGTGAAGGCAACACCCAAAGTCCTCGCATCTGCTTCATGTTTGGACAGTTTCTTAGTTTAAGTTCAGTTAGAGAAAGGAACTGACACGGTCCTGTTTGCTTTAACATTATGGCTTCACAATAAGAAGAATCATTTTGTTTCATCAACCACGGTGGCAAACAGTGACCTCGGTAACCAGTGATTTTGATGTCCTTAATTTGTGATGGTGGTTCCAAAGCCCTCAGGATACCCAGCTCTTTTTCCATATCAAATACTAACTCTTCTTCAGTTTCACTTAAAGACCAATCCAACACCAGACTCTGTATGTTATTCATCTGTTTCAAATAATATTTCCTTGCATCTGCTGGATCCTTCAAATAATTAAGATTTGTAATTTCTAGTTGACCACTTAACTTATCAAGATTTTCAAGCTCGGAGATACTTGAATCATCTTCACTACACCCAACAACAAACAAGCTCAGTTTTCTTAAACCAGTCAGCTGTCCCAACCCAGATGGCAGGGAACGAAGTTTGGCACAACCCTCTATATTCAAAACTCTGAGTCTTTTTAAGTTACCTATGCCTTTTGGCAACTCCACTAGCTCCCTGCAGTGTCGAAGGTTTATACATTCGAGTGCTACTCATAGTAACCCATTGAGGGAGCATGACAATGTTGGTGTTGGAAAGATCAAGAGTACACAACATAGGACATAAAAAATTGTTTGGCAATTCCTGGAACTTCCTACACCAGGATAAGTTGATAGTCTGTAGTTGCTGAATTCCCCAATGAAATTGAAATTATGTTGTTCAAGAGAGTCACATCCAACTATATGAAGGCCCCTTAAATTTTCAATTTTACTTATGGAGAGTGGTATGTCACTGAGCTTTTCACAGTGACTTAGTTTCAGGGATTGAAGATCTCCACAATCACCAATGGACTGAGGCAAACTCTCAAGTCCAGAGTTCCAAAGTTCCAGAGTTCTTAGCTTCCGAAGCTTCCCAATAGACTCAGGCAGGGTCACAAAGCCATTACATTTAATGAAATGAAGTGACTGCAAATTGAAGGGCAGGCCTGGTGCAGTTGGTGAGTGCTAGCTCGCCGAGTCACCAGGTCCTGGGTTCGAAGCCGTCTCTCTGCAGAATTTCTGCGGGGGTAAGACTTTACTTCGGTTATTCCCTTCCCCAGACCCCACTCGTGTGGGAGCCTCTGGCACTGGGTCTACCCTTTTTAAGTGACTGCAAATTCCAACAATCTGAGATAGCTTCTGGAAATTTGTTGAAACTAGCATTGTGGATTTCAAGATATCCAAGATATTGAAGCCTTAATATGAATGATGGAAAAGGAGTATCAAATTTATTGAAACTGAGCTACATTCACTTGAAAGATCATCTGAAGCAGTGCTTTACATTTTGTTCTATATTCCCAAAAGGTTATATATTTAGCAGAGACTACTTGATTGAACAATGGATAGCCCATGGATTCATCAAATGGAAGAAGGAGGAGCAGCCAGAGGATGTTGGAAGTGACTACTATAATTCTCTTGTGAAAGGTGGCTTTCTTCAGGAGCCACCTGAAACAGAGCATAATGAAATAAGAAGAAAGTGCTGGATGCATGACCTGATTAATGATCTTGCTCAATATATTTTACAGAATGAAGTGGTAACACCTCTAACAAAGAACATAACCATGGACTGTGCACTCCAATGCAGATATTTATCTTTGACATCATTGAATGAGGATGTTGAAAGGGGTTTTGAGAAGGTTGCCCACTCTTCTTAACAAGGTTAGGAAGTGATGGGTTACCTTCAGCCACATATAGAGCACGGACCTTCTCAAAACCCCTTAACAAAAAACGAGATCAAATCGGAGGACGCCTTCCAGGTGGTTACGGGAGACATCCACGGCACGGAGCAGCGGCGCGCGCCAGAAGGAGTTGTCGTCGATTTGGCCATGGAGAGAGTTGTTGGAGAGGTCGACGTTGAGGAGGCTGGTCAGGTTGCCTAGCTCGGCCCAGTTCGCGGTACCCCGTTAGGTTGCGCGACGGGAAGTGGAGCTACCTGACGGGGCGGCATGCGCGGCGGCCAGGCAACAGCAAGGGGAAGTCGGCGACCTGGCAGAACGCCGCGCCACTACAACAGAGAAGGACATCACTGGCGGTTCAAAACCCCCCTTCACTGGCGGATTTTGAACCGCCATAACCAACTCGGCAGTGATGAGCTGATCACATCACTGCCGGTTATGCCAAACCGGCAGTGATAGCTCATGTATCACTGCCGGTTCGTGTTACAAACCGGCAGTGATACTTGAGCCATCACTGCCGGTTGTTTTAACCAACCGGTTGTGTAGATTATATTATCACTGCCGGTTATCTTTGAACCGGTAGTGATATAGTATTCACAATTTGCATTTTAATAATTGTTTTATTTTTATTTCGAGGGGAGGTGGTGGGGTGGGAGGTCGGGGAGGTGGAGGTGGAGGTGGTTGCTATCGATCAATTTGATATCGATGTGAATGAAGACAATACAAACCCATCAACATTTATATTACAAAAGTTTCAAAAAAAACTCTAAGTATCGAATTAAGAGTCGCATTACAATAGCCTATCAATGTGGTCTCTTCCGTACTGCGCCTTGTACTTCTTAGTCCTCGCAATGGAGAATGATCCTGTCTTGGTCAATATCTCGTCCAATACAAACCTTGCTACCTCCTCTTGAATTCCTCTCTTCTCAAAATCTAGCAACTGGTTGTGATTGTTTGCTTTGCGCTGTAATTGAAGCAAGATGATATTGAGATGCACAAACGTAAGACAAAACAATAGAAATGGGATGCCTACGTACCATGTCATCTCCCGTATTTGTTTTTGCGCCAAAGTATTTTAGCATTGCCCACATCACATAGAACCCGCATTCGTTGTTCCCCATCGGTTGATCTAGGGTCTTGAGATCCTCCATATACTTTACACTGAATGGGGCCCTCCATTGCTTTTGCATCTTGCTATCGAGATTTCTCCAATTCGGTAATGCCTTCATTCTATGTTACATTGTAAATGAAGTGTGAAGACCGAGGACATTACAATATCCTATGTGATTAGAAAGTGTTGTGATATTTGGTTCACTTACTTATTCAGCACTTTGACTAGGGGGTCGATAAGAGAAAGTGGCTTTTTCTTTGAGTCCCACACCTCGATATGTGAATCTTGAAGATAGATATCTACGAGGATGAAATGGTTGCTGCAATCACAAAGTCCATGTTATTGAATGACATATCAAGAAAAGAAACACTAAAATAAGGGTCGAGAACACATACTCGCAGTTGTAGGGTAGGAGTACGTTTGTTTTGTTGTTTCTGAACATACTTTCAAACTCAATCTTCAAACTTGTTGGTACATAGTCATCATCACCAGGGGCGGTGCATGTTGTCTCATTTACAAATATGGGATCCAAGAAGTCTATATTGCTCAATTTCTTCTTTAGGCACCATTTTGCCATACACCTGCATAATAAACATATGATATATTCAAATGCAAATCACGTAGTTTATTATAACGTTGTGAGGGTAGGGTACTTACATAGACCATATCATCAAAATCTGCGTATCGAGCGAGCGCCGTTGGAAGAGCTGAAAGAGGTGTTCATAATAAATAGTATGCACCGTTTCTTCAGGATGATTAAAAACCATTCCGGGAGGGATGCAAACTTCAAAACCGATACAGTCTCCGTTGGCAGTATCCACGGAGTAATAATCATGCAACTGTCGCATGTATGTTGGCAACTCTTTATACTCTTGTTCGGTGGCGACCAAAGGTTTGCCTCTTGAATACTTGTATGCGACCGTGGCTTTTTCAAAATCTCTCGTTCCGTAATACAACTCCGTGGCCCTCTCCATGGATATGCCCATGTTGTTGGCCAAGTTCTGTATCTCTAGCAATTCTTTGGTGTGTATTTCTCTAGCTCTGATTTGATTACTCTCTTTGTTGTGTTGCCTTTCAAATTCGGTCTGTTGTCTCCACTTAGGTAGACTGGCTATTCGATTAAAGAAGGCAATGGCGGCTTTCTTGCTTGGAGGCTCCACAATCGGGTCCTTCATCTTACTCGTAATGCTAGCATCCACCTTCTTTTTACTTGTCTGGGGAGCATTACCAACCGAAACTGATGACCTCTTGTGTTGCGAGGTCGAACCTGATCGCACTTTGGATTTTCGCGGAGGAGGAGGAGGTGTCTTCTCTTTTGGCTGTGGAGGAGGTGGAGGAGGTGGAGGAGGTGTTTTCTCCTTTGGCGGTGGAGGAGGTAGAGGAGGTGTTTTCTCCTTTAGCGGTTGAGGAGGTAGAGGAGGTGTTTTCTCCTTTGGCGGTGGAGGAGGTGTCTTCTCTTTCGAGGCAGGAGAGGGAGAATGAGGATCTTGCAGAGGAGAGAAACCTCTTGGCGGCGGCGATGCCGATGATTCACTGCCATCCTCATCATCCGAAGATGGCTGCTCATCCAGCTTGATGAAGCGTTTGCGCCAAGCCACATGAGTGCCCAAGTTGTGAACAAGACGCGGCCTATCTTCCTCCACTGGGAAATCAATGTGTATCTTATTGTACTTCTTATCCAAGATCTTATCAATGCTGACCCTGGCATACCCGGGTGGTATTGGCTTGCCATGAATGATGCCGTCTCCTCTTGGAAATGCTTGTCCGACCGCCACCTTGTCTTTTGTCCACTGCTGACGGATGTATAACCTGACATTAATTGGTCCAGTGATGTTGTCCACCGGATGAGGAGCATTGACCTCTTCTTCGTCAAGCATAGGGGTTGAGCCGCAGCTACTGCGACCCTTGGGCACTGGGCTATTCAAAGTCAGGATAGGCTGCGGTTGTGACGAACACATGGATTGCATAGCTGACATAACTCGTGCCTCAACTTGAGCAGCTATCTGTGCTTCCATGCTATCTTCGATTTCCTTTCGAAACCTTTGGAGCTCTTCTTCTCTTTGTGTTCTAGCCCTCGCCCGGCTCCTATAGGATGAAGATTCACCTTCGAATGCTTTCACCCAAGGTACATTCCTGGCTCCTCTAGTGCGACCGGGGTGCTCCTTGTTTCCAAGTGCTTGTGTGAGCACGTCATTTTCTCTATCTGACTTGCGGTTACCTCTATTCACTTCCTCAGTTAAGGTTGAAATCCTCTGGAGGAGATCGCTGACGGGTTCACTACTGGCATTAAGGCTCCCGTCACTATTGTATCGTGCCCCCCTTGCAAGTAGGTAGTTTACTGATCTGGGCTGCCAATCGCTTGTCTGAGGCCTAACGCCGCACTGCTCTAGTTTCTGGACTTCCATTTCCCATTCCGGAATCTTTCGTACATAGCCACGCGATCCTAGGCGATGAGGATCCTTTGCCTTAAGTGAGTTTGCTCTATTTCTTTCGCTTGATGCCTTGGCCTCTTCGGATAGCTTGTAAGCCTTGAACTCCTCCCAGAAGTCTCTCTGCTTGGTGTATTGACCTCCCTCAAAATTTGGTTCTCTGTCCTCCTTGATTAACTTGTACAAGGTTCCCTTGAAAGTCTTGAACGAGCGACCCATGATTTCCTTGGCCTTCTTCTTGACTGTCGCCTCGTCATAGTCATTAGGAAAACTGAAAAACCCTTTCAACTTGTTCCAAACTAGCTCCTTCTCACTTTCTGGAACCCTCCATGGGTCATCCTCATGACCAGTCCATTTCCTGTATTTGATCGGGATAAAGTCTCTTACAAGTGCCCCGATGACACTCTTGTATGGGCCTAATGCTGTAAGAGGCTCCACCGGCTCCCCTACTTGGTCGAACTCAGAGATGTGCCAATGTTTACTTGTTTGAGGAAGCTTTGTTGCACCATGCTTAGTCTTGCTGGTACCCTCACCACTTGGCTCTTGCGGCGGAACCTGCTTCAAAATTCATAAATAAGTCCCCATCAAACTTATCTAGCGTGATTTCTTACTATCACGTTATTAGGTTTGACCTAAGTTATTACCTCGTTTCCTTGGTCTAGCTGTAGATAATGGCTAGGGCTCCAATCGTCCTGATTACCACCACCATTAGTTGGATCCTGCGACGCTCCTGTCGCAGTGCTCTCTGCTTGTGGGGTATCAGTAGCTCGGCGACGGGTGGTGAATTGGCGATGACGAGTCATGTTTCTGGACATGCAATCAAAGACATCAACTTTCTTAGGGTAAATCTCATATATGCGTCAAAACACTCTTGACTCCAACTCTTGATCAAGTTACCGACTCGACCCCGTATAACAACCAAAGGGGCACAAGAGATGAATTCAAGAAGTTTTTCTTCAATTTATATAGGGCTATTAAGCATTTCAAGAATACCCCTAGGTTTAGACAAGAAGTTATTAGAAGTTTTTTATCAAGAAGCACAAAAGCATGATGGCTCAAAGGACTGGAAACTTGACAATGGAGATCATCATGAGAAAGTCCATACTATCTCACATTTCAAGAGATTATCCTGTGATGTTCTTATTTACTAAATTTAATTTTAACTGGGACAACTTAGATCAGATCATAGCTAGAGACTGACTACACATGGTTAATTCCTGTTTGCTAATTGCAAACATGCTGCAGTTTGTGACCCAGTTCTAGGTGATGAAGGAAAACTATACGTTCCTCAGGAGCTAATATCTGTTTATCAACAGAAGGTGATTTAACCCATTCTCGCCTTCTATGCTTTTCTCATACGATACCAAAATAATGGGAATTGCTTGTCCTTGCGCTTTTTAGATATATAAATTAATACAAGGCATACAAGCAATTTTATGACATACTCCCTCTATCCCAAATTATAAGACGTTTGACTTTTTTGACACCAAGTTTGACCACTCGTCTTATTCAAAAAAATTATGTAAAATATCAATTTTTTATCGTAGCTTGGTATATTAATAAAAGTTCTTCAAGAATAACTTAAATTTGACTATATTTGTACAAATTTTTTGAATAAGACGAGTGGTCAAACTTGGGGTAAAAAAAGTCAAACGTCTTATAATTTGGGATGGAGGGAGTATATGATAAAAACAAAGGGAGAAGCTCGATGAGGCATTTCACCGAACACCTTATGGGCACTCACCCAAACTGCAGGGGTGGCGCGAATCAGCAAAGGGAGAAGCTCCTGGGGGCGTCGAGGATGGCGGCGTCGTGCTCCGGCGTCGGGCTGCGGCGTCGAACGGCGCGGTCGGGCTGCGGCGTCGTGGACGGCGAGTCGGGCGGCGGCGGCGTGCACTGGCGCCTGGCGGGAGTTTGGTTTTTTGTCGAGCAAAAGGGGCTGGCGGGAGCGCCAGCCCCTTTTATAACCCCAGCATCACTGCCGGTTGGATATTACAACCGGCAGTGATGTTGGACATCACTGCCGGTTGGTCGTTAGAACCGGCAGTGATGTCCCACATCACTGCCGGTTCTAATAACAAACCGGCAGTGATAGCCAACATCACTGCCGGTTCTAATGACCAACCGGCAGTGATGTGGGACATCACTGCCGGTTGGTCATTAGAACCGGTTTAGTTTTACTTTTTTAAAAAAAAATTAAAAACAACAAGTTCAAACCAAATTTTAGAACCCCAAATTATTTCAAATGAAAAAGTGAGGACTACCAAATTTATACAACTCATGAAGATCTACAACTTTGATATAGGTCATTTCTTCATTTGAAAAAAATTGAACATTTCAAATTTGAAATTTTGAAAAATGGAACGTCCAGTCCAAAATTTAAAACCCAAAATGATTTGAACATAAAACTTGATGAATACCAAAGTTGTTCAACTTATCAAGATCTACAACTTTTGTATAGGTCATTTCTTCATTTGAGAAATTGTTAATATACATTGTTCACAAAACCTACACGTGTCTCATATGGTTTATGAAATCTTATGAGAGATGTGTAATATTTATGAACAATGTTATTACCACTTTGTCGGATGAAGAAATGACCAATATAAAAGTTGTAGACCTTGATGAGTTGTACAACTTTCTTTACATCACTTTTCTAGTTGAAACCATTTGGGGTTTCAAAATCATGTTTCAAGTTATCTTTTTTAAAAAAATTTTAAAAACGACAAGTTCAAACCAAATTTTAGAACCCCAATTTATTTCAAATGAAAAAGTGATGAATACCAAAGTTGTTCACATTTGACAAATTCTTAGTACACATTGTTCACAAAACTTACATCGGGAATTTGAGATGTTGCACATGTTTCATTGTCATGTTTCACTAGTTCAAACCAGAATTTGAGCCCCTAAATGATTTCAGCTCAGAAAGTGATGAATACCAAAGTTGTTCAACTAATGAAGATCTACAACATTTCATTAAGGATTACATAGTTTATGATATTCTAACTATGATGGCCTCATCGTGATCACTCCGGAGGTAAGCAGGTTCGTCACCCTCTTCAAGGATAGGTAGGGTAATGTCTGCCCCAAAAGGAGCCATTTCTTGATAACCTTTGTACTCTTCTTCGTCCGTCACTCCTTCAACACCGACAATCTTCCTTTTGCCTTGCATGACTACTTGTAGTCTTCCCTTTGTATTGTTATCCCTTGCATAGAAGATTTGCAAAACATCCTTTGCAAGGACGAAAGGGTCATCTCTGTATGCGGTCTTGGATAGATCAACGGTAGTGAACCCATCATTGTCGGTGTTGATTTCATCTAGCCGGACCCACTGGCAACGGAAAAGAGCGACCTTCAACTGTCGTCCATAGTCTAGCTCCCATATCTCATCTATGAAACCATAGTATGTTGCCTCCACCGTGCCGTATTCATCGTGGGCGTCGAAACGAACAGCACTATTTTGGTTGGTGCTCTTTCCATCCTGTTTTTTTGTGTAAAATGTAAAACCATTTATATCATAACCTTGGTACATCATCACCGTAGTCGAAGGTCCGGGAGCTAAGAGATCTAGCTGACATCCCGACACCATTCCTAGCCTGCGGCGTCGAAACCAGTCACCGAATTCCTCCTTATGTTTTTTCTCAAGCCAAGCCTGTGACCTACCGATGTGCTTACTTTGCAGTAACTGCTTGTGCTCATTAATGTATGCCATCACACCGTCGCCCTGTTGGAGAACAGCGAAGTGTGCCTGTCTGAAGGAAACCACTTCGACTATTTTGACTGCTTTCTCACCTATCGTTCCTTTGCCCCCTAGTCTTCCATCGTGACGAGATACTGGAACTCCGACCCGATTGATGTCCATATAATATGTGCAGAACTCAATGGCCTCCTCCGTTGTCCATCCTTCTACCATGCTCCCTTCTGGTCTGAATCTATTCCTAACATACCGCCTGAAAACTTTCATCAACCTCTCGAAAGGAAACATCTGGTGTAGATACATTGGGCCAAGGGCTTTAATTTGGTCCACAAGATGAACAAGTAGATGCACTGATATGTCGAAGTAAGTCGGTGGGAAATGCATCTCAAGCCTGCATAGAATCTCGGTTATCTCCTGCTTCAGCTGGTCTAGCTTGGCCCCTTCAATGACCTTTTCAGAGATCGCGTTGAAGAATGAACACAACTTTATGATTGGGGCATGGACCTTGTCAGGGAGGATACCTCGTAGGGCAACTGGGAGCAGCTGAGTCATAATGACATGACAGTCATGGGCCTTCATACAACCATAGTTAAACTTAAGTTCTCTCATGTTAACTAGCCTCTTCGGGTTCGCACAGTAGCCAGTTGGCACTTTGAGATCATTAAAGAAAGAAATAAGCATGGCCTTTTCTTCCTTTTTCAGTGTCCATGATGCCACCGGAAGTTTCAAGTGGCCATCCTCAAGAGTTATTGGGTGCAACTCCTTCCTGAGGCCCAGGTGTTGCATGTCCAAGCGTGTCGCGAGAGAATCCTTTGTTGTTCCCCCGGTGTTCATCAACATGTTAAGTGTGTTACCGCACACGTTTTTAGTTATGTGCATTGGATCAAGACAGTGACGTACACTCAAAAGTGGCCAATAAGGTAGTTCCCAAAAGATTGATTTTTTCTTCCAGATACTACCGGCTGGCGCTGGTACTGCACCTTCCCCCTTCCCAAGGACAACATCTGTGAGTTTGCTTACTTGTTTAAGTATCTGTTTCCCGTCTCGATACTTTGGAGGGCCACGTTTCTCAGTAGTCCCATTAAAATCTTTTCTATTCTTGCGGTAAGGGTGATCCCTTCGTAGGAACCTACGGTGTCCCATATAGACCATCTTCTTGTTTTCTGGTAGATGAATAGCATCAGTCTCGTCCAAGCACTCGACACACCCAGTGTATCCTTTTGTCTTCTCTCCAGACAAGCAACCTCGCCCTGGCAGGTCAGTGATTGTAGCGATAAGTATAACCTTTATCGTGACATGTTCTTTTTTATACTCATCCCAAACATCATTCACACCCGTCTCCCACATCTGTAGTAGTTCATCGATCACTGGTTGTAGAAGCACATCGATATCATTACCAGGTTGTTTTGGCCCTTGGATTAGTAGTGGCATCTGGATGTATGACCGTTTCATACAAAGCCAGGGTGGAAGGTTGTATATACATAGCGTCACTGGCCAAGTGCTATGATTGCTTCTAACCTGGTCAAACGGATTCATCCCATCTGTGCTCAAACCTATCCAAAGATGCCTTACCTCTCCATCAATGTTCTTATAGAACATAGTGTTGATAGTCCTCCAGTCCGACCCGTCGGCGGGGTGCCTCAACATTGTATCTTTCTTACGCTCTTCGCCGTGCCAACGCAACAGTTTGGCTGACTTTGCATTTGCAAACAACCTATGCACTCGTGGAGCTATAGGAAAATACCATACGACCTTTATGGGCCCTCCTCTGGTCTTGCTTCCCTGATTTGACGGCCCTTGCTTGTATCGGGGAGCTTTACACTTGGGACACGCATCCAAGTCTTTGTATTTTTCTCCACGGTACAATATGCAATCGTTGGAACACGCGTGTATTTTCTCAACCTCGAGGCCGATTGGGCAAATCATTTGCTTGGCCAGGTAAGTCTTTTCTGGTAACTCGGTACCCTTCGGGAGCAGTTTATGCAGTATACCTAACAAGCTATCGAAGCCTTTATCACTCAATCCATTCGTTGATTTGAACTCTAATAGCATGATGTTGGCTTCCAGTTTGCTTATTGGGCAGGTCGGATACAATGGTGTTTTTGCATCCTTTCTCATGATCTCCAGTTTTTTCAACTGTGTAGCACTAAGGAATCCGCCATGCACATCATGAAGAAACTGTGAAATGCCATCATTTTCCTCTGTGTCGTCCACTAATGTATTCCTAAACACATTATCGTTGGTAGGCACAGGTACTGTGTAGCATTGGTCATCATCAATAGGTAGAAATGCGTCTAGGCATTGGTCATCATCAATAGGCACATCATCATTGTTTTCTTGTGCAACATTTTGACCAACCTCCCCATGCAAAGTCCAAATCGTGTAGTCTCTCATGAACCCCCTGGTAATCAAGTGCAATCGTATATGCTCCACGTCGCCCCATTTTCTCGTATTCTTGCAATCTTTGCATGGACAGAATACAGGCTGTGAGTCCCCAGCATTGGCTCTAGCGAGCTTGATGAAATCGTCGATGCCCGTCAAGTACCGTTGGTCTGTACATGACAGATCGTACATCCACCCTCGATCCATGTCTGCACAGGTAAAATGGGCCGGGCAGAGGAAACATAGGAAAGTTTTAATAAGAAACAATTATTGCACAATATTGAAGAACAATTATTCTACTCCATGCAACATAAAAATGGAGACACTAATTTAAAAAAAGACTAAATTTGGAGACATGATCATGAATAACAATGTAGCTCCAAACAATGCCCATATAAATTAAAAATCGCAGCCTCATAAAAATTAATTATTGCACAATATTGTAGAACAATTATTCTACTCCATGCCACATAAAAATAGAGACATTAATTTAAATAAATACTAAAATTGGAGACATTATCATGAACAATGCATTGTTTCTAGTAGTAAATCAAGTCATTAGGGGGCTGGAGC
Source organism: Saccharum spontaneum (assembly GCA_022457205.1). Lineage (NCBI taxonomy): Eukaryota > Viridiplantae > Streptophyta > Magnoliopsida > Poales > Poaceae > Saccharum > Saccharum spontaneum. The sequence goes on along the minus strand of CM039595.1, from coordinate 21,861,475 downwards.
CCACCCACCCCCCCTTAGATCCGCCACTACTGCTCAAACAATGCATTGTTTGGTGACACAAGGGTTAATTTGCTCATCAACATTGTAAAAGAATCTACTCTACTCCTAAGAACCAATTATAACATCACATACTAACAATGCATTATAGCCATGAATTAGAAAAGTGCTCTGTAGAAGAATGGAGAAATAAGAATGAGAATCAAGCATTATAGCCATCAAAACAAAGCTAATTAAGCAACAAAATCGAAGGAATGGAGGCTGGTTACTAACCTTAAAGCAAAAAGATCAAGCCATTCTTCCAAATCCAAGTGGTAGCTTCACGGATTTGGGCGACCGCAACATTGGAGGGAGTGGCCCAAACGCGCGCCTCTGTTCTCGGGATAAAAGAGTGGAGGAAGAAGATGACGGCTACCACCTTTTTGTGCTGTCAGGCTCATCACTGTCGGTTCTATCCTAGAACCGACAGTGATAGAATCAAATCACTGTCGGTTCGTGGCTTGAACCGGCAGTGATAAGTGGAGTTGTCATCACTGCCGGCGGGAGGCACAAACCGGCAGTGATAGTTGTCATCACTGCCGGTTCTCGCATCCCCCAATTATTTTCTGGTTGTCAGAGCCTAGAACCGGCAGTGAAGGGTCATCACTGCCGGTTGTCCTAATTTCGGCAGTGATGTGGCCGGCACTGTTGACTGTTTCTGTAGTAGTGTGCGGACGATTTCTCCGTCACGGATGGTGCAGTTCGCGGAGCTGTTGGACTCGGCCCCTGCCGCTGCCGCCGCCTAGGAGATAGGCCGCTCGAAGGCGCGGGACAACTATTGGGCCGGACTCATCTCGGAGGCGTCGCGCGGTCGCCACCCAGCTGCCTTGTCCTTCCCTGCTTACACGCCCTGCTGGACCGTGATGTTTCCTTGACTTCTATCATGCCCAATTAGCACCGATCTACTTTGGGTTCGGCCGTGCAGCCTGCTTTCTTTGCCTGGATGGCCCAGCTTTCCAGTGTTCGTGCCCTCGACTGCTCCATTGCCAACTCCTTCTTTGGTGCCTTTGCTTGAACGCCACGAGGCAGTTCCTTCCAGGGTTGCTGACAGGGAGTTCCCTTCGCGAGCGCCAGTCCTACACACGACCACACCACACCTGCACTCGCCAGCCGGTGGGCGACCAAGATGCACAGATCGCAGCTTACAGGAACCACAAGGTATACTAGAACGACCAATGCAAATATGCTTCCTCATGATTCAGGGGAGCCTTTACGTCTCATGATCATAGTTGGTCCTCCTCTGCTCACCACGTGAGTAGTGGAGTATGCTGGCACGATTACAAGTTAAAAATGAGCAGTGTATTTGATACAAAATAATCACATCACATCCTTGCATTGTACGCAAAGCAACAGAGTTCTGAATAATCCAGACAAATTCTGGTGATCAACTGACAGACCAATCCATGTCATTCTCGAACTTGTAACCTGTACAACCACGGTTAAGAGGGGTCAGCCATGGGGGTTTAATTTTTCGATTGCTATACGAGAAATTGAGAAAAAATATATTATTCTACCTATATAAGTGCATAAAGCTGTAGTTCATCACTGTGCGAATAAAGCAATAATGTGTGTAGTAATATTAGGAGAGGACATGTGCTTTGCCTGCCCTACTACCCTAAGCAAGAGAAAAATAAAAAGGCAGTGACAGGTTTTGGAAACCAAAAACAACTAAAAAAAAACTGTATGGAAAGGCTAATGGTAAACCATTGTCTCCTTCCAGTAGGACCACCGAAAGCAGCCCCACGTTGAAGGATGTAGCTGGAACATTTACCAAATTAAGAGGAATCTTACCAAGGGTTTGATGCTGCCGCGTTCGGGTGTCCTGGCAGACAAGGTGCCTTAATTATTATACTCCATACAATTCAGGAATGTGAGAGACAAGGTGCCAGTCGGGCCCTACACCTCGCTTGAGACGTCTTTCCAAAGCAGGGCAGTGAATAATGTACAAACTCTGGAGAGCAGTAAGGCGTTGTATGGATTGGGGCAGGCATTCAAGGGCAGGGCACAGCTGGATCCAAAGCTCGTGCAGAGCAGTGAGTTGTCCAATCCACTCTGGCAGTTCTGTCAGGGCTTTGAATTCCATCAAGTTGAGACATTTAAGTGATGTGAGGTGCTGAATGACGTCAGGTAGCTGCTTCAGATTATTGTCCGAACCACCGATTTCCAACGTGACGAGGGACCTAAGGTGCTTCGTGGATTGTGGGAGGCTCTGCGTCATTGGTGTCCCATAGACATAAAGTGATCGTAATGAGCACAATTCGCCAAGCCAATCGGGCAGCAGGCCAGAGGTAGAGCATCTTCTGATACTCAATTCCTGCAGAGAGGTGAGACTCCGAATGCTCTCAGGTAACTGTGTCATTCCATCGCATCCGTCTATACTGAAGGTCTCTAGTTGTGTGTGCTGCTGCAAGAGTTCCCAGCCGGACGATGATCCCCTCATCATATTTGTTAGCTCCAGTTCCTTGAGGTGAGAAACTGCTGAGTGCATACTGTAGGACGAGGATTCATTAACACCTGGAGGAAGCATTTGGGAGAAACTAATTGGGGATAACACCTGCATGTTGCTGTTACGTAATTGCAGCTTCTTCAGTGACGGTGGGAAGTAAGGCTTCACATTCAGTCTCGGGCAGCCTAATATATCCATATAGGACAGGGCAGGGAAGCAGCCTTGCCCACGTATTATTTCTTCCTCGGAATTTTCAAAATCACTTGTTACGGTCCACACCTCTTCTAAATTAGCCATTTCGTACAGGAAGAGGGACTTCAGTGAAGGCAACACCCAAAGTCCGCGCATCTGCTTCAAGTTTGGGCAGTTTTGTAGTGTCAGTTCAGTTAGAGATATGAACTCACATGGTCCTGTTTGCTTCAACATTATGGCTTCACAATAAGAAGAATCATTTTGTTTCATCATCCACCGTGGCAAACAGTGACCTCGGTAACCAGTGATTGTGATGTTCTTAATTTGTGACGGTGGTTCCAGAGCGCTCAGCATACCCTGGTCTTGTTTCATAGCAAATACTAACTCTTCTTTGGTTTCGCCCAAAGACCAGTCCAACACCAGACTCTGTATGTTATTCATGTGTTTCAAATAAGATTTCCCTGCGTCTGCTGGATCCTTCAAATACTTGAGATTTGTAATTTCCAGTTGACCACTTAGCTTATTCAGATTTTCAAGATCGGAGATACTTGCATCATCTCCACCAGACCCGACAGCAAACAAACCCAGCTTTCTTAAACAAGTCAGTTGTCCCAACCCTGATGGCAGGGAACGAAGTTTGTCACAACCCTCTATATTCAAAACTCTGAGTCTTTTTAAGTTACCTATACCTTTTGGCAACTCCACTAGCTCATAGCAATATTGAAGATCTATACATTCAAGAGTGCTGGTCGTAGTAACCCATTGAGGTAGCATGACAATGTTGGTAAAGGAAAGATCAAGAGTACGCAACATATGACATAAAGATTTGCTTGGCAGGGCCTGGAATTTCCCACAGATAGATAAGTTGATTGTCTGTAGGTTGTTGAATTCCCCAATGGACTGAGGCAAACTCTCAAGATCAGTAATCCCCTTCAGTTCCAGAGTTCTTAGCTTCCGAAGCTTCCCAATAGACTCAGGCAGTGTCACAAAGCCATTACATTTAATGAAATGAAGTGACTGCAAATTCCAACATTCTGAGATAGCTTCTGGAAATTTGGTGAAACTAGCATTGTGGATTTCAAGATATCCAAGATAGTGAAGCTTTAATACGAATGATGGAAATGGAGTATTAAATTTGTAGTCCAGGATAACACTACAGATATGCCCACTCTTCTTAACAAGGTTAGGAAATGATGGGTTACCTTCAGCCACATACAGAGCACGGACCTTGTCAAAGCCCCCTTCAACAACAACATTCAATGATGTCAAAGATAAATATCTGCATTGGCTTGTACAGTCCATGGTTATGTTCTTTTGTAGAGATGTTACCACTTCATTCTCTAAAATATATTGAGCAAGATCATTAATCATGTCATGCATCCAGCATTCTTTTCTTATTTCAATAGGCTCTGCTTCAGGTGCCTCCTGAAGAAAGCCGCCTTTCACAAGAGAATTATAGTAGTCACTTCCAATATCCTCTGGTTGCTCCTCCTTCATCCACTTGATGAATCCATGGGCTATCCATTGTTCAATCAAGTAGTCTTTCTTAATTTTGTAGCCTTTTGGGAATATAGAGCAGAATGTAAAGCACTGCTTCAGATGATCTTCCAAGTGAATGTAGCTCAGTTTCAAGGATGCAAATACTCGACTTTCTAAATTCTTATCATTCCATAAATTACTCTCTTTAATGTCTCTCAAAGTATTTATTCTTCTCTTTTCTTTGAGAACAGATCCAAGAGCTTTTATTGCTAGTGGCACTCCACCACATTTCTGGACGATATCTTTTCCAACCGTTATAAAGTCAGAGTCTAAATCATCCTCTACCCATTCAGAACTCTTTAGAAAGAAGCTCCAGCTCTCATCCTCTGATAAGAATGGCAAGTTGAATACAAGCTTAGATTCCACTGCTTTTGCAACATTTTGATTACGTGTAGTTAAAAGAATCTTGCTTCCTGATGCACCATTGTTTATGTGCTTCGTGAAATTTTCCCAATCTTGCCTATCCTCATGCCAAGCATCATCCAAGACAAGTAGAAACTTCTTACCACTCAATTTGTTTGAAATTGCATGGAGCATGTGTTGTTGGGTATGTAGATTTGACTTTTCCTCAATAATGGCTTCAAACAGTTTGTCAATAAGTTTTTCCCCACAAAACTCTTGAGATACATGGACCCAAAATATTGATTCTTTGAAGTGCCCCTTTATCTTGTCATCATGGCAGATGTGTTCGGCCAAAGTAGTTTTGCCAGAACCACCAAGCCCTACAATAGAAATTATATGACCATCTTCACCATTGTTAGGTTCTAGAAGTTTGGAAATTATTTCAATCTTGAAATGATCCCTTGATGGTATTTTTGACTCTTGAGCATTACACAATAGAGACTGCTCCCCGGCTGCTTTCTTGTTTCTACTCTGAAGTGATTGGTCCACTTGAAAACTATGTAGTATAGTATTGGCATTGCTTCTTTGTTTGACAATGGCATCAAATGTCACGTTGATTGCTTTGATCCTATGGGCCACCTTGTGCCGGAACATAAGCAGCTTTGGTTTTGCACACAAATCAGCAAAAGAATGCTTTTCACGGTCATTATGTATCTTGTGTTTCTCATCTTCTAGCCATAATTCATCAAGTAAATCATAAATGTCATTAGCAAGATTTCTCAACTTCGTCACCCATCGAAGTGATGGGTCTCTCTCTATTGCTCTGTCACGAACCACAGATAGCCAGCTTGTAATCTCTGTATGTATATCCTGAAGGTCTGAGAGATCTTTTTTCACCCCTGTTATGGCCAAAAACTCACTGGATATCAGTGAACCTAGCTTGTTTCCTACAACTTTCAATAGTCCAGATGCTAAAGCAGCCTCCACTCCTGTCATATTTCAAAGGCTCCCTTGCCAATTCTCTGTAGATGAAATTGCAGAACTAGCAATTATGAGGATTTTTTCAAACCAAAAATAATATGGACATGCTATTATATAACAACTATAATTTCCAGCTCTTGAATCATATGTTGGATGATAAAGATTGTAAAGTTTTTCTTTTGAAAATTATGTGGAGTTTTTCAAACCAAAAATAATATGGAGAATTCAATTTGTATATTGAAAACTCAGTGGAAAAAAGCAATCTGGTCCTATGCCTGAGCAACCTTCTGTGATAGCTATATGAGCAGACCAAAACAACTCCATGTCACATGATATGCCAACTAGGCGCAAATAACATGCATATCAGAGGATACAGATCCGTGGAGAGATGGTTAGAGAAAATGAAAGATAAATTAGGATACGAATTACCTCTTCTGTTCTGAAGGCCAGAGAAGCAGCAACAGACTTATGATGCTCACCACGTAAATGCTAGAGTACTCGTCTCCTCACTGAGAAGAGCTAGAAAAACAAAAACTGAACCTGGTTAGCGAAGAATCTGATCATGGAAGCGAACTGATCATACATGAACTAGTTGGGTTCTTTGTGGTGGAACCTACCCACCCGGGTTCAAGTTCTCCACTTGGCACGGGTGTTCGTATTTTTCTGAATTTATTTTAGGATTTAACGCCGCTATGCTTTCAGTGGTAGGTGACGTCCCGTCGACAGCGAGGCGCCCGTGGTGAATCTGTCTGTTCAGTCCTTCGGAGGTGCTTATAGGGATAGGGTTTGCGTACGTGTGTTTGTAGGGGTGAGCGTGCATACGTATTGTGAGTGTCTACGTTGTACTGTATAATTCTTTAAAAAAAATCTGATCGTGGAAGCAAAGGAAAACAGAAGGAAGCAGAGCATGCATGGACATGCTAGAAATTATGTGATGTTTTCCAAACCAATACTAATATGGTGGACACGATATTGTAAAGCAACTATAATTTCCAGCTCTTGAATCATATTTTGGATGATAAAAGATGGTAAAAGTTTTGTTTGAGTGATATAGAAGATGTGAAAGTTACAATAGACATAAGCTATATGGAAATTCAATTTGTATATGGAAACTCAGTGGAAAAAAAATCTGGTCCTATGCCTGAGCAACCTTCTGTGATAAATATATGAGAAGATCAAAACAAATAGTTTAGATAGGGATCCTTTCTCAGCTGTGTACTGTAGATCAAACAACTCCATGCCACATGAGATGATTACTAGGAGCAAATAACATGCATTTGAGAGGTTACGGATCGGTGGAGAGATGGTTAAAGTAATGAAAGATTAATTTGCATACAAATTACCTCTTCCGAAGGCCAGAGAAGCAGCAACAAACTTATGATGCTCACCACGTAAATGCTTTAGTACTCGTGGTCCTCACTGAGAAGAGCCAGAAAAAAAACACTGAGCCTGGTTAGCGAAGAATCTGATCATGGAAACAAACAGGAAAATATGCATGCAGTGGTGCAGAAGGAAACAGAGCATGCATGGATGTTCCCTTTCGAATAAAATTCAGAGCATGTACCTCGAATTGAAGCTTGCATCAGCTGCCTTTTCCTATTCCAGTCCCGAACAAGGCACTGGGATGCACTGCGCCCTTGAAAACCAGAGACCTTTTGGAGTTCCGGTTGCAGAGTTGCAGAAGGTAGGAGATGCAGCTTAGCTGGAAGGCAGAGAGATAGTAGCTCCACTTCAGTGCTTCCCCATCTAGTAAACTAGTTTAACTGTTTATTTACATCACGGAATCAAAACGAGATACACTAACTCTTGGAAACGAAGGTACCAGGAAACTTCACTCCCAGTGAACATCCACTTCACTCCCAGAACTGGGGTCCGTCCCACAGGTAAGATAACATAACAAATCCAATTGGCAATCAGTGCTTTTGGTAGCTTCTTTCCGGTGCTTCCTCGTCAACTTTGTCTGCTTCATTAACACAACGAAATTACGAAAGCCCAAAGTTTGGCCACTAGCTAGAAAGATCAAAACATATACACAAATGTCAGAGACTGCTAAAAGCGGTGGCCAATTTGCAAACTGGATGGCAACGGGAGAATAAACATTTCGGAAAGCAATGCAAACATGTAAAAGCAGCTACATATATATATGCTAAGGAAAAAAAGAAGTGGCCATGTAAAGTCAGTACAAACAGTCAAAAAAGAAGTTAGCAGATGGGAACCGTGTATAGCGAGCATGACCCAGTTATGTACACTGATTTTGAAAATTCAGTGCCAATTTAGTGAGTAAAAGTGTCATATATGTCGAGAAGGATTTTCACAGGATTTGTATTCCCTCAGTCTAGAAAACAAGGTATCCAAGCGATTTTAAGACAAATTAAGAAGTTTGGCAAATGATCACCTTGCCCCTAGCTAATTAAGATATAGAGAGTAGTTTAGTAGTTGTTTTCGTTAATTACTAGCTGCTAGTTATGGATGACACCAAGTTTAAAAAGAATCTCATTTCCTGATGGAGGGAGAGGATTTGAAGACCCAGAAATATAACTCGTTTCTTGAGTTCACACTTGACGGCATGCTCTGCCTCAATTGCGTGGCAATTTTAGTAGAAACTTCTTATGGTAATGCTATCTTGAGGACGTCCGGACAAATAGACGCGGTTTCCTAGTGGCCCGCGCGGGTCAACGTCCATACGCGCCCGTGCCTCCCAAACGGCCAGCAGCACCCTCTGGCCCACGTGAAAGAATGGCGTGGGAACTGTGCTACGCATGCATGCGCGCCCTAGCCACGCAGTCGCAGGGCCCCACACTGACCTGCAACTAGTCGGCCCCACGCGGGCCAGCTCGTACAGATGTTTTGCTCGCCCTGCCCAAGAGGTCCACGCGCAAGCCCACGCTGCACCAGCCGCAGGACCCTGCCCTCCTGCTCGCCGAGGGTGCTTGCGGCCTCCCTCATGTGCTCCTATGACGCCGAGCAGGTGCTCACCCAGGGGTGTTGTGGCCTCGCGCCCAGGCTGCCGAGCAGGTGCTCACCTAGCGTTGCGCAGTGCTCGCCACTCCATTGGCGCACCGCCTAGCTACATGCGCCACCGCCAACCTCCCCGCCGGCAAGCTCCACGACGACGAGCCTTTTCATTCATCCAACCACTAAGGTGACATTGCGCTGAAAGCATATGTTGCAAGCATATGTTTCAAGTATTTCAGATGTTTCATCAAGATGTTGCATGTGTTTTATCTAGATGTACCCAATTTTCATTTGTCCAATCAATAAGGTGACATTGGGCCTACACAAAGACGTCGGTGCAGGCAGGCTGCACCCAATTTTTTTCCATGTAGCACCCTCTAGCCCATGTGAAAGAACAGCGCAGGAACTGCTAAGCAAGTGCTCACCCAGGGTCGTGCAGTGCTCTCCACACCGCTAGGCACCGCCGGCTGCATGCGTTGCCACCGACCTCCACACCGGCGAGCTCTACGATGACAAGCCTTTTCATTCGTCTAACCACTAAGGTGACATTGCACTGTAAGCACATGTTGCAAGCGTATATTTTAAGTGTTTCATATGTTTCATCTAGATGTTGCAAAAGTGGATCGAGATGTTGCACATGTTGCGATAGCTATACACGTATGTGAAAAATGTATGTTCCAAATGTTTCAACTATTTTCAGAAGCATATTGCAAGTGTGTGTTCCAAATGTTTCAGTTGTTTCTCTGGATATTGCATGTATTTCATCTAGATGTTGCATATGTTGTAGTGACTATACACGTATGTTGCAAGTGTGTATTCTAAATGTTTCACTTGTTTTGGACGTATGTTGCAGTGGCTATACACATATATTACAAGCATATGTTTGCAATGTTTTACCTTGTTTCAGACGTATGTTGCAGCAAGTGTTCCTCCGCACGCGCTCTGACTTGTGGGCATGTATGCCAGCACGGCCTATCTTTGTCATGCCAGCTCTAATAGTCAGGTGTACACGTAACGGGCAGTCAGTGCCCAAATAGCCGAGCACTCCCAGGTCAAAGTGCATGCACAGTGCTAGAGCGGGCCAACACCAAATGGACACAAAACCAGGTGCCCCTGCACCACTAGGCCTGCCCCCCGTGCAGCATGTAGTCAGGTCAACACGGGTATGTGCCTCTCTCTCACATGTAGCTGGGCGGGCCCCCACGCACATGCTCTCCCCTTTAGGCGGGGGGGTGAAGCATGCGGGCAGGCGTAGCAGCAGCACGCTTGGGGTACAATGAGTAGGCGCGGCAGTAGCACGCGCGGACCCAACAACAGCATCACGCGCAGGGTGCGATGCATGCGTACATGCGCAACAGCAGCAGCACGCTCAGGGCGCATCAACACATAGGTGTGTGGGCGTCCGGTCTGGACGCTAGCATGGCCCAACTTCTTAACATAAACGGGAGTATACTGGAAGTGGCCTGTTGCATGGAAATTTCGGGTGCTCCCGAGCTACCATGTCCCATGTGCACAAGAATTAGAATTTCAGGCACCGCTTTTATATGGACCAGCTTAACGCGCGACCGTCGCACTATAGCAGAGAGCGTGACGCCAAAGCGCTCATTCCGCTCCTTTGCCCGGCCCTTTCCGTTTTCGACCAACTTAGGTATCCGTGGCAACCAGTCAGACACCGCCATCTCTATTTTCAATTTCATCTACACCAGTGTGTTCTACGTGACGAGGTGAACAAAACTAACCCTACTTGCATATGTTTTGAAGAATTTTATTTTGGTAGCAATTTATGTATATATATGTTCTAGGAAATTTATTAATACTTAAGTTGCTACTGCAAAATATATACTAAATTTATAATACTGCTCAGGGATTGTTTAATAGAAATATAATAAAATTGTTACGTAGTATTGCATGAGCTACCAACTGGGCAGAAAGTACTATACAACCCAATGCATGAGCCGGGAAACATGACTAGCTACCAACTCAAATGTATTTGTTAAGAAAACAAGAGTAGCAGTCCAAAAACAAGAGAAGCTACAACTTGGGGCATAAATTATTAGAACAAAGCATTGCATAAGCTGTCAATTAGGGGGCAAGTTATTATACGACCCATTGTAAAAGTGGTACTTCTCGTAAGAATTCTTAGCATCTAACTTGCACAGTTTATCAATAACATGAAGAAAAAGACAAAAATAAATAAGAATAAGAATACGAACATGAAAGTTGAAGGAAAAAACACAAAAGAAATAATGAAATCTCACATCTGAAGGCAAGTATTCTCCAAAATACATGACAACTTTCTCCTTGATAACTCATTTAACTAAAACTAAAAGAAACATTTTACATAAAACTTAAATATAAAGTAGGACATATTGAAAACAACTAATACGTAGGATTTAGGAAGGCCTTCGAATCTGAAAGGGAGACTGAAAAATGAAACTCATAACTCGTTAAGCTAAAACTAAAAGAAAAAAATGAAACCAAAAACTAATATATAGGATTTAGGAAGGCATTCGAACCTAAAAGGGAAACTGAAACACAAAAACTAAAGAAATGAAACTAAAATAAAACTCATAACTCATTAAACTGAAACTAAAAGAATTAATGAAACAAAAAATAACTGAGACTAATGGAAAACAGAAACTGAAGTGAAACTCATAACTCATTAAACTGAAAGGGAGAAGACTGAAAAAATGAAGCTCAAAACTAATTAAGCTGAAACTAAATAAACACTACAAGCTGCATGACCTTGTGTGTGGCAAGTTTAATTTCAAAGTACGTAGCAATTTATACTTTGAGCAAGTGACAAGTTATTTTCATTACCACTATATAAAATACGTAAGTAGCTACTATACATACAACATAAGTTACCACTATATAAAAATAAATTCTAAAATATAGGCATTATGGGTCTAGTTTCATAGCTCTCATCATAAAAAACACGATGTTGCAAATAAAACTGAAAACGAACTACGTGTAAGAAAGTTATCGTAATTTTAAAAGAAAGAAAGCAAAATAAAAATACATAGAGCAATCCACCGCAAACTTCCACGAGCAAGCGTTGTATCCAGCTGCATGCATGTCCTGAGATGTGCTCGGCGGACCAGGCCGTGTGGGCAGGTCGCGCAGGTAGGCCAGGCCACATGTGCGGGATGCACAAACAAACCAGGCCGTGAGAGCACGGGTCGCGCACTCGCGCAAGAGCGTGACATGTCGCAAATTAGAGTTTGTGTTAGCGAAAAGTAATCGCATTTTAAGGACAGCAGTCCAATGAAAAGCCTTCTGATCTGGGCAAGGCTGGCACATGGTGAAGTCGCATGCCCACGCAAAAACATGACCCGTCGTGAGATAGTGTATCGGTCCTATATAAGCTCAGGTGATGATCCATGAGTAGGTGTATGTAAAAATATACGGGTCATGTCAAAAAAATCCAAAAAGGACGCAGGCGTCAGGGTCGCTCGCTCCCAACGAGCGCGACCGCTCACGCACTAGCATCTGAACTTGTAAGTTTACTGAACTCTATCTAGATTTTCCATCTGCATTTCTGTCGAACTAGAAATTATTTGACTGAAGTTTAAATGTGTACATGCACGCCAAAAACAGAGTCGAACTTGATTAGCTCCGCTTTTATTTTGTCTTAAATAGTTTGTACTTTGTTTTGGAAAACCCCTTCTATATTAATAGTTTAATACAGGCCATCCTGCCAATGGTTTCGGAAAAAAAATCAGTCAAACTCATGTAGCACCCTGAAGCAGAGGTGAATGGTGCTGGTGCCTACGAACAGAGCTACCTTCCTCTTATTAGTTTATACTTTGCGCAAAGAAGAAGTACCTTCCTCTTATTAGTTTATGGCTAGAGCAGCTTGTTTAGTTCTGCTCATTTTCTTTATTTCCTTTTTTGTTTCCTGAGCTATCTGCTAGGAACCTTCTTTTTCTTTCTCTAATCCTTTGCTGTACCCTTTGTACTTCTTGTTTGCTTTTTAATAAATTTCAGTAGGGGCGCAAGCCCCTCCTGTTCGTTCAAAAAAAAAACAGAGCTACAGAGGGGTATGGATCAGTATCTTCAAAGCTGGACTGGATCGATTGGAGTGATTACTAGCACCGGATGACCTCCTGTCTATTTGTTACAATCAATGGTAGTGGCATTACACTAATTTGTGTGCCATGGTTACTGATTTGCATTTTTCGATGCCAAATGATAGAAATGTTTTTGAGAAGGGGAAGGGCAGTGCCTCATCTATCAGCCTGGGCACATTAAGACCGAAAACCGAACCCCGAACCAAACCGAACTGTCGGTTTTTTGGTTTTTTCGGTTCGGTTTCGGTTTTGGATCCTGAGAACTTTGGTGTTCGGTTGAGTAGTCGGTTTCTGACCTGAACAGAACCGAAGTCAGGCTCGCAGCAATCTCCATCTGACCGTCTCCTCTACCCCAATCTTTGATGGCCGATGCAGCCCACCAAGGCCCACGACGCACCTATCTAGGCAAGCCCGTGAGGCCTTAGCCCTCTCCCTCTAGCAGTCTCCCCTCTCCTGTGACCTGTCCGACTCCCTCTGGCCTCTCTCCCTCTCCTATCTGACTCTCCATCCCAAACCCTAAATCCAGCCGGCGGCGGCGCGACCGCGAGGTGTTCTGGCGAGCGCAGAAGCGGCGGCGGGCGAGGCGAGGCATGGACAAGCGACTACTGCAAGCTGCGGCGGCGTGGGTGCGGCATGAGGCGGAGGCGTGCTCGGTGGCTGTGCAGCGTGGCTGCTCCACGACGCGACGGCGGTGGCACGTCGCGGATGTGAGCAGGTGGCGGCGGTCTGTACGAGTGGAAGGTGGAGCCGGCGGCGCATCTGCTACCCCAGGCGAAGCTCCGCGTGTTGCGGATGTGAGCGACTCGAGGCACTAGAGGTAGGCTCGGTTTTTGGGTTTTAACCGAAAAACCGAAGTAAAAAACCCGAACCGAAATTGTCGGTTTCTAGTATTTAGCAAACTGATCGGCTTTCATTTTTTGGAAACTGAAGTTTTGGAAAACTGAATAAACCGAACCGAACTCTCGGTTAAAACCGAATGCCTAGGCTGATTCATCTATACGTCTCCATTCAAGCAAATGCACGCATGGTACATGTATGATGATGTAACAAAAAGATCATTATGACTGAAGCTTTTTGTTGATTTGATTTGATGGAGCTGAGGTGTTTGGCTTGGACATTTTGGAGCGGAGTTAGAATTAGTGGAGTAGAGCAGTCCTAAACAAATCTTTAATATCACCACCTAAAAGGTTTTCTGCACTATCTAGCACTGATTCTTCACTATCCAGCACTGACTCTATCTAGATTTTCCATCCAAATTCAGTGAAACTAGAAATTATGGGACTCGAGTAAATGTGGACGCGCACGTCAAAAGCAGAGTCGAACTCAGATAGCACCGCTTTTCTTCTCTTAAATAGTTTGTACATTGCTTTTAGAAAGAAAAAAACAGAGTCAGACTTGATTTTTTTTTATAAAGGAAGCTTTTATTAAATTCTCAAAGCATTATGTCGAGATGATACAAAGCTTTGAAAATGTACTTCCGGCCTCAGAGTCTAACTTTTTTTTTTGCGAGACCCAGTTACAAACGTAGACGCTCACATGTCGACGGGCATGTCGACTATCACTAAAAGAATATAGCGGCGTTAAATCCTAGAATAAATACAAGAAAATATGAACACCCATGTCAAGTTGGGGACTTTAACCCGAGTGGGTAGGTTCCACCACAAGAAACCCAACCAGCTGAACTACGTCCAATTCGTAGAGTCGAACTTGATGAGTCATCTTTATGTCTCTATTTAAGCAAATGAAGCATCTACATGTATGATGTTGTAAGAAAAGGATAATTATGACTGAAGCTTTTTGCTTATTTGATTCGTTGGATATGAGGTGTTTTGCTTGGACATTTGAGAGGTGAGTTAGAATTAGTGGAGTGGAGCAGTCTCAGACATGCCATTACCACCTTAGATACCAATTTTGTCACGTTGCAATACAGGTGGCATAGACCTATTAGTAATAGTAAGATCTGGCTTGGTTGCGAACCAACCACTTATGGATCTAAATTTGGTTGGGCATGAACCAAACCTACCTATCCGTATGAATAAAATGAATTTAGGCTTCTTAATTCTTGACAATGATTTGTTACATTTAATGCAGAATCTAGTATGGATGGAGAAGTTTCGCAGTGCCTGATGTTTTTTAAGTGCTCCCACAAACACTGTTGCCTTACTCTTTCCAGGTACTAGTATTATTCTATTATACTCCTATATAGAAAACAAACATAACAGTCAGTGCAAGTGATGACCATTTGACCATTATCGCAAAACTGCAAAAGTACCACGCACCTACGTTTAGATCTGCAGCACCTTTTGGGAATCGGGATGCAGTAGAAGAAAGATGATCATCCGAGGCGCAACTACTCTAGGTTTGTGCTCTTATCCAACTAGCACTACTCATCTCTTTCTCCTTTATCCCACTGTCAATTGTCCAATTATTTCAGTAATTGGTTTGAGTTTTCATACTTTAGGTGGCCACAGAGCTCTGGTAAAACCCTAGCTTGTCCGCGGCGCCACCTTCTTCTGCTCACCCCCCCCCCACCCCAGCCGCCGCCGCCGCCGCCGCCAGCATGGCTAGAGCTCCCCCACCCTGACCTGGCCCGGCTGCCGCTGCTGCTGCCAGCTCCCCTAAACTGCCCGCCGCACACCCCCACTTCCTAACCGGCCTTCCTCCCCCGACCGACCACTTCTATACCCGCCGGATTGGGGGAAATGATAGGAAGAGCTCGTCAAAACCCTAGCTCAGAGATCCAGGAGGAGGAGGAGGCCTACCTGGCGCAGATCCGCCACCATCGCCGCATTTGCCGTGGCTGGCGTGGGGAGGCGGTAGGGCGCGGGCATAGGCGCGGGGAGGCGGTGGGGCTCAGGCACGGGGTGGAGGTCGCCTAGGAGCTACTTGCCAGTGAAGTTGTCGCTGGAGAGAGAGAGAGAGAGGGAGAGTGAGAGAGAGAGGTGCGGGCAGGTGGGATGCGGCCGCCCAAGCGGAAGCTCTAGATAATGCGCGTTTTGTTTTTTGCTTTTCTGATTATAATGAGCCGGCAAGGATGCACGTGAGTGTAAAAGTATTTGCTAATTGAATAGCGTTCATCTTTGTGTGTCCTATAGAATTTCCTAAATATTACGTTATATACTCCCTCTCTCAAAATATTTAACATCGTAGTATTTAAATTTTATCCCAAAATAATTATCATTTTCACTACTCAATACAAATTTGTCTTCGCCTAATACATCCATCTCTATCTTTATTTTTTGAAGGGCATTTTGGTCTTTTGCTTTCTACATTGATCTCACTGAGAGTCTAAAACGTTAACTAATATGAGACAGAGGTAGATAAACTGCAGCAATGTGATGATGAAAGAAATTTGTGAGTCTTTCTAGTTAGCGCGACGGAGGATGCGGACGCCATGCCAAGGCCACGTTCAGCCATTGGCACAGGGACGTTGACGAGGAAGAATGCTGTCAGCACTGGGACGGAGGTGTAAGAGTCGGGACTCGGGAGGGGCTCCAAGCCCTCCTCACATCCACCCTCACTGGGGTCAGAGTCGTCATTGGGAGCGTCGGCTCATCGTCCAGCGGCTGCAATGCCCAGTTGGAGGGGATGGCAGCGTCTGGAGCTAGACTCGGAGACGGACCGAAGCCTGGAGGCACGCACAGGTCGCAGCCGTGCACAGGGCACAACGGCGACACCAAGTCGTGCATGGCGCAAAATGGCGCTGGTGCTACCAGGTGCCGAAACAGTGGTCGTGGTGCTCGAAGCGTCCTCCAAGGCATCCTCCAATGCGCATCTGCAGGCCAAGGCCACGGCGTTCGCCGCGAAGGCATTCACCGAGAAGTTCATAGAGTGCGCGGAGGAACTCCACTTGATGATCAGTGAAAAGGAACCCAATACGGATGGCACGATGGTATGCTATCATAACCTATTGGAGATTGACAGAGTTGCAGGAGGTACGAAGCGATGGGGCGGCATTGTACCTTAGGCAGATTTCCTTCCTTCGGTGACCCATCTGTAAATATGCTCTCCTAGCATCATCCCTAATATCATGGTGGAATTCATCAATTGGATTTCTTAGACCTGGATCGGCAACTATATCATTCATATCAAGCTCAATGCGGGGTCTTTTTTGCACAACCCGACTCTCTTGAGTAGAAGCATCTTTCTTAGGAAAAAATCTTTCCATTCTACAAAGTAAAACCAATTGAAATCGGATCACTGACTGACTCAATTTCAGAAACTAACAATGAAAAGAAAAAAAAATAAAAGAGGAATGAAAGAGGGGATCTGATTCTCAGTTTCTCACCCTAGGTCTGAAGGCTGAAGAAGTGAAGATGAAGCACTGAAGCTCCTGGACTCCTGTCTCCTGGGGCTGCCGGCTGCCAGGCTAGCGCTAGCGCTGGCGGCTGGCCGGGCTCCTGGCCGCGCGGAGCAGAGGGCCGGACCGCCGGAGGCCGAACTGCTGAATCAGTCAGCAGAGGGCGGGAGCCGGGAGGGGCGGCGCGCCGGCGCCATTCACCGGAGCCGGAGGGGCGGACGTGGACTGGCCGCCGGCGGAGCCGCGAGCAGGCGCGAGCGCGACCGTGTGGGAGGAGGAGGAGTCGCGGCGGGCGGCGTCGGGGCTCGATGCGGCGTCTCCGCGTCGCCAGGAGATGGTTGCCGCTCCTCCACGGCTCCACTGCTAGACTGGATCACTGGGCTGCTTTTTTTTTAGCTAACCTAGGCATGTTTCAGCCCACGGGGGGGATGCAGCCCCCCAGCCCCCCTTGCGTCCGCCAATGCTTCGGTGATGCTTACAGTTCTTTCTCTTGGAAGAAAATAGCCAGGGACGAGCTCTATGCGCTGATGATGTGTTGCGAGTAGTTATGAGTAATGTAAAAGAGACAGTGAATGGAATGAACCAATGAGCCCTTCATTGATCTGATATTTAAATAAGAGGAGAAGAAGTTTGAGGACGTGCACTTGTGCGATCAACGAGAATGAGACGTGAGGGTGTGGGAGCCCCCGAGGGCGTGTGAACGTGCAATCATAGTTGACCATACAGGGAATGTCCAATCTCAAAATCAACTTCAGATATGCTCAATCCTAAAATCAACTCCAGATATACTATTAGATCATCCCTTATACCAAATATTTGTAACACCGCCGAACCTGAATCAGGACTCAGGTCGTAGGAGCCGTACGTGTGCACACGTCACGATGCAAGCGGCGTGGGCCTGTCTGCAAGCCTGCTAGGCCCGCCCTGCAAAACAGGCCCGCTGGACACCCACCAGTGACTTATTTTTCTGTTGTGAGCTAGGGCAGTCGGCCTGCTAGCTTACGCGGGCATTGCGGGCAGCATGCAAACTCCTGCATATCCTACGACTCATCCTTCCGGCTCACGTACCGTACATGCTAGGCCACTGCTGCCGCCACCTCCGCCGCTCCACCCGCGCCCATGGCCGAGGTGCCCGCCGTGGCCCCAATGCTGGTGCCGATGCTGCTCCACCCACCCACGTCCGCAGCCGAGTCCCCCCGATCCGGCGTCGCTGTCGCCGCCGCTACTCACACAGCAGTGCAGACCCTCCCCTCCACGTCGTCTGCAGCCTTCGGGACACTACTGTATGGGTTGCCGGCCCCGAGGTCCACGCTGCCTGTGCTCCACGACGCGGACGCCGATGGCCGGACGCTGCAGCAGGTTGCTATGTGCTCACTAATCTTGCACTGAAATTGCTCTGAAAGAGATGTGCTCTGAAAGGGCTGCGGAAAATGATGGTCATGTTTAGCTGTAGACCAACTGATAGTTGGAAGTGTATAGCGTGGTGTTATGGAAGTGGATAGCGTGGTGTTCCTGCCATTGATTTCTGTATGAGCCTGGCCTGTTTGTAATCTAGCCATTGTTGTTGTGTGTGGAGCATCAATTGTTTCTGACCTCATGTTGGATATCAAAGTGGGATGTAGGAGAGGTGCTTTTAGGTGGTACTAGCTACTAGGACTCTTATCACATTACAAGGATAGGGGTTGCTCTCCTCCCTTGCTATTCTGCAGTGATACTAGAGGGCATTGAGTTGTAGCACCAATTGACTGGAAATCATTCCAGTCAACTCCTAGCACACCAATCTCATATAAATAGATGGCACACGTTGTATGCTTTGGGACAAAAGATGCCATACAATTTTTGTTGGGGTCTTCTCATTAGCCCTGCGCTCAGTGCTTTGATTAGAGCCAATGCTTTCTTTGAGTGTTCCTGAAGAACTTTTCGGTGCATGTGATACTCAAATAGCATATGTACTTTCGGATGCCAAGTATTTGTTTACAGTCACAAGCTTAGATTATGACTTTACTTTTTATGAAGCTCGGTTGGAGGCAATGAAGTTATCAGATCTCCACAAATTGTAGAGTTAGAATGGTGGTTCATCTCTGATTAGTTCCCTTGCAACGCTGATATACATTGCCACCAAGTAACGCCACTGCACACTGCCTGTCGCCTTTGGTGCAGTGGGGCTCCTTTTTCTCCACAAATTGTAGAGTTAGAAAAAGGAGCCCCACTGTATCTAACTGGAATGTCTAGTTGTCCTGATTCCTGAGACACAGGCTATGATATGTGAGCACCCTTTGGTGCTGATCTGTTTTAATGCCTAAAAAAGTCTTGATATGATCACTTGCCTGACAGAAAACCCTCGCCTTCTAAAATTCTGTTTGCAGTATTTATTATGTAAAGTGAATGTCAAGGTCCAATATTTGTCATCTCATCTATGTTCTGCTATTCTGCTTCTGATATGAATAGAAGCTCCTTTTTACCCTGGTAAAAACTATTGTGCAGCTGGTACGTACCATTGTCAATTGAACACGTGACCATGGAGTCTTTGGTATTAGGACTTTATAAAATATTTGTGATTTTGTCATACTATAAAATTATTCCCTGATTAAACTGAATATTCTATTCCAGGTCATGGCATGTGTTGAGGTGGAAGTTAATTTAGTCATGGCAGGGGGCTGAGGGAACTTGTTTGGATGACCTCAGACAGAGAGAAAGGGTTGCTGAGTTTCACCATGTTGTTAACTTGAGAGTTTCATTTATTTGTCAAGCAAGGTGGTGCTAGTCATTATCTTCTCTGCGTAACATTTCCATTTGCTTCTTTAGGCAAAAGAACATCGCCTTGTCTGCCTGTTCTTAGCTTGCGTCGTACTTTGACTGTTCTTAGTTATTTAATTTATGTGCAGAACAAATTGTGTCGTATTTTTTCTATCATGTTGACCAGAAGGCCTGCAGCTTCCAAACAACGCTCGAAGGGATTATCGTTCCATATTGATGCTTGCATTTGTTGCTGTTAGCACTTAGTTGTTAGACCTTCAGAGCCTA
The DNA here is from genome assembly GCA_022457205.1 of Saccharum spontaneum. Lineage (NCBI taxonomy): Eukaryota > Viridiplantae > Streptophyta > Magnoliopsida > Poales > Poaceae > Saccharum > Saccharum spontaneum. Next base: position 21,841,587 of record CM039595.1, on the reverse strand, counting down.
GCACTTAAAGAGTATTTCTGTGTATTAGATAATACTAGAAACTGTACTGTCTAGTAATTTTTCTTTCTGTGGTGTGTCTCGGTAACAAGTTGTTGTTAGAATGACAATGCTGCAAGCGGTTCTATTATGCCAAGCTTGAATAGGCGTGCTGTGGTCGCTACTGAAGAAATGTACTACTCTTTTGCCGTGTTCAGTTTGAGGAACTGAATGTGGTGGGTAAAATGTGATGTGTCAATCAATCACTGTTTTCTAGATTAAACTTGAATACTGCAGTTCCAATGTTTATTCTGTGTTGACAAAAAAGTGGATTCAGTGCTGATCATCCAATGTTTCGGCCTCACTGTGTGCAATGCTTTGACAAAAATGCTTTGAAGATTATTGCTGATCATCTGTAGTACAAAGTATGCATGCGGGCCATGCAGACTCTGCAAACTCCGCCGCCAAGCCCAGCAGATGCATGCGGACTGCATGCTTCAGTCCTGGTGGACGCCCGCAAAGCCCGCAAACTTTTGTTGCGGTAGTAGCGGCGGATTGCAGGCGCTCTGCAGAGCGGCCCGCTTGCATCGTGACGCACACGGTGACACGGCGGTTATCTGCCAGCATTTTGGAGCAGTGTGTTCGGGAGTGCGGCAAGGCAAGCGATCCCCACACGCCACACTCGACCAACGCTCCCTTGTGTTTCCGAGAGAAATGACAGCTGGGTTCCCTTTGCACTCGCTTAGCCAGTGGGCGACCAAGATTTACAGATCTCTGCTTACAGGAACAACAAGGTACTATACGAGAACCAGCAATATAATGCAAATATGATTCATCATGATTCACGGCAGCCTCTTTAGTCTCCTGATCATTCATAGTTTAGTTGGTCCTCCTGTAGTCCTCTGCTCACTAAGAGCTCAGGATTAGCAACCACACGAGTAGCAGAGTAGGCTGGTACGACTACAAGTTAAAAACGAGCAGTGTATATGTTACAAAATGATAACATCACATCCTTGTAAAGCAAAACAAGAGTCCTGAATAATCCAGAAAAATTTTCGTCATCAACTGACACACCAATCCATCGCCATTCTCGAACTTGTAACCTGTGCAACCACGGTTAAGAGGGGTCAGCCATTGGGGTTTAATTTTTCGATTGCTTTACGAGTGAGAAATTGAGAAATAATATATTATCTTCTTCCACTAGGACTACCGAAAGCAGCCCCACAAGGAAGCATGGGCCAGGAACATTTACCAAAATAAGCTAGCAAAACACTACTCGTATATATTAGTAACAGACGAAACGTACCAATGGCCTGAAGCTGCCGAGTTCGTGTGTCCTCCTAGGACTAGGAGACAAGGCACCAGCCCTGATTAGGTCCCCTAATCATATAACATGAGGAATGTGAGAGACAAGGTGCCAGTCGGACCCCACTCCTCGCTTGTAACGAGTTTTCAAACCAGGGCAGTTATTACTAATGTGCAACCTTCGGAGAGCAGTAAGGCGTTGTATGGATTGGGGCAGGCATTCAAGGGCAGGGCAATGCTGGATATAAAGCTCACGAAGTGCAGAGAGTTGTCCAATCCACTCTGGCAGCTCTGTGAGGGCTTTGAATCCCATCAAGTTGAGACATTTAAGTGATGTGAGGTGCTGAATGACGTCAGGCAGCTGCTTCAGACTATTGTCCCAACTACCGATTTCCAATCTGACGAGGGACCTAAGGTTCTTTGCGGATTGAGGCAGTCTTTGCATCATTGGGGTCCACCGGACATAAAGTGATCGTAATGAGCACAGTTCGCCAAGCCAATCGGGCAGCAGGCCAAGGGAAGAGCAGCCTACGATCCTCAATTCCTGCAGGGAGGTGAGACTCCGGATGCTCTCAGGTAACTGTGTCATTCCATTGCATCTGATGATACGTAAGGTCTCTAGTTGTGTGTGCTGCTGCAAGAGTTCCCAGCTGAACGATGACCCCATCATCATACATGTTAGCTCCAGTTCCTTGAGGTGAGAAACTGCTGAGTGCATACTGTAGGACGAGGATTCATTAACACCTGGAGGAAGCATTTGGGGGAAACTAACTGGGGATAGCAGCTGCATGTTGCTGTTATATAATTGCAGCTTCTTCAGTGACGGTGGGAAGTAAGGCTTCATATTCAGTCTCGGGCAGCATGATATGGATAGATAGGACAGGGCAGGGAAGCAGCATTGCCCACGTATTATTTCTTCCTCGGAATTTTCAAAATTGCTTGTTACGGTCCACACCTCTTCTAAATTATCCATTACGTACAGGAAGAGGGACTTCAGTGAAGGCAACACCCAAAGTCCGCACATCTGCTTCAAGTTTGGACAGTTTTCTAGTGTCAGTTCAGTTAGAGATATGAACTCACATGGTCCTGTTTGCTTCAACATTATGGCTTCATAATAACAAGAATCATTTTGTTTCATCATCCACCATGGCAAACAGTGACCTCGGTAACCAGTGATTTTGACGTCCTTAATTTGTGATGGTGGTTCCAGAGCCCTCAGGATACCCAGCTCTTTTTCCATATCAAATACTAACTCTTCTTCAGTTCCACTTAAAGACCAGTCCAACACTAGACTCTGTATGTTATTCATCTGTTTCAAATAAGATTTCCCTGCATCTCCTAGATCATTCAAGTACTTGAGATTTGTAATTTCCAGGTGGCCACTTAGCTTATCAAGATTTCCAAGCTCGGAGATACTTGCATCATCTCGACCACACCCAACAACAAACAAACCCAGCTTTCTTAAACAAGTCAGTTGTCCAAACCCTGATGGCAGGGAACGAAGTATTCTACAGCCCTTTACATTCAAAACTGTCAGTCTTTTTAAGTTGCCTATATCTTTCGGCAACTTCACTAGCCCCCTGCAGTGTTCAAGGTCTATACATTCAAGAGTGCTGGTCATAGTAACCCATTGAGGTAGCATGTTAATGTTGGTACTGGAAAGGTTAAGAGTACGCAACATATGACATAAAGATTTCCTTGGCAGGGCCTGGAATTTCCAACACATAGATAAGCTGATTGTCTGTAGGTTGTTGAATTCCCAAATGAATTTCAACTTATCTTGTTCAAGAGATCCACATCTAAATATATGAAGGGCCCTTATGTTTTCAATTTTACTTAGGGTGACTGGTATCTCACTGAGCTTTCTACAGTAAATTAGTTTCAAGGACTGAAGATCTCCACAATCACCAATGGACTGAGGTAAACTCTCAAGATCAGTAACGTGCTCCAGTTCCAGTGTTCTTAGCTTCCGAAGCTTCCCTACAGACTCAGGTAGTATCACAAAGCCCTTACATTTAATAAAATGAAGTGACTGCAAATTCCAACAATCTGAGATAGCCTCCGGAAATTTGGTGAAACTAGCATTGTGGATTTCAAGATATCCAAGATATTGAAGCCCTAATATGAATGATGGAAGAGGAGTATTAAATTTATAGTCTAGGACAACACTGCGGATATGCTCACTCTTCTTAACCAGGTTAGGAAATGATCGGTTATCTCCAGCCACATATAGAGCACGTAGCTTCTCAAAGCCCCTTTCAACATCTTCATTCAATGATGTCAAAGATAAATATCTGCATTGGCATGCACAATCCTTGGTTATGTTCTCTGGTAGAGATGTTACCACTTCATTCTGCAAAATATATTGAGCAAGATCATTAATCAAGTCATGCATCCAGCATACTCTTATTTCATTAACCTCTGTTTCAGGTGGCCCCTGAAGAAAGCCGCCTTTCACAAGAGAATTAAAGTAGTCACTTCCAATATCCTCTGGCTGCTCCTCCTTCCTCCACTTGATGAATCCATGGGCTATCCATTGTTCAATCAAGTAATCTCTGCTAAATATATAGCCTTTTGGGAATATAGAGCAAAGTGTAAAGCACTGCTTCAGATGATCTTTCAAGTGAATAAAACTCAGTTTCAAAGATGCAAATACACGATCTTCTATATTCTCTTCATCCCATAAATTACTCTCTTTAATGGTTCTCCAAGTATTTATTCTTCTCTTTTCTTGGAGAACAGATCCAAGAGTTTTTATTGCTAGCGGCACTCCACCACATTTCTTGACAATATCTTTTCCAACTGTAATAAAGTCAGAGTCTAAATCCTCCTCTATCCATCCAGAACTCTTTAGAAAGAAGCTCCAGCTGTCTTCCTCTGATAAGAATGGCAAGTTGAATACAAGCTTAGATTGCACTGCTTTTGCAACATTTTGATTACGTGTAGTTAAAATAATCTTGCTTCCTGATGCACCATTGTTTATGTGCACTGTGAAATTTTCCCAATCTTGCCTTTCCTCATGCCAAGCATCATCCAAGACAAGTAGAAACTTCTTGCCACTCAATTTGTTTGAAATTGCCCGGAGCATGTGTTGTTGGGCATGCAGATCTGACTTTTGCTCAATAACGGCTTCAAATAGCTTGCCAATAAGTTTTTCCCCACAAAAATCTTGAGATACATGGACCCAAAATATTGAATCTTTGAAGTGCCCCTTTATCTTGTCATCATGGCAGATGTGTCTAGCCAAAGTAGTTTTGCCAGAACCACCAAGCCCAACAACAGATATTATACGACCATCTTCTCCATTGTTAAATTCTAGAAGCTTGGAAATGATATCAGTCTTCAAATGATCCCTTGATGGTATTTTTGACTCTTGAGCATTACTCAACAAAGATTGCTCCATGACTGCCTTGTCATTTCTACTCTGAACTGGTTGGTCCACTTGAAAACTATGTAGTATAGTATTGGCATCGCTTCTTTGTTTCACAATTGCATCAAATGTCACCTTTATTGCTTTGATCCTATGGGCCACCTTGCGCCGGAACATAAGCAGCTTTGGTTTTGCACACAAGTCAGCAAAAGCATGCTTTTTACGGTCGTAATGTATCCTGTGCTTCTCATCTTCTAGCCATACTTCATCAAGTAAATCATAGATATCATTAGCTAGATTTCTCAACTTCATCACCCATCGAAGTGATGGGTCTCTCTCTATTGCTCTGTCACGAACTGCAGATAGCCAGCTTGTAATCTCTGTATGTATATCCTGAAGGTCTGAGAGATCTTTTTTCACGCCCGTTATGGCCGCAAACTCACTGCATATCAGTGAACCCAGCTTGTTCCCTGCAACTTTCAGTAGTCCAGATGCTAAAGCAGCCTCAACTCCAGTCATATTTCAAAGGCTCCCTTGCCAATTCTCTGTAGTTGAAATTGCAGAACTAGCAATTAGGAGCAGTTTTTCAAACCAAAAATAATATGGTGGACACGTTATTATATAGCAACTATAATTTCTAGCTCCTGAATCGTATGTTGGATGACAAAGGATTCTAAAGTTTTTTAGAAAATTATAAAAGATGTGATAGTTACGAATAGACATAAGCTATATGGAGAATTCAATTTGTATATTCAATTTATAAAAAACAATCTGGTCCTATGCCTGAGCAACCTTCTGTGATAGCTATATGAGCAGCAAACCAAAACGAATAGTTTAGATAGGGAATTAGGGATCCTTTCTCTGCTGTGTACTGTAGACTAAACAAGTCCATGCCTCATGACATGACTACTAGGATCAAATAACATGTATGAGAGGATAAAATATCGGTCAAGAGATGGTTCAAGAAATGAAAGATTAATTAGCATATCGTATGACCTGTTCCGAAGGCCAGAGAAGCAGCAACAGATGTATGCTGCTCACCACGTTAATGCTTGAGTACTCGTGGTCCTCACTGAGAAGAGCCAGAAAGAAAAAAACTCAGTCTGGTTAGCGAAGAATCTGATCATGGAAGCAAACAGGATGATATGCATGCAGTGATGCAGAAGGAATCAGAGCATGGACAATGTTCGCTTTTTGTACTTCTTTTCCTGTTTGTATTTTAATCGCTTGCAAATGAAATTTCAAATAAAATTCAGAGCATGTACCTTGAATTTAAGCTTAGATCAGCTGCCTTTTTCTATTCCATTCCCGAACATGGAATTCAGAGCATGCACTGCGCCCTTGATACAACTACATCACAGTAACCAGTATATTCACAGATCCAGCTACGCATAAGCAGCTGCAGAAACGTAACGCTGAAGAAAACGAACCTGAGGCCTACGAGCTGACCAATGGCTGGAAGCGGTGAGGCGGTGCCGGTGTTGTTCGTTCTTGGTCGTGGAACAGGATCTACTGGTTTATGGTTAGACAAGAATCAGCATGGACATCGTCGATCTGACCAACCAGCTGGATTGTGGCGTTCCGGTGAGTGATGAAGGGAGTAGCGAGATGGATTGGTTCCGATGTGAGGTTCTTGCCCACAACGATCGCAGTAGCTGCTTGGTGGCTTGTGTTGGCTGTATGAGCTAGGAAGGAAATGTTGATGATTCTGGTTTCTGGGAAGAAGAGGGTGATTGGAGTGGTTGTGTTGACTGTGCAAGGTGGGAGGAAAGTGCGTGACAGCTTCAATTGATTTGCGTGCAGCGTTTTAGTTTATTCCACACTGGAGCCTTGGATGCTGGAGTAGCTCTGAGCCACCACGTGAAACGCCGGCCAATGCATTTGCATGAAGAAGCGTGGAGGCACCCCAAGATGCTCTCTTTTTTTTTGCGTAACCGCAAGATGCTTTCTCGTCACACGAGATGACGAGCCAAGACTCACTGAGGAGAAATGCAACTTGGCAGTGGACATGGCATGGTGCTGGAGGCTAATTAACAAAGGTAGACGGGATTTTTCAGTTACAATGCTGGAGATGTAATGGAAATCACAAGTGTAGAGAGATGGTAGGTCCACTTCAGTGCCTCCCCATCTAGTAACGACATACAACAACTCTTAGAAACGAAGGTACCGCGAAACTTCCCACGGCATACAACAACTCTCGCAACCATAATCTAAACCAGATGCATCGTCCGCACCCAGACCTGGGGTCTCACACGCAGAGTTGCAGACCTGGGGTCTCATTCCGCTCCCCATCACGGAATGAAAATGACGTACAACAACTCTTGGAAACGAAGGTACCGGGAAACATCAGTCGCAGCAAAAATCCAAACCAGAAGCCTTATCAGGACCCAGAACTGGGGTCCGTCCTTTTGGTAGCTTTTGGTAGCTTCCTTTTGGTGCTTCCTCGTCACCTTTGTCTGCTTCATTAACACAACGAAATTACGAAAACTCAAACTTTGGCCACTAGCTAGAAAGATCAAAACATGGACCCAAATGTCAGAACTGTGCTAAATGTGATGGCCAATTTGCAAACTGCATGGCAACGGGACAATAAACATTTCGGAAAGCAATCCAAACATGAAAAGGCAGCAACATATACTAAGAAAAAAAGAAGTGGCCATGTAAAGTCAGTACAAACAATCAAAAAAGAAGTTAGCAGATGGGTAACCGTGTATAGCGAGCATGACCCAAGTTATGTACACTGTGATTTTGAACATTGAGTGGCAATTTAGTGATTAGAATTGACATATATATGTCGAGAAGGATTTTCACATGATTTGTACTCCCTCAGTCCCAAAAACAAGGTATCCAAACGATTTTAAGACAAAATAAGAAGTCTGGCAAATTACCACCTTGCCCCTTACTTAAGATATAGAGAGTAGTTTAGTAGTCGTTTTCCTTAATTACTAGCTGCTAGTTTTGGATGACGCCAAGTTTAAAAAGAATCTCATTTCCTACCAAAAAAAGATGGAGAGGCAGAGAGAGGATTTGAAGACCCAGAAAGATAACATGTTTCCTGAGTTCACACTTGACAACATGCTCTGCCTCAATTACGTGGAAATTTTAATAGAAACTTCTTACGATAATGCTATCTTGAGGATGTCCGGACGGACGGACGCAGTTTCCTAGTAGCCCGCACGGGTCAACGTCTGTACGCGCGCATGCATCCCAAACGGCCACCAGCCCATGTGAAAGAACAGCGAGGGAACCGCGCTACGCGTGCATGCGCACCCCTGCCACGTAGTCGCAGGGCCCACGCTAACCTGCCACCGGTCGGCCCCACATGGGCCAACGTGTATAGTTGTTTTGCTCGCCCTTGCACAGTGCGTGCTTGCCCTACCCGCGGGGTCCACGTGCAGGACCCTGCCCTTCTGCTCGCCAGGGGTGTTCGCGGTCTCCCGCATGTGCTCCCCAAGGCGTCGAGCAGGTGCCCTCCCAGGTGTGCTGCGGCCTCGCACCTAGGCTGCCAAGCAGGTGCTCACCTAGGGTTGCACAGTGTTCGCCGCGAGCTCCACGATGACAAGCCTTTTCATTCGTCCAACCACTAAGGTGACATTGCGCTGAAAGTGCATGTTACAAGCGTATGTTTCAAGTGTTTCAGATGTTTTATCTAGATGTTGCATGTGTTTCATCTACATGTTGCAAAAGTAGATTGGGATGTTCCACGTGTTGAGATAGCTATACACATATGTTGAAAGTGTATGTTTCAAATGTTTCAGGTATTTTTAGAAGCATGTTGCAAGTATGTGTTTCAAATGTTTCAGCTATTTCATGTGGATGATTGCATGTGTTTCATGCGGATGTTCCATATGTTGTAGTGACTATACACATATGTTGCAAGTGTGTGTTCTAAATATTTCACCTGTTTCGTAAAAAATGTGACCAGCAATTGGTGGGGTTGGCTTCCAAACTGCATTATTCATGCCATCATCATGTAGAGGTTGGTTCAAAATCACTAGCTTGGTCTGAATCAACTACTGGTGATCTATGCAACGCAGCAAGGATGATATGCCACAATTTGTGTGTGAGAAAGAGAGGACACTGAGTGAAGCAGATGAAGAGGTCCATGCGGTAGAAGGTGTTTCCTCTTCTAGCTGCAAGATGTTTGACAAAATTTCCAGCTGCTCCCTAACATGGTATACCATCTGGTCATTTCCATGCCATAGACGTAAGACGTCGGGTTAGTTACCTTCTACATTTGTTGGGGTTGATTACTCCAAGATGCTAATTAGTTACCTCCTACCTGAATTTAAAAATAAAAAATGTGTAAAATATCAAGACCAATTCAAATAATATTTAGTGCAACCAACTACCGAAGTGTTATCTTATACCGTTGGAAAATGAATGAACCATCGCCCATTCAATACAAAGGACAATGGTCAACCAACATCAATTGGCAATGACTCACCAAATAACCGAGTGTCCTTATAACATGGATTCGAAACTATAACCATTTGCCATGTGTCATATTAGCACCGTTAGAAATTAGTTTTCCAGTCTATTGCCCGACTTGTCAACTTATAACTCTCGGGAATAGTTTGTACTGTTGGCTATTTGATACAAAGACCAACTGGTCAACATTAGCCATCGGTAACACCATAACCGTTGACTATCATGCTTCCCTATGGGCATAGGTTGTGTTTCTAGTGGTCCATGACTTCGGCTGTGTATAAGGATTGCGTGGAATTCATTTAAGTATGAGATCTGTGGACAGGCGCGAAACACGGTAGTAACGAGTAAATCTTTTTGATACAGAATAGGGATTCTTATGTCGATCTGACTTTCGTCGGATATGCAAACTATTGCGTTCGTGTGGTTAGTTATGTAGAGTAACTTTGCCTCATTTGCGACTTTCCAACAAATCATCTGTGTAGTCAGAATCATTAGCTGCCATTTCCTTGTTGTTCAGTAAGATTCATCAATTGAATATTGACATACTGCGACTTTTGGAAGTTCGTACTTTGCATGGTACCTAACTATCTAGCTAGCAGTCCATGTAACTCAAACCTGTCCAAAATAGTAGCCAACGATTTCTGAGTAATATGTAACATGCACAGAAGATATGCCATGCATGTGCATTAGCAGCGTGTTTGGAATGTTTATATGCTGCGTACTCACACGCCCCTTGTGATCCTAGTTCTCATGCTGACCGGCATTGTTTCATAAGCCTTGAACCCTCGACTGCATACGAATCACAGCTGATCTGATGATTTCTAGTACTAATCTAACTATTTTTTTCTTAAATTTCCTTGCATCAAGATGATGTGAAGAACTGAATGGACAAAGGACTAAGCCTTGCTCCGTGTGAACTAGCATGATGCCAAAGTTATAGTGATGTGAATAAGGGGTCATGGATTTCGTGCCACCAAATTTTTCTTAAACTAGTAATTGATTGAGACCACTAGGTTGGTTTGTTCTGGGTGAAAATAGCAAGTATTTTGGTTTGCTTTGAACGGTGGTAATCATTTAGTGGGCTGTATATTGGTTGGGGAATTAACTCTTCACTTGACCCTGTTCATGTTGTTTTGGGCTTAGATCACGGCCCATTAGCAGGCACGGCACTCAGTGAACATCCAAAGGGAAAATTCTCAGCCTTGACATGCAATGAATTTCACACAAAGCAAAGTTAACCCAACTCCCAGTCTAGTCTAATCAAGAAGCATCCCATCCTCTGCATCAGTCACGAAGTCAGTTAGTGAAGTGGACAACACAGGAGAAGCCTCGGCCCAGCCCATGAAGAGTCTGTGTCAACAACGCAGCCCAAGCAAAGTCTTGTCTTGAAAAAACAATGGAAAAGAAATGGAGCCATTTCGGCCTAGCCCATGAAGAGTCTGTGTGAAATGGAGCCACTTCGCTCCTCATCCAGCTTCCTCATCCAAGAGAAAAGAAAAACCGAAGCAACAGTCAAATGGAGCCTCATCGCCCGTCAAACAACAACCGAAGCAAATGAGCCTCAGGTAGGCATCAGCAAGCCCATCTACTTGGTTTGGTACGGCGAAGCCCATGTTCTTCCCTAGTGAAGCCTACCGCAACACAGCACACCGCACAGCGACAAAATTATTACAAAATTCAGCTAACTTCATACAAAGTGTAACATTAATAGCCAATACAAAAAATAAAATACCATCCATAGGAGGCGAAGAACTACATTGACCTTAATTCTAGTAGCTGAGGATACACATTTTTGGATAGGATTAATGAGTGTGAAGATCTAGTTCCAAGATCTAGGTTGGCTCTGAAAAACTCTGTATCCTTCTTTGTTTAATATTGTCCGAAGAAAGAAAGCAATAGTAGCAAATGTTTTAGGTTATGTCTGGTTAAATATATCTTTTAGAAGATCATTAGATGGAATGAAACTCTGAGATTGGCAGATTATTGTGGCGACAGTGGCTAATATTAATACTAAGAAAGGGCAGGGTAACTTCTTTTGGTGTCTGCATAAAAATGAAGAGTTCTGTGTTAAGTCAATGTACAACTTTATTGTTAATAATGAGGTGAAGATTTCACAAGAAATGTGATGTATGAAGGTGACACTAAAAATTAAAATTTTGTCGTGGTATGTAAAAACAGAGGTCATTTTGACTATGGATAACTTAGCAAAGAGGAAATCAAATGGCAATAAATTTTTGTTTCTTCTCTAGCAAATATGAAATTATCAAACATCTGTTTTTGATTGTCATTGTGCCAAATCTCTATGGCGTGCTGACCATAAGTTCTGGAGTTTCTGCTGCCAACCAATGTTGAGCACTTATTTGATACTTGGCTAAAGTGAGAGGGCAAAAACAAAATACTCTTTTATTGACAGGGACTATTTGGCTCACAAGAAATGACTTTGTGTTTAACCGGAAACATATTTGCACATACTGTTAAGGGGGCTGCTACAGCGCACCAAGGAACTAAAAGAACCAACTAGTACAAATAACTATTTTATTGGGTGTTATTCTTGTTGGGAAACAATAACCCTAATATTATTGTGGGCTCATACCAAATATACCCCTGAAGGGTTAAGACTATATAAAGGAACCTGTACTGATCTATAATGAAGATGAAGAGATACGAGTTCCACAGTATACCTGCGTCTCCTGTGTATTCTTGTGTATTGTTTTTGGATTAGGCAAGGGAGACGGAATTAATCTACAACTTCTACACGTCTTTTCTTGGGATCAGGAACGGAATACGGATCTGATAATCCGTGGATAGGCCGATTCTTAACACGTTATCAGCAGCTCTTCCAACTGGGTGAGACGTTCTTAATTTATTGATTTATGAATCTTAAAATACGATGCTAATCATGGTTGATTTCTGTTTTTCCAACGCCTTGACTCGTGCCTCTTGATTGAGCGCCGCCAACTGGCCGTGAGCAATTGTACACCATCCGCCGCAGCCTCAACTTCGGAAAGGATCAAACTATTCGATTTGATTAATCAATACACACACAAGGACATATGTACATGGATACGATCTGCATCTTGTCCATGTTTGCACGAAAGAACAAAGGCCACGGTCTGATGCGGCAGGGATTTGTTCCTCCCGATGGAACGCAAGCCACTCACTGTGAACGCCATCCACCATGAGCGAATCCACATGCATGAGGTGTCCTCCCGAAGCCACTTCGTCGTTTTTCCGCGCGTATGCTATCGCATGCAAGGAAGACCTCTCTTGATAGAGAGAGCGGATGAATGCTCGCTGCGATCATGCATCGACTATCGAGTCACCACGGCGACCTCGTCAGCCTCGACTCCATACTACGTAGGCAGGTCTTTGGCCCTTGCCTATATGCCTTACGCGGCATGAATTTTCCACGCCGACAAATGAGCCACGGTTTGCGATGTTGATTCTCTTTGTCATTGCTATTCTACTAGACTTATATTATAAATCCTGTAGATTTTAATAATAATATTTCTAGTAGATCTTATGAGCGAAGACTAGTAGAATTTTTTTTCTTGAACGAGCACATTCTAGATGTACCATTGTGGGATATGCCTGACTGAACTCTAGATAGAGTTTTTTTTTATTGGCATAGCCCACACTAGGCCTGAAAGGCATATCGGCCCCTTACCGCTATACTAGAACCGCATCGCTCAAAATCGGACACAACATGTGTGGCGCCTGAAGTTGTCGCCGTTCGGCTTGTGCTACCTGCATACTACCATTGAGCGGACAATATGCACTTTGCTCTCCACTACGGCGATGCAGCCTCATAGTCGCCCGTTGCGGCAACACCATGCATCCCTGCTATGCTCATATCATGGTTCAATACATGTAGGCCTAGATGGTTGTACTGCCATGCACTGTTCACCACCAGAAGTGGAAGCATGATATGTCACGCACGATATACAAACACCCCGGTACCTTCGCGCCAGTTTGAAAAGCCCCGAAGGTTCATGTATTTTTTTATGGCAATATCTTACATATGAGTTTGAGTGTATGGTACTTATGTTTTCAGCTATTAAAAAAAACCTGAAGTTAAATATAATAGCAGGATTTTTTTTGTGGTGGTATATTATGCGGATATTTATGATCTGACATATGTTTTTGAATAAGATGGTTGATATTGGCTTTATGTTTTCCTTGCATTGTTTGTATGTGTATATTATATGGGACAGTAATCATGAAGTATTACCTAGGCCTATATAAATTACCTGGAAAAACACATATGCTTGGAATATTCTGGGAAATAAATGAAATATGTATGGCTACTTAAGACCATTTTTTCTCTCTAGCGTTCTCTTTTAATGCTTTGGTTTATTTACCAGAAGTAACCTGAAGAAAAACCATTACATGAGACTTGTTGGTATATCACACAACTGAATTTGTGATTCTTTTATAAAAAGGAGAACTAATACCTCACCTAGGCATATTTGCCAAAAGTCAACATGTTGCCCTTGTCTCTCTGCTGCGGAATAAGCATGAGATGCCATCATAATTGAGGTTTGTTTCAAAGCAACATTATATCCCCCTAGGAATATATTCTGAGTTTTTTCCTAATTAGTGCGAAAGCACAATACTTCTTCCTGATGAAGAAAATTGCATGTCCTTCCTTGGACTAATGAAGACCTGAAGTCCATATCAAATCTCAGAATAATTAGAGGTACCCACAGTCGTTGAAATGATAGTGGGCATCATCTTGGGAAACTGTTGTATAGTCTACAAGTACAGTAAGACGAATTATATGGTGGAGTGACTTCTCTATGCAATAATATGCTGGTCAGTAGTCCTGTTCATGCCACACCTCAATTAATTTATTAAGATCTACCTTGTCATCTGCCAGAAGATGGAAAGCAGGCAACAAGTATGAATCTCACGTCACAATAAAGCTGGAAGCTAATTTTTGGATATTAATTAATTATCGGTTATAGCAGTCATCCTAGGCTCTGGAAGGCCATATGGATCTTGACAACTGTATATGTTTCTTAGATGTACCTTTTACCAATGAAAAGTTGTGCTATTAGTTGAGAGTTTATCCTAGAAGGATATTGGTCACTATTGCTTTTGCAAAGCAGCTGTTTTTTTTCTCTTAAGTCAATGACTTTGCATTAAAATAATATTTCCTAGATAAATAAAAATCCTTGGCTTCTCTTCATGCTGAACAATGAATTGATCCAAGTCATGCTTTATATAGAACATGGAATATGTTGCAATAAATATAATGACTCAATTTTTTTCTATGTGGTATGAGTAATTGGGTCAAATTTGGGCAATAAACAAAAAGAGCTGGACTATGAAATAACTTTGCATCTGAAATTTATGCTTGGCAACCATGGCTAATTGCCATATTCTTGTTGTATCATACTTATGCACACCAAGCTTAACGCGCCTGAAAGCGCAATGCCGCCATTAGTTGTCTTTTCTCATGCATAGACCTAGAAGGTCAATATAGGTAATGGACAGATTGATTGTCAATTATACAACAATTGGTGAGCATTAGCCCCTGAAGGATTATTGTGGCTAAATTGTGGGTTACGTCAGTAACTATAGGTGTTAAGTCAGAAGACTGCATATGCATTTGTTGAAACCAAGAACTTGCAGAGCATAATTTATAATTCACCAGAAGTTATGGACTCAACAAGAAGTTGATGATATATATACTCCTCCTGTAGAAGGAAATATACGCAGTATTCATGCAACTGCATTATGAAGTCCAAGCTCACTGCATATAGTAATAGACCCCCTAATAAAGTGCGTAATATTTTCCCAAATAAACCACCACTAAAGCATACATATACACCACTAGAAGTTGGTGAATGGGGAATTTTAGTATGCTATTAAATATCTCGGCATTAGGGGGAGATGAAAGCCCATATTATGAAATGCCTTGATATTTATGAATCAAAACGCACAAATTCAAACTAAACTAGTTGTTTAGTTACACTCCTCTATTCTGTAGTACGGAGTTATGCCAGATAGCTATTTATATTGATGAGGAGCAACCAGATTGGTTAAAATCTAAATGAATGCTTCTACCCGAAGTAGATGTGGATATACCCGGGATTAATTTTATATCCATTTGACATTGGTATTTTGATCAAATGATGCGGGGACGCCTGCAAGTAAGATCTAGTGGCCTAAGTCAAAAGCATATGCTCATGAAGCAAACTCACATTATGTGTGATAAAACTCCTCTCCTACTCTTGTAGAGAAATCACCCTGCTGGTGAGTTACCTCACGACGAGGTTCATCCTGAAGATGAAAATCCTAGCAATGCGCACGTCTTATAAAGCTAGGAAAACGGAACCGATCTATCGTTTTGGGAAATAACGAAGATCATTATTAAGATGTTTAAAGTCGGAAAATATATGTCGACATTTGTTTGCCTCTATAATTGCTAAATTAGTCTCTTCGGGAGAACCTGGATCCGGAACAAAGTCCATGGCAAGAGTGCTTGAAGCTCTCATATCGGGTCAAATAAAACATGCAATTGAGGTTGAACCAAAAATCGCTAAGTGAATATCTTGAACCTGATGTTCGGATAATTATGGGTCATCGTTGAATAATGGTGGTGAAAAGCGATGGTTCAAAAGGTCCTAATAGAGACCAGTTCCGACATAAGTTTTACAAAATATGTTCCACTATATAATAAATCTGGCTAATGGCATGAATTAAAATATGCAGTTATGGGATTATGAAAATCCATGATGAGCAACATTGAAATCTTGTACCAATATTGTCTTTTATGTGACATGATCTCCCTATAAGGATAATAACTCCATGAAGGATTTTCCTTGAAGGAATGCATGGTTATAAGTCTGAATGCACCAAAGTAAGTGAATTCTTTGAAAGGAATAAAGACCCATATAAGACCCGAGAAGTAAGAATGAAAAGAGGAACTAAAAAGAACAAAGGTATACCATATAAGCACATCAGCTTTTACTATGAGTGTATATATACTTGTGATATAATGCGTTCTCCACCTGAAGATTTGGAGTTGAAGTATCCTCTGAAAAAAATGATATATGTGGTGTTACTAGCAATACTTTCCCCGTTACGCTAGAAATACAGACTTGTGATGTCTTACTATGTATTAAAGATTAAAGATTCTTGAAGAATCCATAGTCAATCCTAGAAGGAGGCACGACTATTATGAATCATGAAAATTATAATGATATAAGAGTAATGATTATTAATCACATCTGGAAGATATGTGTCATTGCTACTTTAAGTTGCACAAACATGCATCCTGATATATGCATGCTAGAATATAATATTTTCTATCTCAATGTTCTTGAAGAATAGCGAGACAAATGTCATGAAGACTGAATAGTGTGGAAATCTTGTAATATCACTGGCACTATCCACATCTATATTTATTTCCAAATAATGGTTAATGTCATAGGAATGAATTACTTCAACAGATATCATCATCAGGGGGAGTATTTATGAGATATTGATTATCATTCACGAGACTCTGAAAGTCTCAAACATTGTTGAAGGCTTTATCATAACACCATTTATGAAAGTGGGTTTATTGTTTATGTACACTTCATATTTTTACCTCACGAGTTCCAGAAGTAAGATGAGGCTAAAATTATGAAATGATCCTTGTAATGTATGTGATATATTTGTTAAGTCTCTATGTGCACATGCTTCCTGTAGAAAGCGTTCTTGGCATAGCAGGACAGTTACAAGGACCAGGGGGAGAATTTCCCTAGAATATTAACCCTTGATCAGAATTCTAGAAGATTCAAAATGATATGATCCAAAAGGTTACATAAAGATATAAGTTGTACTCTTTTTCCTTGATGAGTTTTCCTGAAGTTTCTCATGTAAGGTTTTAATGAGGCAACAATGTGCAAATGCATTAAGCGGCACTATGTACTCTTTCTCCATATTTTCCCACTGGGTTTTTAGGAGTTTTAATGAGGCATGAGTTGATCGCGGTATTCGCCCAAGGGGGAGTGTTGGGAAACAATAACCCTAATATTATTGTGGGCTCATACCAAATATACCCCTGAAGGGTTAAGACTATATAAAGGAACCTGTACTGATCTATAATGAAGATGAAGAGATACGAGTTCCACAGTATACCTGCGTCTCCTGTGTATTCTTGTGTATTGTTTTTGGATTAGGCAAGGGAGACGGAATTAATATACAACTTCTACACGTCTTTTCTTGGGATCAGGAACGGAATACGGATCTGATAATCCGTGGATAGGCCGATTCTTAACAATTCTAAACCATCAAGATAAATGATCATTTTCTTGGGGGTTATTGAAGTTTCTTGGATGTTGGCAGCTGATGGCATACTTGTAAGTACTTGACATACACTTAAATAAATATGACATGTGTGCATTAAGTGTCTGTGCCATACACTTAAACAAATCTGGTCAACAAAGCCCGCCAGTTGTCAGCCACATTCCCTGACGTCTAGGAGAAGCCGACTTTGGTGCTGGTGCTAGGGACTTCATTGACGGGTGTGTGATCTTATCGCATGACTCATTGGTTGCGTTGGTGCTGCAGAGGAGTATTTAAAAAATAAATAACAATGTGCCCATGTGGGTCTCATTTTGTTCGGCCCATTTTTTCAACAATAATCTTTGAATGGTTCGTGAATCAGACTTACAGTTTATAAGATGTTGTATTTCAAAAATCTGAATCATGAAAACATTTCATGCAGGCATGTGTTAGAGATGTGTCAGCAGGGTTGATGGAGGATAAGATTCGAATAAATAATTAAATAAGTGCTGGTTGCAATTGTAATATAAATCAAATTGTAATTGTGGAATATACAGAGTTGTGGATGTTTTTGTTTTGGTGGGAGCACATCAGGGGACAATCAAACAAAGAAAAAACAAACCGAAAGGCATGCAGGGTGCGCGTGGGAGGCAAGAATGAAGGAATATTAGGGGGGCTACATGCGTACAGAATAGTCACTCCATGTATATACTACAATGTTATAGAGTTTCAACGACCTGCATCTCTGGATTT
Organism: Saccharum spontaneum; assembly: GCA_022457205.1. Lineage (NCBI taxonomy): Eukaryota > Viridiplantae > Streptophyta > Magnoliopsida > Poales > Poaceae > Saccharum > Saccharum spontaneum. The sequence continues at coordinate 21,823,472 of CM039595.1, read as the reverse complement.
CCCATATACACCAAAGAATCGCAAATATCGGTATTTGTCACCGTTTTTCTTACCCCCAATTGAGTCCACGTATAGAACATGCAGCACAGTGATATTCTGGTCTGTAGTAATAAAAATTCATGGACCTGCATGATGATTGAGATACCATCTTACTATTACTAATTAAAGGCCCTAACAGAGAAGACACGTTAGAAAAAAAGAAATCCTATAAATTCTCACAATAATCATAAACATCTGGGCTTTAATTTGGTACACCCTTATCATCACCACCGATAATAGCCACTGAATCTATTGTAATTTTAAAAAAATTACCCACCTCCGCCATTATGAAAAATACATAAAGTAAACCCTCATTGTGCATCTAAATTACCCACCTCTAGCATTATGAAAGATAAAATCAAAATAACCCCCAAAATTTTTACATAAATTGCCCACATCTACCGATATGAAAGATAATTCAAAATAATCCTCTAAATTTACATCTAAATTACCCACATTTGTCATTATGAAACATAATTCAAAATTACCCACCTCCCGCCGCGTGCCCTCACCTAGTTCTGCAAAGACAGGCCAACCCAAGCAGCAGCGCCACGCACCCCTCTTGCTGAGCTCGGAAGAACCGGGACGGCCTGTAGTAGAGCCCAGCTGTTAAAACAGTTGCTCAAAAAAAAAAACAGCCGGTAAAACATGCTCAGCGAGCCAGAATTTCCGGCCCATTTTCCATGCGCAGCCCAAAAATCTTCTCCTTTTTCATTCTTTTAACCCTTTTATCAAGGTGCCAACTTTCCAAGTGAGCCAAACATATTAGGCACTAAAGTTAGCATTTTCACAAAGAAAAATTTTCATGGTTAATCTCAAGCATCTCACCACATCACTAAGCACATCCATATGCATATGAAACTCACACTTAGTGGCACTAGCTATAACCGTTGCAACTAAAAGATTTTCCCTCTTTATAGTACGGCTATCTATCTTAAACATAGTCTATCTCTTCTCTACTCAACCTTAGACCAGTGAAATGAAATACCCTACAAGTATACCTTTACCTTGTGCATTCCATTTTATGTCCAAGTTGGTGATGCCACACAAGCATCCAACCTCCAACTTCATCAAGCCACTTGATCATCAACACCAATCAACATTTGGCTTGATCTCCAATAGATGATATGATCCACTTCATGTCATCACGTGGCCTTATTGGTTCATCGATCGCAACTTCACTTGTTCTTCATCACTCTTGCACCCAGTCCATCAGTGCCAAGTCCTTGCTCTGGCTTCACTGCCACATGGTCCATCGCATCCGAGCCTTTGACTTGCCCTTCACACTAGTAACCCGGTCCTTCATAGCCAAGCCATGTCTCTTGACCTTATCCACCTCTCCACCATGGCTTTAAGTGTTACTCACACTAGTGTACCTATGGACTAAGCACCTGTGTATCTCAACATAAATACACATTAGTCCACCTAGGTTGTTACTCAATTACTAAAACCAAAGTTTGGGCTTTCACCTGGGCATATATTCTGATTTTGTTTTGATGACTCTTGAAATCTTTAGCAGTGGCAGAACCAAAAGATTTTGTATATCAACTAGACTACTGCCTAAGCCATTGCTTAACTTTTGGAACATCTCTCTTTTAGCGTGTTATCTGGCCTTTACAAACAAAAAATTATAGTCACCACAGTTTTGCATTGAATAATTTGTGGATGAATTTATGCTATTTTAGACTGGAGTTAAGGTTTTATGCTTTACTCTTCGTTTTCCTGCCTCCATAGGTGCATCATGGTGGTGCTGGAATGACAGTCACAGGTCTTAAAGCAGCGGTGTGTGCTGTCTCCATGTCTTTGTGTCAATGTAAAATAGTTATAATGTCCTGCATGATGGTGCTGAAATTAGGTGAAGCACCCTTATATATAAAAGCCGTTCCTATGCTTCTTCCATACCCAATGCCACCAATGCAACGAAAGAATTAAACCACTACTTGCCTACTTATCTTTCAGGCTAAATGTAGCACTCTAACACATTGCATCGGTGGAATTAAACATATGTTTTCTGCATTATTTTGTTAAATCTTTAGGCAGTTAGAAATAATAGTTGGATCTTTAGACTATGATTTGCTTGCCCAAAGAAAGACGAAAACTTTAGTGAGGTGTGGTATTAGCCAGTTAGTTCTGAATACAGACCATGTCATTGTCAAGATGGAATCGATGCACAACATGTGCTACAGCAGTACAGGACTTGAATACATGATACACCCTGATTCTACTTCTACTATTAGCCTCCTGTGGTAATTCAGTCTGTTCCCTAAGTGTTGCGGAGCCTAACTGCAGAAATATGTCCAGGTCAGTCAAAATATTGTTAAAACTAAGAAGATGGTGGAAGAATCCTCTGAGCTATGTGGGCAGAAGGAAAACTCTGAGCAAATTCCTAGAATGCAGAGCAAGGATGGAAAAAAGGTTACCTTGCAGTTGGTATAAAAAATAGCATGTCAGTGACTCATGTGCTGTATCCGATGTCTTCAAATAGCATGGTATGGTTGTGCAGTCTCCAATCTCTTTGTACAACTCTGTAGTTTTTGGGGTTGCTTATGCATGATGCATGAAGGAATGAAGAGGTGAACCAAGCAGTATATCGAGAAAAAAAGGGCATGTTTTGAGCTATTTATAACAACTAGCAAACATGCCCGTGCGTTGCAATGGGAAAAAACAAATGTTTGACCTATATGCTTCAGCTTGTTGCACATATTACCATCAACAGTTAATTTGCATAGGTGCTACTACAGTTGTGAATGGTTGTTGTGGTTTCTGTAGCAATCACAAATGAACGGACACATTAATGAAAAATAAAGAACGATAATGTTACATTTTTTACCCTATCTATATCTATAACATTTAAAAGCTATACTTTATCTTATGATAACTGTGACATCTCTAATATAAATTAATATTGGCAAAAATATGACATTGCTCTATTAATTCAAAACTGAATTAAAATAAAACCTTGATAGATTTATTTTTCTTCCATTGTAAGGCACAACAGTATTTACTCGTAAATATATCATAATTTTAGTTTCATACTATTTATGTGTTGGTAGAGCTAGATATCAAGCTCCATGACTTCTTTTGTGGATCAATAAAAATATCAAATATGTAATTCTAATATCTTAAGTCGATAAGAGGTTAGTCATCGTTGTGCAAAAAAAATGGTATATCCGTTGATGAGTATGATTGAGACCTCTCTCGATTTTTTTATATGTTATTCCTTTTCGAGGGTTGCACTGGTATATATGGACAACTTAGAGATTTGTACTTGTATATGATATCTTAAGTCGGTAAGGGGTTAGTTGTCGTCGTATCAAAATTTGGTCAGTTCATTGCTGAGTATGATTGAGACCTCTTTCGATCTTTACATGTCAGCCCTAGTCAAGGATTTTACTGGTATATGCGAATAGCTTGGAGATTTGTACGGGTACATGTGGATAGCTCGGAGATATATTTATTCTGATTAAACTAGATGACAAACCGCTTAAGATTTCAGTTCACATTTCGATTAATTGGGCTATCGGCTGATCTAGGTTATAATAAATTTTATTCCCAATGAAAACTATGTCAACAACTTATCAAAACTACATCTCAAAACTACATCACCAACTTAGTCATAGAAATATTTGTTTATTAGGTGAGAGTAAAAGCTTTAAAGATCCATAATACTACGTATAAGAATTAAATAGCTCAAACCGAATACAATAAAGTATCTATTTAATTCGGCTAGGCATATATACGTACAATGCAACATCGGTCTCGCCAATGAATCCCAAAATAACACATCATTAGTCATGTACGTATATGTCTCCCAAACTTCTTTGTCCTCCTGCATGCATGCAACTTCTTTTGCCGAACCAAGAAACCACCAGCCGCATGTTTATTTCCTTATTTGCTTTTGCTTTCCCTCATGTAAACAACAGGTCAAGTGGGAGAACGGCTTCTGGACTTCGCTTGCCGATATGATCAACGTGCAGCACCTGGACTCCACTGTCCAGAACCAATTGACGTGTTCCCATGCCTCAGCGCTTAGAAAATTTCTTTTGAGTCCAAGAAAAATAATGGTGCAGGTCAACGTAGAGGTTATACTTGACTCATGTTCCTAAAATATACGTATTTAAGACTGAATCTTGGTTTAGGAGGAGTCTTATATCTTACATGTATGTGGAAAAAAATCTTGGCAGAAATTTTGCCTCTTTATTATTAGGTATAGATTCATTTGATTATAACAGGGTCAATGTTGAACCTAATTGTTATTTATTTGTTTTTGTCATCAGGCTTCTGAACCACCTTATTTGTGAATCTTTATATTGGAAATATGATTTGAGAAGACAGGAGTACCTAATCATCAACTTTGTTCTGCAGATCAGTGTCATGCATCTTAGATTGCCTCATATATTGTATTAGTTTGAATGTTGATTTGAAAGGATTGCAATTCACAAAGATATCACCACTGCAATCTAAACAGCTTAGGTGCACTTTTAATCTAAACTGCTTCCAAGGAGGCGTTAGCTAAAGTGAACTACAGGTGTGTTTGCAAGACAGTTTCACCATAGAAGTGTTTTGATTACCTATGCCTATACTCAAATCAAAACCATGATGCACATGAGATATTTCTTTCATATATGTGTTAGCTGGAAAATGTATGGGTTTGTGTGGATTTTAAAACCCATGGGTACGAACCTAGTAATCAGTATATGCTTCCATAGACCGTGGCAACTACTACTACGATGCAAATAGCTGGGCCTGCACAGCTGACGGGTCTGATTCCGCAGCGATAAGATCGCAGATCCAGACTTAGCAATGGCACCGAAGACGAAGAGGCTGGCAGCGGCACCTAAACCGGCTTCTCCCACATGTCCGAGATGCAGCTGACAATGGGCGCCTTTGCTGCCCAGCTGCAAATCATCATCAATGGCACGGTCAGCCGGCGGCCATTGGACCATGAAACAAGAGAGAAAACAGAGTTGCAGAGAAGAAGGGGTAGAGATTGAGGACTCACTGAGGCAGAGATAGAGGACCTCGGGAGGGAAGACGATGCCGCACAGGATCGGCAGGTACATCATCCTCGCCGGATACAGAGGCCTGTCAAGCACCTTGTTGACGTCACTCAGGATCAGCGGGGAGATGCACCACAGCGTGCGGTCGCCGCCATCGTCGGCCGCCAAGCTCAACGAGTTGACGAACGCCACCAGCCTGGTGTAGCACTCGCTCTGCGGCAGTGCCGGCGTCTCGGGATAGCTCCTCGTTAGGAACTGCCCACACGCCATGCTCTGCCACGTGAGCGGGGTGACGTGCACACTCCGCCGCCGCCGCTGCCGTGGACATGGAGCCAGCAGCAAGGTTTTCTCTACTGTTATTTTAAAAATCTCGGTGGCCACAGATAAACGGAAATATCGGATATATCGAAAATTTATCAGCGATAGAAATAAAATTTCGGAAGAATTAGACAAAAAATTACTCATTTTGTTCTAGAAAGCACATAGATCATTTCTAAACAATCTAATATAAAAAACTAAATAAAACGTATTATCAATTGCTTATTCAACGAGGAGGGCACTGACATGGTTGGAGCGTGCTGAGTGTGTTGCGGCGGTGGCAACTTGAACTTAGAAGAGAAGGGGAGAGAAAATTAAACATGGATTAACGTTAGAGTATTGGGTGAGCTTTGGCGTCTATTTGGATGACAAAATTTTAAAAATATGAAAATTTCGGACGATAGAGGAAAAATTTTGAACCCAGCCGGTAAACTGGATACCTCATAAATTTTGGATTCTACCGGCTGATATTTTTTTCCGTGGCCAGCAGTGCTCTCTGCTGCTACTGACACAGAAAGACCACGGAAGCCCGGCACCACCGAGAATGGCTGTGGCACTATGTTGCACTTATCGCATATTTCTGGCGTCTGCAGGACGGGAGTAGGCCACGTTGGCGATGTGGAATTGGGGGTGCCGGTGGCGGTTTCCACACATGTGTTTGCATCTGCCATGTTGGGTTTGTTTGTCTCCAATTTCTCATGAAACCTGGAGACTACACTCGCTGCACACTGGAAGACATGTGTGGGATCGATTTGGCAAACGCATATATCACACTGAGCCAGCAGTGGTAATGTGTCGGAGTTTGTGTAAGTGCTAGCGAGTACCAGTGAACATGGCATCGACCCCGGAACTAGAAGGTGTTGCGCTGATGCTACACGGTCATGCCCACTAGAAGACGATGACGAATGAGTGAAGAAGTGAAGATGATGAGGTGCTCATCTGAGTGGATATATAGGGTGGGGGGGTGGGGGTGGACTTATTGACCTTCATGCTATTCATGCTATCCAAGACACGGTAAAGCACGCATGTTTCATTCTCATTCACCTGAAAAGCTTGGGTTGTGTGATTAGTCTACCTTTGGAAATAGTTGATAAATGATCACCAACTCTTTGCATACCTCCTATATTTTTCAAAGCATTTTTATTACTTGGTATCCTTGAAATACATATAAACCGGTGCTTGTTTTAGCAATAGTCACATAAAACACTTGTTCAATAATAGTTGTCACCAAGTCTTTACCTGATAGCAATATTTTCAAAAGATCACAGATGCTTTAGCAATAATCACATAAAACAGCTATTCAATTGTGAGTAAATATAGGATGCTATCTTTTGTATTAACATTTTGTAATCCTATACTGAATTTATGAACCACAAATAAATAGTCTCAATTGAAATAAAAAAGTTTTAGTAGCATAATTTAAAAACTTGCAAAGCACTACAACTTTGGTCCATGGTGTGTCTCCATCCGAGATTGTTTAAGAATTTCAAAATTTTGAATAACCAAAAATAATAACTTTAAATAATATTTTAGAAATCGAAAACTTATCGACTACAAACTTGTATATCATGTTGACCACTACAGCTTTGGTATTAACCATGTGAACATTCGGGGTCATTAGGAAATTTTAAATTTTGAATTTCAAAATCTAAGAACTTAAAACAAACTTGTATTGAGAACTACAATTTTGGAATAGACAATGTCAACATCCTAGATCATTTGAAAGTTCTAATTTTTAGATTTTGAAATCCAAGAACTTAAAATACTTTTTTGGGCAAAGCTGCTGGGCTCGAGTGCTGGAGTACTAGCCGAGTGGCCATTATGGTTCATGCTACAGACACGGCTTGTAGACTTGAGATTTGGTGATAGGTAGCATAATGGGCATGGCGGCGGTGGCACCGGTCCTCTGTCTAGAGCAAGCTACTTCAGGAAGTCCAAGTTCCCATCACACTGGGATTGTGTCCGTGCTGATGAGATCAGAGAAAGAGTCTATCAAAAGCCAGCAGCACTATGGCACACTTTATCAGCTGTAACCAACTGCAGCCTTCATGGTTAAGTCATAGTTGCTCTTGCTCGCCTGCGGATAGGAAACAGCATTTCTTCCGCTCAGATTGACATGTGACAAGCCTACACCGAATCAAGCATATACAACAACAATTTGGTAACAACATTTGAATGATTCAGTAGCCTCACAAGAAATTAAAATCTGTAAAATCGTTCAATAGAATAAATTTAGAGCGCATACTAAAATGTAGAAACTATGACTGACAAGTGGTGGGTGGCTTCCAAACTGCATTATTCATGCCATCATCATGTCGGTTAGTTCAACATCACTAGCTTGGTCTGAATCAACTTACGGTTATCTATGCAATGCAGCATGGATGATATGCCACAATTTATGTGTGAGACAGAGAGGACACTGAGTGAAGCAGATGAAGAGGTCCATGGGAAGGTGTTTTCTCTTCTGCCTGCAAGCTGTTTGACAAAATGTCCAGCCGCTCCTTAACATGGTACTCTCCAGTCATTTCCATGCCATAGACTTAGGACGTCAGGTTAGTTACCTTCTACATTTGTTGGGATTGATTACTCCATGATGCTAATTAGTGGAGCTGTGGTTAATAAGAAAAGTTTAGTAAATTCATTATCAAGCTCACGAAACATACAGTTTTAGAGAGTGATATAAATAATGTTCAACAATATGTCTTGATGGCAAATGCATTTTGACAATGTTTGGATATATAAGGCACATGGATTGTAGGGCAATAATGCTCTTGGCAGATTATATTTTAGGGCATCCTGCGAGTGTACCGTTTCTCCATTAATGTTGCACAATGTTTGCATATATATGGCACATGAATCGCATAGCAGATTTCTGCTAACAAAAATTTCCTGCTTGCATTGTCAGTATGTATGCAGCAAAGCATGAGGCCTCAGGGTGCTAAGCCAGATAATTTTGTACAACCCCTCAACTAATGAATGCAATTATAGCTTGATGAGGATAAGTGGAATTTGTGGTCTGTGATATAGACTTACAATTTAATTGATCCTCAGATACATTATTGTTTAGTCCAAGCTGACAGCTACTGTTTTATTAGGCAATTGTTTGCTCTAGGGGAGAACTGGAGAACTATGTGTATATTTTGCAGTGTAATGTAAAAGTTTGATGCTCTACAATTATATTGTGCTAAGCTTAATCTTTAGCTAATATTTAGAATTGAAACTGATTTGGTTGTTTGCTGTCTGTCGCGGGGCATGGTGATCCTGTACTCACCAATGTATGCCATCTTTGCCACTGTATCCATGACTTTTATGCCTGGTAATCTGGTCCACTTAGTGCCATATTTGTTGCTTCTTGGAAATGCTCAGTTGCTGCAGTTATCTTGTCAAGTGTTTGGTTGCCATGTGTTTTCCTTAGAGGAGGCTGGTGGCTAGGGGGATCAGTAGTCTGGCTAGAGGGGATGCAGCGGTGGGCGAGCAGGGGATGCAGCTACAGGCAGGCAGCCGATGATGGGCTTGAATGAGTTGCAAGGGAAGGGGTGGCACAGATGTTAGACTAGCAAGGGAGTGAGCAAGATCCAGGGGGCGTACGGATGCATGGGCGGGGGGACATTAATTGTACTGCTTGCGGCAGGCATGTGCACAAAGGGTCTGTTTGGACAAAACCAGATGGTGCTTTTTTAATTCGATAGATATATATGCAACATTACGTTCTACATGCATAGAAGGGAAGGAATATTTTATACTAACCTAAGGAAGCATGGTATTTTGACGATCTATTTCTTGACTTCAATTGTTGATTGTGATAGTCATGAACTATGATGGTTCCAGAGATTTTTTAGGGACCCTAAGCACATGTGGATGTTCCAAAGAAACCACATGGCAGGCATGCTTGATACTTTAAAATCTGCATCTTGTTTGGCAAGAGGTAGCTTAAACAAACCTTGACAGGGATCTCCACTGATAACAAGCTATAACAGCTCAGTTTCCATAACATAAAGAGCAGAGGGGGAGAGTGGATCTCTTTGATGAAGACCTCTTTAAAATTTGATTTGTTTATGGGACACCATCATTCAAAATAAAGTGAAGAGTCTTATGACGATAGCACCAAATCAATCCAATGGAGCCACTTGTCATGAAAACAAGGTAGTATGAAACAATTCAAAATTAGTTTATTCTAAATTATAAGACATCCTAGGTGAACTAACTACCCCCTACTCATTTATTAATGACCCAAACCTAGTCACATATATACATGCCATTGATGTCTAAAATGAACCCAACCACCATGTTTAAAATACGGTAAACATAATATTTTCTCATGATTAATGAAGGATTACATGTGTCATTAGCTTTACCTTATTACCATCCGTGGCGTATAATTCTAGGATACCTTATATTTTAGAATGTAGGAAGTTTGCAAACTTTAGCTTTAGAATGATAACTTCCCCATTTTCTATTGTTGTTGATGAATGTACAACATTCGATCGAAGACCGGAGAAACCAATAATCTGCAACCACTTGGATTACGGTCTTTTGTTGGGCTTTATATTACACATGATGAGAAGAACTGAATTAGAACTCAGCAGGACCTTGTGACAAAAAGCTTAAATGTATTCTTTTTCATGTACAACAATTAACATTATGAGTCGACCAAGCAATAATGCAAATAATATTTGCCATGGCAACACTTTGGCGGGCAATTTCTTCAATTTCCAGATTGAATACTTTTACATCGAAATGGCACCACTGTCAGCTTATGTAGCTTTTCCTTAGGGGCGTCTCTCATGAGCACTAGTGGCTTCCGTACGTACTCCCTCCGTATCGGATTTAGAAGTCGTTTAGAACAGCGACACGGTCTCCAAAACACAATTTTGACCTCTTGTTTTTATAAAAAATATTTATGGAAAAGTGATATATGTATACTTTTATGAAAGTATTTTTCAAGACAAATCTATTCATATAATTTTTTACATTTGCAAACTCAACAACTTAAAAGTTATTGATGATTTATATTCCCAATGTTTGACCCAAACCTTGTCTAAAACGACTTCTAAATCCGATACGGAGGGAGTATTTAGCAGGAGTATTTACTACTGCTCGTCTACTCATCACTTTTACTTTATCTAAACTTGACTGCATAACACAACCATGTACGCAGGCATTTATTACTACTACTACTATTACTATTATTATTATTTTGTACCGTGCGCTTTCAATAGGACATGATGTAGCTGTGAATTAATCACGCCATAGCTATGAATGGCTAGTTTTTTTTCTTTTTTTTGAGACGGCTATGAATGGCTAGTTAGCACTGCCAGGCGCCATTCGTCCTTGCTTCAACAACAATTTCATTCCTCAATGGTTGCTCTCTGTTCTACACTCAACTTATCTCCACCAATAATAATAAACCAATCGGTTTTTGTAACGGCCACAAGCCCACTAAATCACCTTTATCCCCACCAGCAGTCCAACAATAATGCCTACAGTAGAGTATGTACACCCCTGTCCAGTGTCCAGTCAATTATATTACATCATCTCAAATTAGTAAGTGTTCATTGCCTCTTTATCTGGCAGCTCCGGTTTGCAGCAAGCAGCATGTCCAAATTAAATTGTCCTTTTTCATCACCTTTAAGATTCTTACAACTAGCTTGCATGCAGCTAGAGCCCACAAAGATTTGGATTCTTACAACTTACAAGGCGGACTCTGAATTTGTTGAAGAAAAACAACTTTAGCTGCGGGTAACACGCATGTAAGCAGGGACTGCCGCTCAGATTTAACTTTGAAGACTCCAAATTCTAACCAAAGTACAGAGGAAACGCTGGCCTAAAGTTTGCCCTTGTTTTCAGCATGAACATGCTTCAGTCGCATGTACACCTCTTTTTAAAGACACTGAACCAACGCCATGGCTAATACACATGGGAGTGTAGTTAGCATGTGACACGGTTTCTGTTAGCATTGCTCTGAATGTCATGTTAGTTCTGTATCTGCATGATCAACCAAACATAGTTCTTTTGCCTTGACCTCTCCTCTGCACAACTGTCACTTTCTGCAGGCTTGAGTTCCATTAGAGCCTCCATCTTGGGGTAATATTCAGCGTTTCAGTCAGTTCCACAAAAGAGAGTTTTTTTAATAAAAAAAATCTATTACAGGGACAAGTTATCTTAATACTTTTGTTGCATTACATTGAGAGATCACTACAACTATTATATATACAAAGCCAAGGAATAAGGCCTAATTTGGAAGCAAGGGGAAGACATACCTAGGGATGAAAAATCCTCCATAAATAACAAAATGGGTTATTCAAATTGTATCCCCATAGATTTCCCACCCTGGAAGAAGTCATGGATTCTAAAGGGATTTGAGTTTCCAAAAAAGCCCTAAATGTTGATTAGAATCCTTCCTTGTCCTCTGTTCTTCCTTCTCTTCTGTTTCTTTCCATCTAACATGGTCAATGTTGAAACGAATGATGGCATGGCTGCAGCTGGGAGAAATTCCCTACCCGTGGTCACCACCTTCGCATAGAGTTCATAGCGTGACCCATCCCCAGGAAACAAAATACTACAGATTTAGCACAATGTTCTTCAGCCTCGACTTTCGCAAACCGTTTCTTATCAAGTACTGTTTTGTTTCATCTTCCATCTCCTTGCCTTGAGCTAAGTCCAATCGAAGCAGAGGCCATCAGTATCATATATTCTTTACAAGATCAAGATCATTAGCTGAATAGCATCTGCTTCTCTACTACAATACATAGACATATACTACATAGTACTATAGTATACGTATACGTATATATATCATTATACATACACTTCAGGTCTGATGTAAGTGTCACAGGAAAACTTAAATATATACTTCAGGATTAATCACAATGGCCGATCGTTGGAGTAACGGCCGCACTTCTGATGACGATGCTGCTGCTGCTTCAGCAGGCGCAACTGGGCACTGGCGGCGGTGATGCTGGCGCTATCGACGACATATGCTGCCAATGCCATCGTGGCTTTAGTTGTATGCGTGTGGGCTTTTTGTTTGGTGTGAAGTTCCACACAGTGGGGTATTCTATTGGCCATCTGCATCTTATCACTGAATTTGGTGACCTCCAATGTCTCAGGATATAAAAAAACAAGAGATACTTCGGGAGTGCCATGTATGGATAGCAACCGTACTACTGCTACTTTGCAGAATCTCCTCTACTAGTGCTCTTGCTGCACCCACCCTCGTCCCTTGCAGGTGTACATTTATATATCCTGCCATGTACAGTGCGTTTCAATAGGACATGATGTAGCTGTGAATTAATCACGCTATAGCTATGAAAGTCTAGTTGGCACTTCCTGGTGCCATTCGTCCTGGTTTCAATAACAATTTCATTCCTTAATTGTTGATCTCCGTTCTACACTCTACTTGTCTCCACCAATAATAATAAACCAATTGTTTTTTGTAACTGCCAGTCTTCCACTAGCCCACTAAATCACCTTTAATTTCTCCCCACCAGCGGGCCAACAACAATGTGCTAAGTATTATCCGGACATCAACGGCAGGGACTCAAAGTAAATCATATAGTTTTGCCCTGATCTGTAATTTATTAGATTAGCAGATCCATCACAACAGAGGCCATCAACATCTGCATCTCAACCTCAACATCACAGCTGAGGCCATCAACAGTTAGAACATGGCAATCACACCCATAAGTGCGGGTGCCAGCCGGTGCCGGTTAGGGTGTGGGTGCGGGTGCAATATTGGATTCGCGGGTGTCTTCGGGTTGGGGCCCACGACAGTTGTCGGGTCGGATGCGGGTATCATCCTTCAAAAGAATAAATTTAGAGCACATATTAAGACGTAAAAAATGTGACCGACAATTAGTGGGGTTGGCTTCCAAACTGCATTATTCATGCCATCATCATGTAGCGGTTAGTTCAAAATCACTAGCTTGGTCTGAATCAACTACTGGCGATCTATGCAATGCACCAAGGATGATATGCCACAATTTGTGTGTGAGACAGAGGACACTGAGTGAAGCAGATGAAGAGGTCCATGCGGTAGAAGGTGTTTCCTCTTCTAGCTGCAAGATGTTTGACAAAATTTCCAGCTGCTCCCTAACTTAGTATACCATCTGGTCATTTCCATGCCAAAGACGTAAGATGTCAGGTTAGTTACCTTCTACATTTGTTGGGGTTGATTACTCCAAGATGCTAATTAGTTACCTCCTACCTGAATTTTAAAAATAAAAAATGTGTAAAATATCAAGACCAATTCAAATAATATTTAATGCAACCAACTACCAAAGTGTTATATTATACCATTGGAAAATGAATGAACCATCGGCCATTCAATACAGAGGACAATGGTCAACCAACATCAATTGGCAATGACTCACCAAAGAACCGAGTGTCCTTATAACATGGATTCGGAACTATAACCATTTGCCATGTGTCATATTAGCACCGTTAGAAATTAGTTTTCCAGTCTACTGCCCGATTGGTCAACTTATAACTCTCGAGAATAGTTCGTACTGTTGGCTATTTGATACAAAGACCAACTGGTCAACATTGGCCATCGGTAACACCGTAACTGTTGACTATCATGCTTCCCTATTGGCATAGGTTATGTTTCTAGTGGTCCATGACTTCAGCTGTGTACACACTACCGGAGCCGGCTGCTTTGCCGAGGGCCCCAGGCTCTCGGCAAAGCCTCTAAGGCCCTCGGCAAAGCCTTTGCCGAGCGCAGCTCTCGGCAAAGCCTTTGCCGAGCGCAGCTCTCGGCAAAGCGCCTTCGGCAAAAATCCGATCGGAAAATGCTTTTTTGCCGAGTGTCCGACGCTCGGCAAAGCGCGAAATAAAAAATGCGAAAAAAACTTGGAAAAAATTTTTTTTATCGGGGGAGGGGTCCACTGGCCAGCCCTCGCCCGTCTCCGTCGAAGTCGCAAGTCGCCGCATTTTTCGCGCAAAATTTGCGGCTATGCGGTCGGCGGGATTCGAACTCATGACCTCTCACTCACGCGATACCTCCTTTACCACCTGCACTACACACTCACATGCGTCTATATGCCGTTTCAGTTACTCAAATATTATACTAAATCAAGTGAAAAATTGATTGTTTGATACCCTAAACGAATTTAAATTAAAAGGTTGTCAACTACAAAGTTTCATAACTTTTCGAGCTCTATATTTTTCATATAGAAAGTTTTTCCATCCGAGGTCTTTTGAAAAATTCAAATTTTAAAATTTTGAATTTCAAACGTAGTTTTGCATGACAAGATAAATTCAAATAAAAAAGTGGTCAACTACAATGTTTCATAACTTTTCGAGATCTACAAACTTCATTTAGGAAGTTTTTCCATCCGAGGTCTTTTGAAAAATTCGAATTTTAAAATTTTGAATTTCAAACGTAGTTTTGCATGACAAGATGAATTCAAATGAAAAAGTGGTCAACTACAATGTTTCATAACTTTTCGAGATCTACAAACTTCATTTAGGAAGTTTTTCCATCCGAGGTCTTTTAAAAAATTCGAATTTTAAAATTTTGAATTTCAAACGTAGTTTTGCATGACAAGATGAATTCAAATTAAAAAGTTGTCAACTACAATGTTTCATAACCTTTCGAGATCTACAAACTTCATTTAGGAAGCTTTTCCATCTGAACTTGTGGTGCTAACATTGTTCACAAATCTTATATCTTGTAGTTTCATGAAACTACATGAGAGACGTATAGATTTTGTGAACAACGTAATTATTACTTTGTCGAATGAAGAAATGACCAATATAAAGTTTGTAGATCATGAGAAGTTATGAAACTTTATAGTTGAAAACTTTTTTATTTGAATTCATTTAGGACACTAAAATGTGGTTTGAAAAATTGCTTTGTCGAGTGTTTTACTTTGGCACTCGGCAAAGAAGCCTTTGGCGAGTGTTTTTTTGGCACTCGGCAAAGAAACTTCTTTTGCCGAGTGTTTTTTATTTGACACTCGGCAAAGCTTTCTTTGCCGAGTGCAGAGGCTTTGCCAAGTGTTTTTTATTTGGCTCTCGGCAAAGCCTTCTTTGTCGAGCGCCAGAAAAAAAAAACGCTTGGCAAAGCCTCTGGCGCTCGGCAAAGAAGCGGATTCCGGTAGTGACAAGGATTGCGTGGAATTCATTTAAGTATGAGATCTGTGGACAGGCACGAAACACTGTAGTAACGAGTAAATCTTTTTGTCATAGAATAGGGATTCTTATGCCGATCTGACTTTCATCAGATATGCAAACTATTGTGTTCGTGTGGTTGGTTAGTTATGTAGAGTATAACTTTGCCTCATTTGTGACTTTCCTACAAACCATCTGTGTAGTCAGAATCGTTAGCTAGCATTTCCTTGTTGTTCAGTAAGATTCATCAATTGAATATTGACACACTGCGACATTTGGAAGTTCGTACTTTGCATGGTACCTAACTATCTAGCAGTCCATGTAACTCAAACCTGTCCAAAATAGTAGCCAAAGATTACTGAGTAATATGTAACATGCACAGAAGATATGCCATGCATGTGCATTAGCAGCGTGCTTTAGGATGCTTATATGCTGCATACTCACACCCCTCATGTGATCCTTGTTTTCATGCTGACTGGCATTGTTTCATAAGCCTTGAACCCTTGACTGCATACAAATCACAGCTGATCTGCTGTTTCTAGTACTAATCTAACTATTTTTTTAAAATTTCCTTGCATCAAGATGATGTGAAGAACTGAATGGACAAAGGACTAAGCCTTGCTCCGTGTGAACTAGCATGATGCCAAAGTTATAGTGATGTGAATAAGGAGTCATGGATTTCGTGCCACCAAATTTTTCTTAAACTAGTAATTGATTGAGACCACTAGGTTGGTTTGTTCTGGGACAAAATAGCTAGTATTTTGGTTTGCTTTGAACGGTGGTAATCATTTAGTGGGCTGTATATTGGTTGGGGAATTAACTCTTCACTTGACCCTGTTCATGTTGTTTTGGGCTTGGATCACGGCCCATTAGCAGGCACGGCACTCAGTGAACATCCAAAGGGAAAATTATCAGCCTTGACATGCAATGAATTTCACACAAAGCAAAGTTAACCCAACTCCCAGTCTAGTCTAATCAAGAAGCATCCCATCCTCTGCATCAGTCACGAAGTCAGTTAGTGAAGTGGACAACACAGGAGAAGCCTCGGCCCAGCCCATGAAGAGTCTGTGTCAACAACGCAGCCCAAGCAAAGTCTTGTCTTGAAAAAACAATGGAAATCCCCAAGACGAGAAGCAAATGAGCCTTAGTTAGGCATCAGCAAGCCCATCTACTTGGTTCGGTATGGCGAAGCCCATGTTCTTGCCTAGTGAAGCCCACCGCAACACAGCACACCGCACAGTGACAAAATTATTACAAAGTTTAGC
Organism: Saccharum spontaneum; assembly: GCA_022457205.1. Lineage (NCBI taxonomy): Eukaryota > Viridiplantae > Streptophyta > Magnoliopsida > Poales > Poaceae > Saccharum > Saccharum spontaneum. Next base: position 21,806,737 of record CM039595.1, on the reverse strand, counting down.
TAACTTCATATAAAGTGTAATATTAATAGCCAATACAAAAAATAAAATACCATCCATAGGAGGCGAAGAACTACATCGACCTTGATTCTAGTAGCTGGCAAGAGTAGCTGGGGATACACATTTTTGGATAGGATCAATGGGTGTGAAGATCTAGTTCCAAGATCTAGGTTGGCTCTGAAAAACTCAGTATCCTTCTCTGTTTAATATTGTCCGAAGAAAGAAAGCAATAGTAGCAAACGTTTTGGGTTCCGTCCGGTCAAATATATCTTTTAGAAGATCATTAGACGGAACCAAACTCAGAGATTGGCAGATTATTGTGGCGAGAGTGGCTAATATTAATACTAAGAAAGGGCAGGGTAACTTCTTTTGGTAGCTACATAAAAATGAAGAGTTCTCTGTTAAGTCAATGTACAACTTTATTGTTAATAATGAGGTGAAGATTTCGCAAGAAATTTGACGTATGAAGGTGACACTAAAAATTAAATTTTTCTCGCGGTATGTAAAAAAAGAGGTCATTTTGACTATGGATAACTTAGCAAAGAGGAGATCAAATGGTAATAAATTTTTGTTTCTTCTCTAGCAAATATGAAATTATCAAACATATGTTTTTTGATTGTCATTGTGCCAAATCTCTATGGCGTGCTGACCATAAGTTCTGGAGTTTCTGCTGCCAACCAATGTCCCTTATTTGATACTTGGCTAAAGTGAGAGGGCAAAAACAAAATACTCTTTTATTGACAGGGACTATTTGGCTCACAAGAAATGACTTTGTGTTTAACCGGAAACATATTTGCACATACTGTTAAGGGGGCTGCTACAGCGCACCAAGGAACTAAAAGAACCAACTAGTACAAATAACTATTTTATTGGGTGTTATTCTAAACCATCAAGGTAAATTATCATTTTCTTGGGGGTTATTGAAGTTTCTTGGATGTTGGCAGCTGATGGCATACTTGTAAGTACTTGACATACACTTAAATAAATATGACATGTGTGCATTAAGTGTCTGTGCCATACACTTAAACAAATCTGGTCAACAAAGCCCGCCAGTTGTCAGCCACATTCCCTGACGTCTAGGAGAAGCCGACTTTGGTGCTGGTGCTAGGGACTTCATTGACGGGTGTGTGATCTTATCGCATGACTCATTGGTTGCGTTGGTGCTGCAGAGGAGTATTTAAAAAATAAATAACAATGTGCCCATGTGGGTCTCATTTTGTTCGGCCCATTTTTTCAACAATAATCTTTGAATGGTTCGTGAATCAGACTTACAGTTTATAAGATGTTGTATTTTAAAAATCTGAATCATGAAAACAATTCATGCAGGCATGTGTTAGAGATGTGTCAGCAGGGTTGATGGAGGATAAGATTCGAGTAAATAATTAAATAAGTGCTGGTTGCAATTGTAATATAAATCAAATTGTAATTCTGGAATATACAGAGTTGTGGATGTTTTTGTTTCGGTGGGAGCACATCAGGGGACAATCAAACAAAGAAAAAACAAACCGAAAGGCATGCAGGGTGCGCGTGGGAGGCAAGAATGAAGGAATATTAGCGGGGCTAAACATGCGTATAGAATAGTCACTCCATGTATATACTACAATGTTATAGAGTTTCAACGACCTGCATCTCGGGATTTCCGTATACGCCAAAGAATTGCAAATATTGGTATTTGTCACCGTTTTTCTTACCCCCCAATTGAGTCCACGTATAGAACATGCGGTACAATGATATTCTAGTCTGTAGTAATAAAAATTCATGGACCTGCATGATGATCAAGATACCATCTTACTATTACTAATTAAAGGCCCTAACAAATAAGACACATTAGAAAAAAAAGAAATCCTACAAATTCTCACAATAATCTTAAACATCTGGGCTTTAATTTGGTATACCCTTATCATCACTGCCGATAATAGCCATTGGATCTATTGTAATTTAAAAAAATTAGTCACCACCGTCATTATGAAAAATACATAAAGTAAACCCTCATTGTGCATCTAAATTACCCACCCCTGGCATTACGAAAGATAAAATCAAAATAACCCCCAAAATCTTTACATAAATTGCCCACATCTACTGATATGAAAGATAATTCAAAATAATCCTCTAATTTTCCATCTAAATTACCCACATTTGTCATTATAAAACATAATTAAAAATTACCCACCTCCACGTGCCCTGGCCCAGTTCCACAAAGACAAGTGTGGGTGTCACACCCATTTTTAAGGACAAAAATAGGATGCATAAAATACTCATGTGCGCCCCAGGACATGATCGCACACACAAGTAGACAAATTACATAGTATCATCACAGTGCTTATTACATAGCGAATAAATATTTAAGACATAGTCTTGAACTATAAATGATAATAACTAATAGTAGATCTCCAGCGGAAACTCCAAACACAGGAACATGGTTGACTGGTTGACACCAAGACTAGTACTCATTACGATAATCTTCCTCATAATCTTCATCTGTTATGGTGGAAATAGCAAGGGTGAGTCCATGTCGAACTCAACAAATATAACACAGGGTTCATGAGGCTCAAAAGGCTAGACACTGTTTACACTGTTTGACTGCGTTTAGCTTTTAGTCATTATATATTTAGCAATTGTGTAGCATCAAGATGAACCAATTCCCAATAGTGAACAAATGATCAATTGTAATTAAGAATAATGAATAACATTAACATGAGCATAATATCAACAATAAGTAAACATGATATAGCAATGGTGATCATCTATCTGGAAATGTTCCAAGGCCGCTCGTATCCGTGAACACGGCTAGTATACCAATTTTTAACTCTGCGCAAAGGTGTACACTTTCACTGTGAGTCATGACTTCCAAATGCATGGGTTAGCTAGGCCCAAAACACCAGAAATCATATAAAGCCATTCAAAAGTTCGTCTAACAAGTTAAGGCCGCTAGATTCACTCGGCAGGCAGATGTAGAACCCCCCTTCCCAGTGGCACAACAACCGCAGCCTATACACACTAGGCCAGGGGCTCACCCTACACCCAACGTGGCAAGCCGTTCTTACGCCATTTAAGGTAACCACTAACAAGCTAGAAAAGGTCCTTTAAGCAACTAAAGCCAGAGCCATATAGCCCTCACAGCTGTACTGTATGTCCCGGATGATCACGTATAGATAAGTCCTTATGGAGAGTAACCAGAGCATCAAAAATAATACACATGCTCTAGCCCCCTTTTAACAGTAATTAAATCACCTTAATGGTTGATTGCTTAATCCATTAATCAAATTACAAGATCATTGTTCATAGTTTAAGCACTAGCAAATAGCTACCCAAATGCATTCCCAAGGTTGACAAGAAATCAAGATAACAATCACTAGTTTATAATCTCTAAGGTTGTCAAGGTAAGCACGTGCATATGTGTGATAATTTCATTGTATAGGTAACAAGGATAGTCCTGTGTTATACTTGCCTTGATCAAAACTCTCCGAGTGATACTGCTGATCTGGCTCGAAGTAATACTCCTGATCGTCCAGATACTGCTCACCTTCTATACGCGATCATCAATCAACAACACACATACATCCAATCAAACATACACGAAGCAAACAGAGAGATATAATTAGAACAATACACCAATAGTAGCAAAACAGTAATAAAAGTTTATAAAACTCTTCTACACGTTTCTACGATCACACAGACGTAAAGATCACCAAATTCGGAGTTAAAACATGAAAGTTATGAATTTTCTAAGATTTCCTATAGATAAATAAATACTTAATTATAAACTTCAAAAATAAATTATCAAAATTAACTGTACAACTACACTAACATGTAGAGCTCGCAAATACGAACCTAACGCAACTTGAACGGATCAAATCGGAGTTAAAACGAAGATTTTATGACCAAAACAAGTTTAGTGGCAAAACTGTAAATAGTATCATCTTCTACCTTAAGCTGGGAGGACCTCGCCGAAGAGAAGCAAGATGAGATGGGAACTCGATGAAACGGTGATGGATTCACGCAAACGGATATACCACGGTGTAGAGAACGATGAGGGCTGCCTCTTGGTGGTGGTGGCCGGCGTCGGGACGCGACGGTTTGGCCGGAAAAGCTCGTCGGAAAGTTCGCCGGAACGCAAGCTGTAGATGCAAAACTTCGGCGAGAGGTGGAGGGAGCTACGAGCGGCGGTTCGCGATAAGGGTTGTACTTCTGAAACCAGGGCGTCGAGAGCTACGCCGGCATATATATAGTCGTAAGGTTTGGAAACTTTTCGGAATTTCTTAATTTCGGGATTATTTTAATTCCGCGAATAAAAATAATTCTAGAAAATCTAGAATTACCTTTTTGGCCGCGAAAAATAGCCCGGAGCTCAGAAAAATCACGGGAAAAATCCTAGAGACTCTTGGGGAGATAAGGAACTCAACCAAATGAGTTTGGACTCATGAAAAGATGGATGAAGAGATCAAGAAAAAAGATTAAGCTCACGGAAATTGAAATTTTAAATCCAGAAAATGCCAAAAAAATTTCCGATGAGAAGTAAACATCATCCTATGGTATTTAAAAAAATAATAGCACTCACCAACAATAAAGACAAGCATCACACAAACACCACATTATCAAATTAATATGAAAAAGTTTAAAATCAAAATTTTCTATATTTAAATTAGCAGTAACTTAACTTATCTAATAAATTTATTCAAATATTAAAATCATTTATTTTATTTAGTGTTTTGTAAGCACAACCCAAAATAGGAAATTTTGGGGTGTGACAGTGGGTGACCGCCGTGTTAATCCACCTAAATCGAGTGTCTACCACTGACCCCTCAATTCAAGCAAACAAACAACGAGGTCCCCAGGAGCACACGTAGCAACTCCTCTTCAAGATCCGTTTGAGAGAGAGAACGCATCACAACAGTGCATAGATCACATTACAAGTTCAAAGCATTACAGTTTACATGTCTTGGTTCACACACTTAGTTCATCACACGATCACACATTGCAGTCTACATCGAAGTCTAGCGGAAGTCTTTCAACATAGCATAGTTTGTGATAACTGATGAATGGGTGTGCCACAGCCATGTATCTATGAAAGGCAACATCCTTCACCACTCCTGATCTGGCCAGGAGTCGGGAGCATAGAAGAATCCATGCACAGGGGCTGCGCTACCTGCAAAACTTAAGATCACACAGGGTGAGTACTCAAATGTACTCCGCAGGACTTACCCGATATAATAATCAAGGATTATGCATTTAGGTAGTAGCAAGGAATGCGAAACTTTGCATAAAAGCAATTATGCTGAAAGTAAAGGTGATCTATGACATAGCAATTGATAAGCATAGCATAGGCGAACATGTTAAGCATTAACAAGTGGGAACTTGATCTTCCACAAGTCCTGTTCTCCGAACATCGACTCTAGTCCGTATCTAGAAGCAGAACTTATTGCGTTCGATATTTTATACTCTATAAAGGGGTACAATTTAAACCCACTCAAAATAAGAGATATTGCCTATAACACCTCAGGTGTTTGGCTTCCATAATTGCATTGCATTTCATAAGCATGAGCATCAATCATCTCATTCATGTCTTTATTTTTGCTTGCAACATGAGTATGCAACATACCCTAATGTGTTTGTTCATAATTTACTTGCTTATGAAATGTGAGTGGTGCAACTTGTAGGTACAACATGGGGTCTCATACTTTGAAACATGACAATGTTGTTAGTACACCATGATAGGCTCAATTGATGCAACAAGGTCTTGAAACATGTGCAACATGATAGTGCAATATTTTGGTGGAAATATTGTTTTACTTGTTTCAACTTATGTGGCACTAGTAATTTTGTGTAACCAAGGTGTAGAGTGGCTAATTATATCTTATAACACCTTAATTACATTTAGGGTAATTAGTGGAACAAAGTTCATGTTGACCAAAATGACCAAAATGCCCCCCTAGGTGTTGTTGACCAACCCTTAACCCTAGAATGCTTTGCTTTGACCGTTTAAAAAGTCCAGCTTAGAAATCTTGCATGGAGGAGCAACCTTAAGCAAAGTTGTAGAGAATTTCCTAAGGAACAAAAGTTCTAATATGGCCATCTCATGAAAATGACCAGAACATGCTCAAAAATGACCCACAAGTCGGTTTGAGGGGCTGCCCACACTTAGAGAAATTCTAAGTCTGAAAAATTGAAATTTCAGTTTCAATGTGCCTCACTTCAATGCCTTGTAACTCACAAACCAGGCCAAACCAGTCCATGAGCCAATTTACAAAGTTGTAGTCCTCATATAGCTCTACAATTTTCCTGTTAACATCTACCGCTAACTCGAGCTAGATTAGGAGTTAATTAGCGCCAAAATTGCTCTGTCAGTCATCTGATGCAGGCCTCGATTCAGTTCGTCAGGCCCTCGGTGGCCGACCGGCCACAGGCCAGTGCCGACGCGTGGACGTGCGGTGGCGGCCGTACACCAGCCGTGGCCCCACCAGTCAGGTCGCGGGCGTCTACATGTCGCCACGACGTCCACAGCTCGCTTCTCCCTTCATTCCTCCCTTCTTCCCCCCTCCGTGCACGCCGAGGCGGATAAGAGGGCCGTTGCCATTGCCGCGAGCTCCGCCGCCATCGTGCGAGCTCGCCGTCGCGTTGCAGCCGCCTAGACTTCGTCCACAGCTCCGCCAGGGACACCACCACCTCCTCCATCCCTTACTTGAGCCAATTGCGCGGAGGTAAGGGGCACATTGCCATTTCCGCCACCGCGAGCTCTCACCGGCGTTCGTCCGCGCGACGGCTCATCGTGGCCAGCACAGCACCGTGCACCTCCGCTTTCCCTAGCGCGTGTTCTTTCTTCCCTACCACCCATAGATACTCTAGTGATGACGCTACCGCCAATGCCGGCCAGGCCAGACCGAAACGTGGCCACGCACTGCCGCGCCATGGCCGTCAATGAGGTGCTCACGCGGCCACGCTGCTCCACTCCATCTCGGCCCTCTTTAGCCTCGTTAGGTCCGCCAAGGCTCTAGGGAGCTGACGCACCCCTCTGCCGGTCATCTAGCGGTCGGAGCTCGCCGGCGCACCACCGCGCGCCATCACCGAGCCGCCGCTGCCATGGCCGAGGAAGCTAGGGTTAGGTAGAGTCCATAATTTAGGGGTTAGGCGATGCGGAAGGTCGAGAGGAACCTAGTGGTGCCCTTCCCCTCGCCGGAGATGCCGCCGTCGACGAGCTGGAGCTCGCCGGAGCTGCGGCTCCTCCTTCTCTGTTCCCCTCTCTCTGACTAGCGGGTCCCATCTGTCAGACGCAGGCGCGAGCGGGAGTCTGAGCTGGGCCACGCTAGCGGGTCGGGCCGGCCCAGTAGCCCTTTTTGATTTTGAAATTGTGGTTTTTCTTTATTTATTTCACAGTTTTGAATGTTGTTTGTGATTTTCATATCTAGGGTTTGACATGTCCAAAAATTATGATTTAAATTTTGTTGGGCTCTGTGTGAAGTGTAGTATTTAGGAAAAATATCAAATACATATGTGATGTTGATTTTCTAGAAGATTTAATTAGGCCTTTGAAATGTGTTTTAAATTGAATGCAAATTTGTTAAATGGATAACTCGAGTTGTAGTGTTCCAAAAATTATGAAAATTGGTGAGTATGTTACTTCATGTCCATACTAGCTCTGGTAAAAAATTGGGTACTAGTGCTTGAGTACTTTTCAAGTTATAATGCTATCATGTTATATTAGAAGATACTTGAATGAATTTTAGTAATTTTTCTATATGCGCAATGCTCATGAAATTTTATGGAGAGTGTCCTGGTACCCTTAGGTTGTTAATAAAAATATGGGTTCTGTTGTTTGATACTTTTCAATGTGATTTATTATTTATGCAAAAATCAGCCTTTTTGGCTTGTGAATTTTGTGTAGGGAGTTTCTGTGAATAACTTTAGTTCAAATTTTTACAGTAGCCTCCAAGTAGGACAGAGAGACTCCTGTAATTTTTGTGGTTAAAAATAAATGTTTTGGGTTGGCACACCTTACTTTCTGGTGGTTTCATGACATGTGTGAACTAGTAGTGTCATTAGTTTGGTCATAAGGGTAGTTTGACACATGAATAAATATTTAATTTTCACATTTCTAGATTCTCTGGACAGCTGGTAGCATTTTTGATTTGAACCTTGATCAAAGTGTTTGCTGGGAAACTTGTGAATACCAAAGTAGTAGTAAACTTGTTAAACTAGCTTGTGTCAAAATTTGGTGGCATTTGGCCTAGTAGCCAAGGAGTTGTAGCTGTTTAAAGTGGCTGTCCAGAAATGGCTGCTCTCTGTTTGGAGAGGACATATTTCTGAAACTTTAGAATTTCGACTAGGAAAACTTGGGAATTAAGTGTTGAGGTCTGAAAGTGAATTGTAGTGCATTTTATAAGCTTTTCAGATTGTCTTGTATCATGCATTTTGGAATTTTAAATCTACAGTTGTGATGGAAATACTTAGCTGCTGTCCAGAATTTGTTGTTGTGCTATTTTGTGCTTGGTTGGTGGTAACCTAAGTAATGTTGTTCTTGTTGATTGTTAGGTGGTATGGCCTTAACTGAGGAGAAACAATTATACATTAGGTTGTGTAGACTAGGTAAGTACTTCTCTACCGGAAAAGAGATTTACACTTATTATTGAAGTGATTTGAATAGAGCATTAGGAATTGTTGTAGTGCATTTCATCCCGAGCATGCTGCATTCCTTCTTATGCATCCATGAGGTTTATTGTGCATTTATGCAATATGTGTTCCGGAGGGAGTAACGCTCCTCGAGTTCGAGGGGGCGATTCCATAGGAGGATCAGGAGCAGCCGAGGGAGCCTGAGGACCCAGCCGGCGAAGGAGTTCCCATAGACGATCTACCTGAGTGCCCGGATCATCGCCCGTCCTCGTTCCTGAAAGGCAAGCCCCGGTGCATGCTGACTCAACTGTTTTAAATATCAATCTTGAGTACCTTTACTTGTTTACTACATTAAGTTGTAGGAGTTGATTGAAAACACTTGTTGCATTATACCTGTCCTTGTCCAGATATCGTACTTAAATCCTAAATTAGGTTTAGGCACGTGTCAATGCTTAGCCCTGCTTAGTCCGGTAGAAGTCGGGTGATTTTCGGTCATCCGCGAGATGTAGGAGTGGGTCACGAGTGGCTACTAGCTAGCGTGGATGGAACCATGCCTTAAAATGAATTTGAGACCAGGCGGAAGTTCGATAGTGCAGCCGCAAGACACTTCACGTCTTGGGTGCGGAGCTATGCCCGTCTGAGTCGTTTAAGAACCGATTCGTTGTACGTCCTTGAGTCATGTTGAACGCAGTCTAACACTTAGTTGGCTGGATAAGTCGTTCCGACCGCGAAGCCAAGTAATACGGTTCAAGCCGGGAATCGAATGGTAGATCGCATCTTGGAGGTAGTAAGGGTGTGCTTGGGAACATTGGCGTGAGACCAAGGGGGGTTAGAGTCCCTATCACCTGGCAGAGTGTTGCCATTGGGGATGCGGCATCATTCGAACCAGCGACTCCTGAATTGTACGAAAGGTGGCTTGTGCGACCCTGGCAGGGGCCTGCGCGGTGAGTGTTAGAAATACCCCTCTAGCTGGATAGGAATTCGATTCGAATCGCCGTCGCTCCCGGTTAGTGAGCACTTGACTTGAGCAGCGGCAACGTAGATCTCATTAAATTGAACAGATGGTTAAGCGAATGATATAATGATGCTGCAATTTATACCTGCTATGGTTATTATTGTTTGATTATAATCAAGTGAATGTTTAGTACAGGTGCTAAGATAGATGATAGGTTAATGCTAAAAATAACTGCTAGTATAAGTTAAAAGAGTTTTAATTACTTATGCTTTTCCACAAATGTGATGTCAGCTAGCTCCACTTATGAAAGCCTTACATAATCCTTGGTGTCATCTTATTTCTGGTTTTTGACGGGTAAGTCTAGCTGAGTACATTCCAGTACTCAGGGTTTATTCCCTCCTGTTACAGATGACATGCTTTATTAGGGCTTTTGCAAGAACTACCTCCACCCCGCGGGTGATGAGGACTAGATCACTCGAGCGTGATCGTCTGTTAGTTACTTTCCTTAATGCTTTTGTGGGATGTTGATCCGTAAGACTGGCAGTAGTATTTGAACAATGTGTGTGTGTTATGCTTCCGCTACTTTATGAACTCGGTTTGTAATAATTTGCGACTCCGTGTGTTGTAAGTGGACTTCCGAACTACTTGTGAAATGTAACGTGTGATGTGTTATGTTGAATGATGCGATCTTGGTTGTAAACGAGTTGGTTTGAAAGCCTTCGTGGTTTCGATTGACTACCGGGATTATATGGGCTCAAGTTCGAAAATTTGAGCGTTTCGGCGCTTGTTTTTATACTTGTGCTCTTATAATTTGGTCGGTTCTGTTACATTGCCCATAAGACCCGTCGGTATAGAAGGGATATCTGATGCCTCAACCTTTACCCAACCTGGTCGTAATTTCTGACGAAAGGTTTGGCTTAGATGCTCAGTCAATGTCCCGGACATTCCCGACTGACACCATCCCCCTTGCCAGTTTTACGAATAAGACGGTCGCGATCAGTTACTTAGCTTGTCAACCCCATTGGCAACAAGTGGTCTGTACAGTTTGGTGTTCGTACTCGCTACCACGGATACACGGTCCTTAATCGGTAAGCAAGCTATGTCATTCAAGAGTCCCACTCTTGCCATGAACATACCCCTTGCCAACCACAGTTCATAACATTCCCAAGTGGAACAAGTGTTGATCCCTTCCCAAAGTGTTGCTTAGTGGGTAACCATCCTACTATCGCGCGAGTAATGAGAAACCCATCATTAGCTCGACTTCTAAGATCTAAGCATACTAAGCTTGGTTGTTTAAACAAGACTCATAAGGTTGATTGATGCATAGGGGCCTGCCTTGAACATCATTGATAGGCTCAGCGGCTTCTTCCTCTTGAGGCTCCTCCTTGACAGGTTCTTCGGGAATCGGGTCACCTATACATGCATGATGCTTGATGAGCAAGCTGCATAAAGTAAGTGCTCATGTTATGCAATGCTTCTTAGTTGATTAAGCTTAGGTGACACATGAGTGAGTGTGTAGTTAGATACTAGTGACCTGCTGGCTGGTGACTATCGGATAGTCCAATGTGGCTGACGAACGGTCTGGTGGTTACTGGGACTTAGTTGGATACTGGCTCTCTGGGTTCATCAGACTCTCCGAGCTCAGGTCGGACCCTCCAGTACAAAGTCTATGCTCTCGAGAATCTCTCTGTGTAAAAGGTGATCCTATCAGAAGGTTCTGTCAACTGTGGCGGACCATCCGTCAGATCAGGTCTGTACGGTGCTATGGGCTACTAAGGTTTCAGGCTCCATCGGATGCTCCGTGTGAGTGATGGGTCATCCGTAGGAACTAGCTCCTCTCGAGTTCGTAGGCTATAATTCAGTGGACAATCTGAAATATTGATGGATACTCTGCTGTACCAAAACCGTGATCTTGGTTCTTTGGACACTCCTCTATCTTGGGCATATAACTCATCAAATGCCCCGGTGTAGTGACAGACACTCCGGTGGGTTATAGGCGTGTTCTGTGCAAGTGAGCAGTGAGACATTCAGTACTGACGGACACTCCGCTAGTGATGTCCGACTCTATCGATACTGACAGTGAACACCTCATAGCAACTCGAGATCCTAATCTTCACCCAAGCTGCTTGCATGTGCAAACCATCTCCAGGATATACTTCTAGTGTTCTATGGAACACATCTAGCTGGTTGGTTCTAACTACATTGGGTGCAAACTAACTCTAGGTCACAAATCGACATTTCCTAGGTTTTGGCTCCTTAAGACACAATCCTAGGTTTGGCTTGGTTAGATGCTTACCAAAGGCTGTAAACATAAGGTATCAAGCTCTCCAAGAGGATGAAGCAGCTGTATCTCCTCCTTGGTGACTTGAAACCTCCTTCTTCTTGCTTCCTTCTCCTCCTAGCTCCTTATGGCAAGGGTGAGAGGGCTCCGCCCCCTTCTAACACCTACCTCTTGTGGACAATGGCCTCTAGGTGATCTCCATGGTCATCTCTTGCTACTTCCAAGCTTTAATCCCTTCTCCTTTCTCCTCCTTTCCTTCTCCTCCTTCTTGCTTGAGTGAGAGAGGGAGAGAGAGAGATCAACCAGAGAGAGTGAGAGTGTGAGAGTGAGTGAGTGAGCTGGTGGACTCTCTGCCTTGGTGTGTCCTCGAGATGGATAGTTGTACTGACGTTGGGGTCAGGTGATTCACAAAGTGACACCTCACATTCCTGCATGGGACGATCCTATCGGACAATCCGTTGTGACGGTGGACTCTCCGGTGGTGTCGGTTTACTGACTGACAGCGTGCTAGTGAACTGGCGGATAACCCGGTGGTGCTGGTGGATCCTCCGTCAATCCAACAGTGAGTAGTTTAAATTGTAGGGTTTAGTTTCTAACTATTTGATTTCAAATGCAAAATGCTCATGATGCTGATGCTCACAAGGGTGTCAGGACCAGGTCGTGACAACAGGCCAGCCCAAGCAGTAGAACCACGCGCTCCTCTTGCTGAGCTCGAAAGAACCGGGATGGCCTGCAGTAGAGCCCAGCTAATAAAATAGTTGCTAAAAACAGCCGGTAAAACATGCTCAGCGAGCCAGAATTTTTGGCCCATTTTCCAAGAGCAGCCCAAAAATCTTCTCCTTTTTCATTCTTTTAACCCTTTACCAAGGTGCCAACTTTCCAAGTGAGCCAAACATATTAGGCACTACAGTTAGCATTTTCACAAAGAAAACTTTTCATGGTTAATCTCAAGCATCTCACCACATCACTAAACACATCCATATGCGTATGAAACTCACACTTAGTGGCACTAGGTATAACTGTTGCAACTAAAAGATTTCTCCTCTTAATAGTGCGGCTATCTATCTTAAACCCAGTCTATCTCTTCTCTACTCAACCTTAGACCGGTGAAATGAAATGCCCTACAAATATACCTTTACCTTGCACATTCCATTTTATGTCCATGTTGGTGATGCCACACGAGCATCGAACCTCCAACATCATCAAGCCACTTGATCATCAACATCAATCAACATTTGGCTTGATCTCCAATAGATGATATGATCCAATTCATGTCATCACGTGGCCTTATTGGTTCATCGATCGCAACTTCGCTTGCTCTTCATCATCGTTGCATCCGGTCCATCGGTGCCAAGTCCTTGCTCTGGCTTCACTGCCACATGGTCCATCGCACTCGAGCCTCTGACTTGCCCTTCGCACTAGTAACCTAGTCCTTCATAGCCAAGCCATGTCTCTTGACCTTATCCACCTTTCACCATGGCTTTAAGTGTTACTCACACTAGTGTACCTGTGGACTAAGCACCTGTGTATCTCAACATAAATACACATTAGTCCGTCAGGGTTCTCACTCAATTACAAAAACCAAAGTCTGGGCTTTCACCTGGGCATATATTCTGGTTTTGTTTTGACGACTCTAGAAATCTTTGGCAGTGGCAGAACCAAAAGATTTTGTATATCAACTAGACTACTACCCTCATGACTGGCTTTTTCTGAACTAAACAGTTGGTAAGCCATTGCTTAACTTTTGGAACATCTCTCTTTTAGCGTGTTATCTGACCTTTACAAACAAAAAATTATAGTCACCATAGTTTTGCATTGAATAATTTGTGGATGAATTTATGCTATTTTAGACTGGAGTTGAGGTTTTATGCTTTACTCTTCGTTTTCCTGCCTCCATAGGTGCATCATGGTGGTGCTGGAATGACAGTCACAGGTCTTAAAGCAGCGGTGCGTGCTGTCTCCATGTCTTTGTGTCAATGTAAAATAGTTATAATGTCCTGCATGATGGTGCTGAAATTAGGTGAAGCACCCTTATATATAAAAAGCCGTTCCTATGCTTCTTCCATACCCAATGCCACTAATGCAACGAAAGAATTAAACCACTACTTGCCTACTTATCTTTCAGGCTAAATGTAGCACTCTAACACATTGCATCGGTGGAATTAAACATATGTTTTCTGCATTATTTTGTTAAATCTTTAGGCAGTTAGAAATAATAGTTGGATCTTTAGACTATGATTTGCTTGCCCAAAGAAAGACGAAAACTTTAGTGAGGTGCGGTATTAGCCAGTTAGTTCTGAATACAGACCATGTCATTGTCAAGATGGAATCGATGCACAACATGTGCTACAGCAGTACAGGACTTGAATACATGATACACCCTGATTCTACTTCTACTATTAGCCTCCTGTGGTAATTCAGTCTGTTCCCTAAGTGTTGCGGAGCCTAACTGCAGAAATATGTCCAGGTCAGTCAAAATATTGTTAAAACTAAGAAGATGATGGAAGAATCCTCTGAGCTATGTGGGCAGAAGGAAAACTCTGAGCAAATTCCTAGAATGCAGAGCAAGGATGGAAAAAAGGTTACCTTGCAGTTGGTATAAAAAATAGCATGTCAGTGACTCATGTGCTGTATCCGATGTCTTCAAATAGCATGGTATGGTTGTGCAGTCTCCAATCTCTTTGTACAACTCTAGTTTTTGGGGATGCCCATGCATGATGCATGAAGGCATGAAGAGGTGAACCAGGCAGTATATCGAGAAAAAAAAAGGCATGTTTTGAGCTATTTATAACAATTCATTTGATTATAACAGGGTCAATGTTGAACCTAATTGTTATTTATTTGTTTTTGTCGTCAGGCTTCCGAACCACCTTATTTGTGAATCTTTATATTGGAAATTTGTTTTGAGAAGACAGGATCACCGAATCATCGACTTTGTTCTGCAGATCAGTGTCGTGTATCTTTATGGCAATGCATCTTAGATTGCCTCATATATTGTATTAGTTTGAAAGTTGATTTGAAAGGATTGCAATTCACAAAGATATCACCACTGCAAGCTAAACAGCTTAGGTGCACTTGCTTCCAAGGAGGCGTTAGCTAAAGTGAACTACAAGGTGTGTTTGCAGGACAGTTTGACCATAGAAGTGTTTTGATTACCTATGCCTATACTCAAATCAAAACAATGATGCACACAAGATATTTCTTTCATACTAATGAACTTTTGTCCACGTTGACAGCGACGCACCTGTGGCTTACATAAACATATTAAAAATCTACAGATCTCGTTACCTAGAAAATACAAAGCACATTTCATGATCTTTATCATTTAATTTTCTTAAAAATCAAAAACTAAATCAAAAGACCATCATCTGTCATGGCATCTTTGTTGTGCTCTAAAACCCAAGCATTACATAAGTTCTCAAAAAAACCTAAAAAAACTTATAATAATTTCTCTTATAGTTTACTCCTGCAATGTATATGTAAATGTTCTAATCATTTAATAATTAATTTAATTACGCTTACAAAAGCATTTGGGCCTTGTTTAGATTGAAAAAAATTTCACCCCGATGAATAGTACCACTTTCGTCTTATTTGACAAATATTGTCCAATCGTGGACCAACTAGCCTCAAAAGATTCATCTCGTGATTTCCAACTAAACTATGTAATTAGTTATTTTTTTACCTATATTTACTACTTCATGCAGGAGTCTAAAGATTGATGTGATGGAGAGAGTGAAAAAATTTTAACTTCTAGGGTGCATCTAAACAGGCCTTGGAAATGCTCCTTTCTTGTTTGAGTGGGTTCCACTGCCTGCAGGACAAGTCACTTACGGCTTGCGTGTGAGACAAGCGGAGGCTGCTGCGCATCGCTTTATAGTATTTGTAGTGTACTCATGATTTTTATTTTCCATGGAAAAAGAAGGTATATGACTTCAGCATGATGTCATGCTGACATCACGATGCAGTAGCATGGAGCAAAGAACGGGCCCGCTCAGCTGGCGTTCGGCGCGGTGCCGCTGCTGCTTGCACACGTGCGGGCGAAGGCGACGCTGGGCCTGCGCAACGTGCCTAGCCGAACTCAGACCTGGAGGTCGCCAAAGTTGCCACTGACATGGCACCCAGCGGCGGCGCAAGGCTGGACGTGGCCCTGGATATAAGACCCCAATTTGGTCGGGGAGGTTCAAGGGACGAGCGGGCGACGTCGGATTCGGAGCTGACGGTCTCGAGCTGTGCGGCGGGGAGCGCCGCCGACACTACCTGGAACTGCCGCTGTGCGTTCGGGTTACCTGATTTTTTTTATCGGATAATTCAGATAAAAAAAATTGCTACTCGATATTTATTCTAAAAAAACACTAATTGCAAGCAAATCATTGTTGGTAAATCATTCATTAAAAGGTTTATTTATATGGGAGATATCCATTCCAGTTTTGGTGTCATCCTAGCTTCTCGATTGAATAGATGCATGCCAATTAAATGAAGCAAATCGTTGTTGGTAAATCATTTTATTGTTATTTATAGATTTCTACATTTAAGAAGTCAGTTTGATACAATTGAATTGTGGTTTTTAGATATTATCCAGAGACAATTATCGCCTTATTGTAAGCAAATAATCAGTGGCATACAAATGTTTTCTTTTGACTGCATTTATTAGTAACGGAATGTAAAATGAGAGACAAAATGAACTCGGGAAAAAAAACTGCTTGTATTCTATTCATCGGCCTCAACAAATTATACATGATATAACACTGCCAAGAATGGGCACATATCCATCTACAAGCATCCTTTCAGCAGTGGCATGTGAAAGGATCAGGATGTCTAAGAGGGGAGGTGGACTCGGCAAATTTTAAAATTGTCGTAGAAATAAAACCTATTGCTTAGCAAAATTGACCCATTGTGCCTAACAAGTGCTCTATGCCTACTACACAAAGCATTGCACCCTAGGTTACAACCCCACACTAATACACATTAAGATTGTAAATTGCATGAAAGTAAATGCGAAAAGTAAAGAGGGTAGGAATGAGGGGGCTTTTCCACTGGTCACCCGACGCCCTGGTGCCCCCCTGACCCTCAATCTTGGTTAAAAGAGATAAAGCACCCTCCCAAGTAGTCCTGACCATTAGATGAAGTGTGTATTTCCTCTTAATGGATGTATTTGCATGTACGTGGGTTGAGGGACCCACATCTCTAAATAAAATGTACCACCAAGTATATAAAACAACACAGCATGGAAGTGTGTAAGATAGGTGGGCCAAGCTCTTTCACCATAGGGGGAAGCCCCACAAGGCAGTGGGGCGTCGCCCCCCCCCCCCCCCTCAAGGTCACCCGACCCTCTAAGGTGCCATACACCACCTCTCCTCGATCAACATGCAAAGAAGCACACTTAGGAGTGATCTCCACGTTGGTTTTATGGTGGTCTAATCCCATGGCCCCTTCATTAATTACAAGCACTTGGACCCATGGACCTGCCTCTAATCCCTATAAAAAGAGGGGTATCCCCTCACTTCCAAGACACACAAGAAGAAGATAAAGAGCTCCACAACATTATTAGTAGTAGAATAGTTTAGTGTGAGAGTTAGAGTGAGTCGAGCTAGTCTAGTCTTCATGGTAGTCTGGTATAGATCTTGTATCCTTTTCTTCTTTGTAAGATTCGAGTTATCTTATATAGTTATCTTGTCTACTTTGCCTACGTGATTTACTTTATTGCAACATGTTATAGTGGTTATTAGCATAGTCATAGTTATATGCTAGTAAGATAGTGGTAGTATACCGTTGCACCTGATCACCGTCCTTTACCCAGTGCTCTAATTGATCTTTGTGTACACAATTAGAGTATTAAGATATAGTGTAGATGTGGTGTAGACTTGGAAATTTTCAAGGCTATGTGGATATGTCCCCACTATCACTGCCAATTTTTTGTTCAAACCAGCAGTGAAATATTACTGTCAGGTCATGGCTCAACCTGATAGTGATAGAGGGCTTCACTACCAGGTTAATAGGATCCCGAATTATTGCCCAAATCCTAGACTTATGATCCTACAGTGAAGCAATATCACTATCGGTTCATGTACAATTGTCTAGGATTGTGTGTTCTGTAGTAATGTATTTTAGGCTATTAGCACATTTATTTAGTTGTTAACTTCTTGATGGGAGAGGACTACATACCTCTTGCTCATGGGTGTTTGTTATTCAGATATTATAATGTAGGTCTTGCAAGACCGTCCAAATGCCAATGTTTTGTGAGGGAGCAAACGCCCTGCTGTTTTGGCCAAACTCTCTACCGCAGACGAGAAGGGGAGTGTTCTAGTAGAGGTGATGCAAGGATCTACATGTGCATTGAGAAGTCTCATCCCATGATGTTGCCTAACTAGGACCTTAGTCATCCTTGTGAGGGCTTCCATACAAGAGGACGGGGTTCTACTGAGAACTACAGGAAACTGCTAGCTCTCTAATACTCCCTCCATCCCAAATTATAAGACGTTTGACTTTTTTGACCCCAAGTTTGACCACTCGTCTTATTCAAAAAATTTGTACAAACATAGTTAAATTTAAGTCATTCTTGAAGAACTTTTATTAATATACCAAGCCACGATAAAAGAATTGATATTTTGCTCAAATTTTTGAATAAGACGAGTGGTCAAACTTGGTGTCAAAAAAGTCAAACGTCTTATAATTTGGGATGGAGGGAGTACGTCGTTAAAATATCCCAATGCCGGAGTTTATACTGTATACTTTCTTTATATTTTGCATTTAGTTATTCACCTTTGATTAAGATTATTTTACATCCCTATAATTGCATGTGTATAAGTTTATATATTGCCCTTTCGTATAAGTTTATATTTTTCATTTACTTGTGCACCTCAAGAAACATTTCTTTGGCAGTTTTCATATTTTACTTGGCTGTTTTTGACGGCCAAGGATTAATTTTTGTTTTGGTGTAGTGTGTAGTTGCTAGAAGTACAACCTAGGATAATAAACTTTTACGCGGTAGAGACAATAACAAAGAGAAAAAAACCTAATACACATCTTGATAAATATTGTGTATATTTTATATTTACAAAAAAGAAATTGTCCATAGTTTCCTTTTAGGTTGTGACGATCCCTTCACTCAACCATGAGGAAAGTGTATCAGTCAATATTATAAAGCTGGTATTAAAGGGGTTATGAATGGGTTGAAAAATGTGTTTCTTTGCTACTCCCTCTGTCCTGAAATGTAAGGTATCTATGTATTCAAAAAAATTCATAAATTATAAGGGTTCTGCATGAAGTAACCCCAACTTCATTTTAAAAAGTACCATTCACATGCATAACTATGATGAATATCTCGTATGATTAGGAGGGCTATATCAGGGGGGGCCCCTGCCATTGTGCCTGGGTATTACCGGGCATACCCAACAATTTCAGAGAAAAAATTAGTAGTTAGTAGGTTATACAAATGTATAATATATATTTAAGCTTCGAAAATTGCTACTCTCTCCATATTATTCATCCAAACACACCCACCCACTCCCCACCGTCCACACCTGACCGACCAGACTTCGGTGCCATCTGGCCTTTCCTAATTCCATGTTCTCCTCTGGTCCTCTCAACATTGAGTCGTCTTTGCGCATTGCCACAAGTCTGCAAGACATCGAGAGGCAGAACCACCGAAGTAGGAAGCCTATAACGGCTACCACTGCCCACCGAAGTAGAGCAGATCTTGAATCCTCGATTTGATTTCTTTCTTAACCAATTTCAGAGGTAAGATCTCAAATCACTCTGATCTTTGTTTGGGCATACCCAACTTTCAAACCTTGGGTCTTTCACTGGGCTATATGTGTCATATTTGTTTTACCTCACAATATATTTTATTTCATGATAGAGCGAGTAGTTATTAGATATTAGTTTAGTGTTTCTCAGTTTGGCATCTGAGAGTACGCATGCATTTCTCAATGATAATTCAAAAGATGCATGTGTTATCTCCACTTGTGTCCGTACTCCCTTTATCTCTGGATAAATAAATTCCAAGTAAGTTTAGGACAAATTAGTATGACAAAAGAAAAGACCATAGTACCCTTTGTTAACCGGAGTAGTTGCCCACTGATCGATTATTATTCCAAAGAACACTAATTATAGCATTTATTACACACATCCACCTACAGAAACTCAACACTGGATTGGAAGATAGGAGGGGGTGCAGTAATTGCGAGGCGACTCCGAGAAATTAAATGGATTGATGAACCATTTAACATTCTAGAGATTGCTTTATTCGTAGATAAATTCTTAAGCTAGAAATATTTTTATTCATGGACAGACGGAGTACAAACTAGCAAGGTGTTCAACTAGTTACTTCAGATCTTGACTCCATTATTAGTATTGATAGTCGTCCCTTCACGCCATGGTCTGGTAGGACACAAGGATTAATTAGCATTCTATTAGCATAGCATATTGTACGTTGTAAGAAAAAGATCAACAATTAAGGATTTTTACCTTATTCTGGTTAGGAGGGGGCGGAATTTCGCAGAGCGTTTCAAGGGCCAAGATCTTGTCTGTGTCGTGTTCGCTCCTCTCTTTATCTGTGAGTATGGAGACGACGCAGCGCATGTCCCTGTCCTGAACCTTCCTCACCTCCTCACAACACGCTCTGTGGGGATACAGCACGAATGGTGGATCCTTTCTTCGTGAAAGCTCGACACATGTGGAGGATCCTTAGCTTCTGTATCTTGCGACATATTGGCTGCCTTTGACTTGTGACAAGGTGGGGGCAAGCTATTGCCAGCACCAAGATCGCAATTGCCAGTTTACCAAAAAAACATTCTTGAGGCTAATCGATCTTGCACTATGATAAACTAGGTTTAGGAACAAAACGAATGATCAGTCGTGAACTCCAATGCATATATGCTCTCCCTTATATATATAGGAACCAAGCTGCCTGCATAGGTACTCCCTCCGTCCACGAAAAAAATACAAGGATCCGCGTCCAATATTATAGAACAATTGTATTAGCATTTATGTCTCCAATAAATTTATTATAAAAATATATTCTATAACTAATTTAATGCTATTTAGTTTAAAAATACAATTATAGGATCCACGCCCAAGATTATAGAACAATTGTATTAGCATTTATGTCTCCAATTAATTTATTATAAAAATATATTCTATAACTAATTTAATGCTATTTATTTTAAAAATACAATTATAGGATCCGTGCCCAAGATTATAGAACAATTGTATTAGCATTTATGTCTCCAATAAATTTGTTATAAAAATATATTCTATAACTAATTTAATGCTATTTATTTTAAAAATACAATTATAGGATCCGTGCCCAAGATTATAGAACAATTGTATTAGCATTTATGTCTCCAATAAATTTATTATAAAAAATATATTCTATAACTAATTTAATGCTATTTATTTTATATCATGAATGTTAGTACTTTTTTATATAACTTTAGACAAAGTTCAATCTATTTGACTCCTCGAAAAGTGATAATTGTGTTCTTTCATGGATGGTAAGCTTCCTCGGAATGTTTTAACTTTCAATCGGATACTGGTGAAAGACATATTCATGATATGTTGTTATTTAAGAAAAATAGTCCTGGATATACTTTTAAATGCTTATTTATGTTGAAGATATCCATTTCTATTCATGGAATCTTCACAGCTCAGTCAATCTATGTCACTTTGTGGCTCAACTGAATTCATTAAACAATGTTAATTAGTTCACTACTATAGGTAGCCTTTTTAGAAGCAGCTGTAGAAGGTTTTGAGAGAAATTGATTTCCAGGCACCTCTAGAAAGAAATTGATTTCTAGAGGTGGCTCGATTTTTTTGCGTGAAGTATGCACGCGTGCAGGCACTAGAGTTTTGAACTCACGACCTCAGGCCCCGCACGTTGTTTTCTTAATCACTGTGCCTAAAAGTGACTTAGTAGTTGACACATTCTTTTCTAACCGTAGATAATACTGTAATGCATATTTGAGAACATAAATAAATTCGAAATAAAAAATCTTTGAACCGGAAAGTTTTGTATCTTTTAGAATACTACAACTTTAAGTTAAATCGTTTCTCAGTCCGACGTCATTTGAAAATTTAAAAAAAAACAATAAATTTCAAAAATCAAAAAACTTAAAACAGAATTTCAAGGCACTAAAATGATTTCAACGGACTTCTTGTTATGTACTCGCAGACAAATTCACTGGATCTGAAAATACCCCTGTCGCTGAAGGTCAAAGTAGTGCTCTATCAATGACTGTTATAGCGAAGATTAAGCATAAGCAAAACCCAGCGAAAGAACATGCATCATATCCCTCCCTCCTACGCCGCACATGTTTTATGCAGCTCACAGGAAACTGAACCAACCAATGGAAAGTCACTCATCTTGTTATGCCTTTCTTCATGGATACGATATATAATGGTTGTCAGAAGCTGGATCGGTGAACAGCAAGATAATCTTCAGCGGCTGCTTGTTGAGGATTAGCCCTTCTTGGCCTTATCCTTTCTGGTGGCTTGTTGAGGAACAGCAAGATTATCACAGCGAACTCTGTGATGAAGACGGATATGACCAGACACGTAGACGTAGGATTATGCGTGTGAGCAAAGGTGAAGGTAAACAATGAATGAACTCGCAATGAGCCATACGCTTTTATGGTGGGCTTCCGTTTGGGACACATTAGGTGGGCTGAATTACCAGCCCTGTCTACGTGAATGGGCCCAAAATCCGGCCCACTCAGAATGTAAGAGTCATCTCGTAGGCCCCTTTTTTTCCGGGAAGCTGTCCTAATTTATTTCCCACTTGGGCCATGGTCAAAACGAGTTTTCAGCTTTTTTTCTATTTCAGATGAGATAATGTCTTGTCTTCTTTTTTATCTACTCAAGTTAGGAAAAAGGCATGTTCTCTCCCGATAAGGTAAAACTAGAAAGAGAGGGGGAAAAAACTTTTACAGGGTGACTACATTGGTGTCCGATCTGGGGCGCTAGCGTCAGACGGTACCCGCTCAGCGAGCGAGTGAGCACCCCAGCGTGTCGGCCTTGCAAGTGAGCGCCACAACAGCAGGCTGTACCGCTCGGGACGTCCCCCCATGCCACTAGCCGCTTCCCACGTGCATCCCATATGCAAACACTCAATCTACTCTTAAAACATCAAGATGCAACAATTGCAACATATAAAAGATGACAGATGAAACACTTGAAATATGTGTCTGAAATATTTGTAAAAATACCTGAAAAACACTTGAAAACCATTGCAAACATACGCAATATCTAGATGAAACACTTGCAACAGATGTACGAAACACTTAAAACACTTGAAACATACTCTTGCAACATGCATGTATACGCAACATCCAGATGAAAACACTTGCAACATACATATGATACAAATGAAACATTTAAAACATACACTTGAAACATACGTGCATAGCCATCGCAACATATGCAACATCCCGATCTACTTTTATAACACCAATACAAAACATATGCAACATACGTCTGAAACATATGTTCGCAACATGCGCTTTCAACACAACATCTCCTTGCTGCTTGGGAATGGAGGCTCGTTGGCGTGTGGAGTTCAATGGTGTAGAGCTCGCCGCTCTGGTGGAGAAGGTCGTTGAAAGCCCAAGTTTGGTTTTGGTAATTAATGACACTGTTGACACCGTTTTTAGCATGTGTCAAGATGATCAGGAAAGGCTAATCAGCAAGGGAAAGATTGCCGTGTAAATTGATAGCCAAGGAGAATAACTTTGTTTTTTAAGCGGTGACAGTGTATGAATTTAATTTGGAATGCTGCCGATGAGGTCAAGGGTGTTATTGCCGATGCCGATGGAAGAGGGTTTGGAGACTGTTGCCGATAAGATAAGGGAATGTACGATGAAGGAAGGTATGGAAGACTGCAGCGATGAAACAGGGAATGTACCGATGGAAAGGAGATCGAAGGTTGCTGCCGATGGAACAGGGGTTGTGCTGGTGAAAAGGAGGTCGATAAGAATACCATCGTGATTAAGGCGGACTATGGAATAAAATAGGAGTTGATTTCCTTGTTTACGATTAGTAGAGTTTGAGTTGTGTCAAAGTCATGTGCTTTTCCTTAGACTTGGATTTAGTGTCCTAGTCGTATTTGGTTATGTTTCTATAGATCAGGGTATAAATATAGAGTGAAGGGCAATGTAATAGAGATTCAATCAATACATCAAAAACCAGCTTTTACTCTTATTTACATCTACTTTTCGACGACTTCGTTAATTTGCATATTTTTCCTTTTTACGAGTTCTCATCGATTCGGCGAGTTGCATTGCTCTAAGTGCAATCCTTGTCGATCCTCGAGTTCCGCGTGAGTACCTCTTGGCCGTGACTTCCGGGCGTATCGCTGTTGTCAAGACCAAAGTGCTCGTATCTTCATCCTTGTCGATTAACAGGTCAAATCGACTGGCACGCTTTGGATATCGATTTTGGGTATTAGCCCTTTGTGTTTGCAGATTCACTTTTGCATCAACACATCTTTTGGTACGCCTGGTGGGACAGATCTAGTCAAGATGCCTAATCATGAGATCGATGCTGGGAATATCATCGCAGTAACAGAAGAAGATCTTAAGGACGATCAGAAGCAGGCTATGGAGAGGGCTATTGAAGAATATAGACAGCTTTGCTTAAAGTCATTCAGCGGTGAACAAAAGTGGACAAGTCCATCCAGAAGCAGGACTTGCCGTTGCCTCGGCAGGTTACCTTTGATCCTAATCCTGGTAAACTTCAAGAGATGGTTAATTCTGCGGTGAATCATGCTTTAATTAATCACTCCAATGTGCTGTCCAATACTGTTCATAATGCTGTGATTCGAACTTTCAAAGAAGGGCAAGCGTCACATCATTACGTCGGGCCTGCTTATCATCAACCAGAAGCAGCATCTGCTGTTGCTCCATCGGCTCCTCCAGCCGTTGCGGGCATAGAGATTTCATCTCCTCCAGTATCAGCAGGATTATCTAATGCACAGTCTACTCCGGTGCGTCCAGATTCAGCATTATCAGGACGAGTTCAACTTGGTACAGATCTATCAGCATCAGCTTTATCGGGTCCGACACCACAGAGTAATCAAACTCCTGCTAAGTGGTGGGGATATGGTATGCCTCCGGAGCCATCTACTTTTAATCATGGATTATCTCAAGTGTTTGACGCAGCGGGAAAAAATCCTATGCCATCGGCTGGTTTGCCGATAACCCAAGCGCCTCAATATATTACAACTACTGTACAACCAAGTCTAGGAGATTTTCAGGCTTCTTTGGGGCAAACATCTAACTCAAGTCCATCGGCAAATTTGTTACCGATGCAGCAGAAGGCTTCTATCACTAGTCAACCTGGAGTTCAGGTTATGCCTCCAGTTGGATGTAATTACCTAGCAATACCAACAAGCTACCAGCCATTGGCAAACTTTGTGCCGATGAATACTAATAATTGGTCAGGACAGTTTCCTACTCAACATACAGTTCAGCCAAACCAGCAAGTCACAGGAGCTCATCAAGGTCACATGCATGCTGGTTTTCAGAATCAAGCATCGGTAGCTCAGCCGATGAATCCTTTTCAGCAGGTTAATGGACCACAGTTAGTAGCAAATATGCCAATTGCTGGAGATCGTGGGCAGCAAAGGTATGCAGAAGGGTATCAACAGATACCTCCAGCAGAGATTCAACCATATCGTCAGCAAGATGTCGATTTTTTTGGGCCGATAAGATAGCAGAAAATTATGAGAGATCAATTTGGATCAAGCCCAAGGTTAATACCTATTTCTTATCGGACTCCGTATCCTCCAGCATATGATTTAATTCCTCTCCCCAAATCATTACAAAGTGCTAGATTTCACTACAATTTTCTGGGCAAGACGATACATCAACCATGGAGCATGTTTAATCGTTTTATTATTCAATGTGGGAGAGGCAGCTTGTAGAGATGAATTGAGAGTTCGTCTGTTCTCGTCATCTCTATCCGGATCAACATTTACGGGTTTATTTCACTACCGTCAATTTCTATTATCACCTGGGCTGATCTGGAAAAACAATTTCATAAGTATTTCTTTGCTGGAATTCATGAGAAGAAGCTTACCGATTTGGTAAAGATGAAACAGCGCAATGATGAATCGGTAGAAGGCTTCGTGCAAAGGCTACGAGATGTAAAGAACAAAATGTTATAGTCTGGTATTGGATGATCGGCAGCTTGCCGATTTTAGCCTTTCAGGGATTATTACCACACCTAAAGGACAGATATGCTTCTCAGGAGTTCGAAAGCCTAAGTCATTTAGTACAAAGGATTTCTGATCAAGGACACTAGGGTTTTTGAACCTAAGAGAAATTGGAACAAGAAAGTTTCATTTGTTGAAGGAGGCGGAAGATTCCTGATTCTGATAATGAACCAGTTATCGGTTTGGCAGAGTGGGTTAAGAATAAGAAACCGATATCTTGTCCCTTTGGTCACAAAGAGCCAGAAAAGTTTACTTTTGATGTCACCAAAGCCGATAAAAATATCGATCTTTTGCTTCAGGAGGGCCAGATTAAATTGTCACCCAATCATGTGATCCCATCGGCAGAAGAGTTGAAGCATATGCTGTATTGCAAGTGGCACAATGCAACTTCACACAGTACCAATAAGTGCAAGGTGTTTAGACAGCAATTACAGTTAGCTATTGAGTCTGGCAGGATTAAAATTTGCAATTCCAAGATTCAAAAGCCAATGAAAATTGATCAACATCCTTTTCTAGCAAATATGTTGGATGCTGAAGGAAAAATTAAGGTGTTGACATCAGTAGCTGCTGAAAAGAATGCATCAGTAGATCCCCAACATCGGATAACTTCCGATGATGCAAAAGGTAAGGGGCTATTGACGGAGAGTAGCAATTCTGGGAGGCCTCCTCGATCTGGCATCGTGATTACCCATCAAAGACAACATAAAGGATGGCGTCAGCGAAGGGACCGGTATAGACGACAACAAGAGAAAAGGCGTCAAGAAGAGTGGAATCGGCATAAGGATCATTGGAATTGTCCATTTTTTATTCATTATTGGGAAGAAGGTATTAAGTTACCTACTGTTGAAAATTGTCCAGAGTGCAATGGCTATTATGGAGTTAATTATCCTGCAAGAAGGTTTCAATCTGGTAATCAAGGTTTGCTCATTAATGAGCCGATCAGAAGGAAAACGTCAGTACATGATCGGCTGGGGGGCTGGCTCAGTGTGCACGAAAGGCTTGGTAAACGCGTTGCATATTTTTCAAGGAACCAAGAAGAACTCGAAGAGATGGCAAATGCAAGAGTCCCTGATGAAGAAATATTTTACAGGGATCCCAATATACGTCGTGTGGAGACAATTAGGACTTATCAGCCAGTTTGGAAAACTAAGCTTCCTCAGTGGTGTCCAGAAGGTTTGACAAAGACACAGAAGAGGAAAATGCAGCGGGATCGTCAAAAAGATTTATATCAAGAAGAAAGTCCCTCCAATGAAAAATCTGGTAACCAACAGTGGCAGATAAGGCACAAGGATAAAGGTCCATCGGCAGATGTCAATATGGTGTTTATGTTGCCGATGGAATTTTTGGCTCTGTCTGACAGTGAAGAAGAGGTTGTTTCCTCTGATCAGATAGCTCAATTAATGTTAGATCCAATGATGGCTGTTTTTGAGAAGTCTGCTGATGATGAGAGACAACACCTCAAGGCTTTGTTTGTAAAAGGCAGAGTTGATGGGCAGCATGTATCTAAGATACTTATTGATGGAGGAGCTGCGATTAATATTATGCCTTATGTGATGTATCGGAAGCTTGGAGGAGCTGCGATTAATATTATGCCTTATGTGATGTATCGGAAGCTTGGTAAGGGGGATCAAGACTTAACTAAGACCGATATGATGCTAAAAGATTTTGAAGGCCATGTGTCACCAGCTAAAGGGGCAGTATGTGTTGAGTTGACCATCGGCAGTAAAACTTTGCCGACAACTTTCTTTATTATCAATGGCAAGGGTGCATATAATTTACTTTTGGAAAGGGATTAGATTTATGCTAATTGTTGTGTTCCTTCTACAATGCATCAATGTCTGGTACAATGGATTAGAGATAAGATTGAAGTTGTTCCTGGTGACTCTTCTTATATCATTGCATCGGCAGAATCAGATACTTATGAACGAACCAAGTGCATATCGGGAGAAGCCTGGGAAAAAGAGTTCCTCAAGATTGCTGATTATGAAATTTTACCGATCCAAGCAGTCGGTTCTGAAGAAGAGCTTTAATGGATAGATTTGCCGATGATGGAAAATTAGGTCAAGGATTTACATCGGCAGATGATTTAATAGAAGTAGATATTGGTGAAGGCGATAGGCCAAGGCCCACTTTTATTAGCTCTAAGTTAGATTCCAAGTTTAAACAGCTAGTTGATTTGTTAAAGGAATATAAAGATTGTTTTGCTTGGGATTATACTGAAATGCCTGGATTAGACCGATCTATAGTTGAACATCGGTTGCCTATTAAATCTGGATTTCGGCCACATCAGCAGCCGGCTCGCCGATGCAATCCTAATATACACCCTGATATTAAGGCCGAAATAACCAAGTTAATTGAGGCGAAGTTTATTCGGCAGTGTCGATATGCAGAGTGGATTTCTAATGTGGTTCCTGTATATAAGAAAAATGGAAAACTCCGTGTTTGTATTGATTTCAGGAATCTTAATAAGGCCACACCGATGGATGGTTATCCGATGCCGATTGCTGATTTGTTGATTGATGCTGCAGCAGGGCATCAGATTATTAGTTTCATGGATGGAAATGCGGGTTATAACCAAATATTCATGGCTGAAGAAGATATTTCCAAGACTGCTTTTAGATGTCCAGGTCATGTGGGATTATTTGAGTGGATAGTTATGACATTTGGTTTGAAAAATGCCGGTGCTACTTATCAGAGAGCTATGAACTTTATTTTCCATGAATATATCGGCACATTGGTGGAAATCTACATTGATGATATAGTGATTAAGTCTGGAGACATCACGAAGCATCTAACCGATCTACGAAAGATATTGGAGTGCACAAGAAAACATGGATTAAAGATGAATCCCAATAAATGTGCATTTGGTGTATCGGCAGGACAATTCTTGGGTTTTATGGTGCATCAGAGGGGCATTGAAATTAGTAGAAAATCTATTGAGGCAATCAACAAGGTTGTTGCTCCTGCCGATAAGACTGAATTGCAATCCTTGATCGGTAAGATTAATTTCATCAGAAGGTTTATATCTAATCTGTCAGGCAAAATCAAGGCTTTCAGTCCGTTATTGAAGTTGAAAGCCGATCAGGAGTTTAAATGGGGGTATGAACAGCAGTTGGCTTTAGATCAGATTAAGAGTTATTTAATAAATCCTCCAGTGTTAGTTCCACCCCAGCATGGAAAACCTTTCAGATTATATTTATCAACTGAAGATACTGTTATCGGTTCAGCTCTTATTCAAGAATTTGAAGGAAAGGAGCGTGTTATCTATTATTTGAGCAGACGATTAATAGATGCTGAAACCAGGTATTCGGCTATTGAGAAATTATGCTTATGTTTATATTTCTCCTGTAGTAAGTTAAGGCATTATTTACTATCGGCTGAATGTACTGTCGTATGAAAAGATGATGTGGTCAAATATATGCTATCTATGCCGATATTAAATGGTAGGATTGGTAAATGGATTTTAGCGTTATCAGAATTTGACCTACGTTATGAATCGGCTAAGGCAGTTAAAGGACAAGTTATGGCCGATTTTGTTACTCAACATTGCAACACGGTAGATTCTTTGGAAGTTGCTCCATGGACACTGTTCTTTGATGGGTCCACTTGTGGTGAAGGGGCAGGCATCGGCATCATGTTGATTTCTCCTCAGGGGAAGAAGTATGAATTCTCATTGCCGATCGTCGCTACATCGACAAACAATCAAGCTGAATACCAAGCACTGATAAAAGGGTTAGAATTGCTTAAAGAAATACAGGCTGATGTTGTTGAGGTCTTTGGTGATTCTATGCTAGTTATAAATCAGTTGATTGGGATTTATGAATGTCGAAGTGAAATCCTAATTTCATATCATGAAAAATATTTGGAATTGTTAAAAGGGTTTAGGAGTTTTCATCTGGAGCATATTTCCCGGATGCATAATGAAGAGGCTAACCGATTGGCTCAGCATGCTTCAGGATATCAACCTGTTCAAGAAGCATTGACATCGGTGGCTGATGCCGATGACTGGAGAAGGGAAATCATTGATTATTTAAAGAATCCATCTAAAAAGGTTGAAAGACGTGTAAGGTTCCAAGCGACAAAGTATGTACTCCTCGATGATGAATTATATTATCGTACCATAGATGGAGTTTTACTCAGGTGTGTTAGCATAGAGGAATCAAAAAGCCTGATGAGTGAAATTCATGAAGGAGTATGTGGGGCTCATCAGTCAGCATTCAAGATGAAGTGGATGATCAGAAGAAATGGATATTATTGGCCAGCTATTCTTGAGGATTGTTTTAAATATTTTAAAGGATGTCAGGAATGTCAAAAGTTTGGTAATATTCAAAGAGCACCCGCATCGGCTATGAATCCTATAATTAAACCATGGCCGTTTAGGGGTTGGGCTATTGATCTCATCGGTCAAATTTATCCACCATCGAGTAAAGGGCATAAATTTATTCTGGTTGCTACCGATTATTTCACAAAGTGGGTTGAAGCAATTCCTTTAAAAAAGGTGACATCGGCTAACATGGTTGATTTTGTGAAGGAGCATATTGTTTACCGATTTGGCATCCCTTAAACCATCACTACCGATCAGGGCACTATGTTTACATCAGGTGAATTTGATGAGTTTGCTTTGAGTATGGGAATTAAAGTTTTGAATTCTTCACCATATTATGCACAAGCAAATGGCCAGGCTGAAGCATCTAATAAGGGGATTATCAAACTTATTAAGCGCAAGATCAAAGAATATCCTAAAAAGTGGCATACCATATTAAATGAAGCTTTGTGGTCATATCGGATGGCATGTCATGGTGCAACCAAGGTGTCGCCTTATCAATTGGTGTATGGACACGATGCAGTATTACCTTGGGAGATTAAGATTGGATCTAGGCGGATGCGTTTTCAGGATCAACTGACAGCCGATGATTATGATATCCTTATGAAAGATGAATTGGAAGACGTAGCAGGTCATCGGTTAAAAGCTTTGGTTAACATCGAGGAAAACAAGAAGAGAGTGGCTAGGTGGTATGACAAGAAAGTGAAGGTAAAGGAATTTGCCGATGGTGAATTAGTCTGGAAATTGATTTTACCGATTGGGACTAAAAATTCTAAGTTTGGCAAATGGTCTCCTAATTGGGAAGGTCCATATCGGATAAATCAGTCTGTTCCTAGTAATGCGTATATTCTTGAAACTCTCGAAGGAGTAGTATTTCCCAGAGCGTTAAATGGAAAATATTTAAAGAAATATTACCCTAGTATTTGGATAGATGCATAAAAAGTATAGTTGCCGATAACAATCCTATCGGCTGGAGTTAAAACAAAGTATCAATTATGCCGAATTTAACAAAGCCTGGATGGCTGATATCGCACGCAGGCGAATTTCATCGGCTTCTTTTAGCTCCTTGGCGTCTTCATCGGCATTTCCCTCCACAGGTTTGATTTTCTTTTTCAAGGCCAAGACCTTGCGAGCTTGAGCATCTCGTTCCTGTTGAAGGGCTTTAATGGCGTTGGGAAGCTGGTCTTCTTCTTGTTTGGCCTGAGTCAGAGCTGTCTCAACCTTTTCCAGTTCAGCTAGCAGGGCTGCTTTCTTTGCCGATAGATCTGAGATTTTCTGTCTAATATCGGCACTGGAGGCTTGCAAATTGTTAATGTTCTTGTGCTTCTCATCGGCAGTTTGCTTCAGCTGTAGCATTTCTTCTTTAAGTTGAGACTGGGTTGCTCTGTCAGCAATACGATGAACGGCCCTTTGATATTGAAGCTGTCTGCTCTCCAGATGGACTGCTGGAAAGATGATTTCTTCAATATTGGAGGGGACTTGGCCGCGGATCGCTTTGAAGATAGATCTCGCAGGATCCGAGTCGATTACCAGTTGGGCAGTGTCTTGCTGTAGCAGGTTTAGAAGGGTTTCCAGCTTACTATATGTGTCTGATGATATTGTTCCCAACGCCAGGGAGGAGCTCGCTTCTTCTCCGTCGTCATCAGAAACATCGATAGCAAAAGAAAATAAGCTATCGGGAGAGTCTTGTTCCTATGGGATAAAGAGAATTAGAAATCTTGTTTATAATATTTTGAGGATATAATAAACCAGGTAATTGACTGGTTTACCTGCTTCAAGGCGATTTCTTGAGCTTGGCTTGAAGGAGCGGCCTGTAAAGGGTCCTGTGAAGGATCGGCAGAAGATGCCGATGGAATATCTTCTATGACCACATCGGTAGTCGACCCTTGAGGTACAATTGCCGATGATGTATCTTGAGCAGGAGCAGTTTGTTCAGAGGGCTGATCGACGGGTGTTGGAGCAGACGCAGGGGCTGGTGTAGGTTTTTGTCGTTTCTGTTGAGCCTCAGCATCGGTCAAAGCTTTACGTTTTTGTTGTGCTTCAACAACAACTGGCTGGGGGGCATCAACATCTGTTGGTTGGGGAGCTTGTATGATCGGTGTGCTTACCGATGTATCCATTTGTTGCTACAAAAATAGGTATAAGATTGGATGTTTAATGGAGAAAAATAAAAAATATAATGAGAGAATACCTCTGAAGGAGGAGTAGAAGTTGTGGTGCTCGGTAAAGTTGCCGATGATGATCCAGCTGCAGCTTGTACACCCTGATAGTTGTATGTTAATATAAAGTGTATCGGCAGAAAAGAGAGTAAACAAGATTGTTACCTTAAAAGCCTTGATCAGGCTTGAAGCAGCAGCCTTTGGAGAAGCCCTGGATGTTTCCAATCTTGGTTTAGAAGTGCCAATTTTGGTGCGAGCCCTTTGGAAGGTCAAGGCTTCCAGGGTGGGGGCGTTGTAACCGATTGCTGAAATCGGAGAGGCTGGATGGAGATTGAAGGGTTTTCCGCTTTTGATTATCGGTGGAACTAGATCGTCAGCCTGTTTCAAGGAAGGTTAGTTACCGATACACATAATAAAAGAAAGGAAAGGGACAAAAGTTGAAAGGAACTTACTGCATTATCAGGAATAGCATAATCGGGGTCGATCTGGTGCCGATATGTGTGAACAGACGTTGAAAATAGCTGTTCTTTCCACTCCTGCCACCATTGCTTATATGATTCTGTTATGAGAAGCTGGTGACCAGGCGGAGAGATCGACATTTGAAATATCAGCATCAGGAGCAAGTCTTACTATCTGCTCCATTCAGTTCCGGAGGTGATGATTTCCCTGGGTTTAATCACATCGGCATAGCACAGTTTGATGGGCAGTTGCCCAAAGGCCAGCTGGCGAGATACTGCCGATGGATTGTAAAATTCATAAGTAATGTGGGAGGCTTTCCCGCTGCCAAATGTGTTGACTGGAATTGCTCTGGGGTGATGATGGTCATCATGAGATCATTATCTTGGTTCAGATCACTATCGGCAAAATTGAAGAGGAGGGGGAACTTGTTATCCTCGTCAATATAAGGCACCCAAGCCCTGAGGTCACGAGGGAGGCCATGGTAGAAAGTATGGAAAAATCTGCCGATTTGATCCTCATTGGCTTCTGTTCCGGGAAGGACGATGATTGCTTCACCGAAGTTGAGAGGGGGGCGTGTTGCCGATTCATCATCCCTAAGGACGTATTCTTTGGGAATCTCTCGTGGGAATTCCTGAGCAAAGAGATCCCACTGTAAACGCTTGTGCATGTGAGCGTTTAACCACATATTAACAAACCACCATGGGCCTCCTAGATTGCCGATGGGTTCGCCAAGTATAAGCTTCTGGGATACTTGGTGGAGGAGATGGTAGGTTGAGCTCAGAAGATATCGGCCAAGTGGGAATCTGACACCGTTGGCCAAGAGTTCTGCTGCTGGGAGAAAAGCATTAGTTGGTCCTACCGATCGTCCGCAGAAAATAAACTTTTCTAGCCACATGTTCAGGAATGTGGCATGCTCTCCTTGATTGACAGTGCCAGTCTTCTGGTATTCCTGGATATATCCTGTCCAGCCGCCGATGTTGCGTGTGGTTATTCTGTATTCAGCTTTTCTGCCGAAAATATGGCCTTCATCGACAGTTGAAATGTCTAGGCCCGTGAGCATGTACACATCGGCAAGGGTAGGGGCACATGGGCCATGACCAAACATGAAGGTGTTGGTGGTGTCAGACCAAAATTGAGCAGCAGCTATCATCATGGATTCATTTTTCTGCATATCGGCAATGGACAGCCTGATACATTAATCTATTTTTCGCTCTGCCCAGAACACTTGCATTGACCTGTTGACCCTCAAAAATCAATTTTTCCACCCTTTGGTGGGTTTAGGCCAAGAACGGAATGTATCTTTCCACAGATTCAAAGAGAAATTCTGAGATTTGAAGGGAATACGATTGGCTTCTGCATTAATCAAATCAGTTGGGTCTGGGTTGCCCATCGGACCTAAGCAGTGAAGGGGAGGTTGATGGGTTGGAATCACCAATGTGTTGCGAAGTTCCTAGGTTTGAAGGACCAAGAAAATGAAAGAGAAAGAAAAATGTCGACTGTAAGAATTCGCAGGAGACCGAAAGGATTAAAGTAAAAGTAATGAGAAGAAGAACAAACCGCAGGGACGTCGAAGTTAACAGCCATTGCTTCAGAGGGATGAGGGCACGAGCTGGGAACTTGAAGATGATGATGATTCTTATGAGTTGAAGACGCGCGGTTGTTGGTTAGGGTTGCCGCTGGGTGAGAATGCCAAAAGGTGGAGTTTGAAGGTAGAAGATGAACAGCCCGGAGGAATCTATTTATAGGTTATTTGGAGTAGGGGTATTCTTGACTTATCTCTATGCCGTATGCGGATGGATCGAGATGGTTCAGTTGGATATGGTAACTGTTCGCACGACAATCAAGGGATGGTACAGGAGATTTGATGGCAAGTGATCATAACTTAAAGGATATCTTGATACAAGATTTTTCAGTTCTAAAAATGATGCGTTGCGGTGAGATATTATTGATGGGTTGTTATTTTGGTATCTCAACCGTAGTTAAGGCAAAGAAGGTTGGAAAAAATGCGATATATATTGAGATACATGGATTGGATCTAGATTTGATTGAATTTGGTAACAAATCATGTTATGCTTGGAGAATGGGTTAAAGAAATAGATAATAGCAAGCATCAGTTGGAGTAAATTTCGGAAGCATCAGTATCTTATACTCCGAAATTTGGGGGCATGTGTTGACACCGTTTTTAGCACGTGTCAAGATGATCAGGAAAGGCTAATCAGCAAGGGAAAGATTGCCGTGTAAATTGATAGCCAAGGAGAATAACTTTGTTTTTTAAGCGGTGACAGTGTATGAATTTAATTTGGAATGCTGCCGATGAGGTCAAGGGTGTTATTGCCGATGCCGATGGAAGAGGGTTTGGAGACTGTTGCCGATAAGATAAGGGAATGTACCAATGAAGGAAGGTATGAAGACTGCAGCCGATGAAACAGGGAATGTACCGATGGAAAGGAGATCGAAGGTTGCTGCCGATGGAACAGGGGCTGTGCTGGTGAAAAGGAGGTCGATAAGAATACCATCGTGATTAAGGCGGACTATGGAATAAAATAGGAGTTGATTTCCTTGTTTACGATTAGTAGAGTCTGAGTTGTGTCAAAGTCATGTGCTTTTCCTTAGACTTGGATTTAGTGTCCTAGTCGTATTTGGTTATGTTTCTATAGATCAGGGTATAAATATAGAGTGAAGGGCAATGTAATAGAGAATCAATCAATACATCAAAAACCAGCTTTTACTCTTATTTACATCTACTTTTCGGCGACTTCGTCAATTTGCATATTTTTCCTTTTTACGAGTTCTCATCGATTCGGCGAGTTGCATTGCTCTAAGTGCAATCCTTGTCGATCCTCGAGTTCCGCGTGAGTACCTCTTGGCCGTGACTTCCGGGCGTATCGCTGTTGTCAGGACCAAAGTGCTCGTATCTTCATCCTTGTCGATTAACAAGTCAAATCGACTGGCACGCTTTGGATATCGATTTCGGGTATTAGCCCTTTGTGTTTGCAGATTCACTTTTGCATCAACAGACACCAAGTTGGTAATGCTATTGTATCAAGTGAAATGAGTTAGACATAAGCAACACACGTGATGAAGGAGCATGTGGCATGAAGTGATGGCCACAAGATCACAAGAGGTGGAGATACACATAAAATGATGATCAAGGTGATCAAGCATGTGGAGATGGACATGGAACAAAGTGATCAAGGCAAAGGTATAATCGTAGGGTTCACTTTTGCCGGTCTAAGATGAGTAGAGAAGTGATTGACCGGGTTTAGGATTGATAGCTGACTATCAAGAGGGGCAATCACGGTTAGCTCATGAATCAAGTGCTACTAGGTCTTCATCTTGAGCATATGCATTTAGGATCTAGTAAAGAGAGCTAACATAACTCCTTCGAGAAAATGATTGTGAAAAAGCTAACACACATGCACATGGTGATTTACACATGATGGTGTTGGCACATTAGCAAAGGCGGCAGAGTTTGAGCGGTTGAGAGGGGTTTGGGATCCTCTCTCCCTCTCGCCGAGCTTGCGAGGCGGGATTCAGGCGTTTTCGAGGAAATGAAATGCTTATTTTCTATTGCGCCAAAGGATGAAAGAAGTGGCGAAGTCACGGAACGTGTTTGCGCTGAAAAACCGTGCGACAGACGCTGGCTTCGCAGGCGTCGGACGCTGGATCCAGCGTCTGTCGCCTAACCCTAACGCGCTGTGCAGCCCTACACAGAGGAGGCAACGGACGCGTAGGCGTTCGCGCGACAAACGCTGACGTTAGCGTCTGTCGGCTTCGCGTTGAGGGAGGCGATCGGCTTGCGCAGCGTCAGGCGCGGGACAACGTCTTTTGATGGCGCGTCTGACGCGTCCGTCGGCCGGGCGAGAAAACACGCTTACTGGACCGCGTCTGTCGCGGTTGAGCTGCGTCTGTTGCGTAGCGATGGACGCGTCCGTTGTGTGGTTGACAAGCGCGTTTGGAGACTTGTCCGTTGGAGATCAACGGCTCTCGTTTGAAGACCGGGGACACGTGGCACAATCCAAACGTCAGACGCGGCTGCAGCGTCTATCAGGTTGGCGACAGACGCGTCTGTCGCCCCTGAAATCTGCCCAGTGAGGGCATAACGGCTAGCTCCTCTTCCCCACTCTATAAATAAGAGGTGGTCGGCCCTTGTGGGTTCTCTCTTGCACATTTGAGATAATGAGGCACCCTTTGAGCTAGAGAACTTCCCCTCCACTCATCTCCTTACTTGGTTGCATACTCTAGAGAGATAGAGTGAGATTCAAGTGCATTGTATTGAGAAGTTGCATCTAGTTGCACTTGATCTTCGAGTTTACTGCGGATTGCTTGTTACTCTTGGGTGTTTCTCGACACCCTAGACGGCTTGGAGCAGCGGTGGTGATTGAGCTCGCGATTGGAGACTTGTTCGAGCCTCACCAAGCGATTGTGAGGGGTTCTTGATCTTTTCCCGCGGGAGTTCGGGAATTAGATACTCTAAGTGGAGCTCGTGGCTTGGAGGATTCCCATCTTGTGAGTGGATGTGCGGCACCCGCTGAGGGTTCAACTCTTGATAGTTGATTAGCTCGCAATCCATCGAGTGGGTGCATCGCCACAACGAGGAGTAGCTTGCCGGGAAGCAAGTGAACCTCGGGAAAAAAATCTTGTGTCATCTCTTGCCGAGGATTCTCATTGTGATTGTGTGTAATTGATTCTTTGGATACATCTCTTCTCTACACCATCGATATAAGAATCAATTCACTCCCCTTTTACATTCTTGCACCATATCTTGTCTAGTGTGCTTAGAGTAGTTTGTTTCATATAGGAGTAAATAGCTTAGTGACTTAGACTACCCGCACTCATGGACCTCTATATTCATCCTCTATACGTCCTAGTCAGTAAGATTCTCTCCTCTATACTCAATTCTCCCGCACCCATCCATCCTCTATATCATCCTCTATCCACTCTATCCACTGTGGGACCCACTTGTCACTTTATCTAAATATATTTATGTGTGATCTAGTTTTGAATGATTTATTGAGACGAATTTAATGGTGCAATCGAAATTTAATTTGGATTTTTGGTTTGTGAGTTATAGCATTTTTTTCCTTTGTTTAGCTAGTGGAGCCGTCACTATAGAATATAGAGTAAGCACTGTACTACTTTAAATATAGAGTAAGAGAAATGATAGAGTATCGTTTTAGAGTACCCAGTGTAATAGTTTTTACTCTATATTCATACTCTAAAACTTTAGAGTATCGTTTTAAAATACCCACTGCGGGTAGTCTTAGCTTGTGTGAATTAGAGATCATAGCCTTGTTAACTAGAATTGTGTAGGTGGCTTCCTGAGCTAGCGCTAGAATTAGTTTCGCCATCTTTTATACTAACTTTGTTGTTGAGTAAAGTTTGTAAAAAATTTAAAAAGGCTATTCACCCCCTTTAGCCATTTAAGACCTTACAGCCATCCGCGTGCTGGAGAAGGCCTCGGTAGATAGGAGGCGCGACGGAGATGGAGAAAGACAGGCAGCTGCGACGGGTTGGAGGCGCGATGGAGATAGAGGAAGGCGGGGGAAGGGCGCTTAGGCGGGGTGGAGATGCTAGCCGGCGAGCACTTGGATGTCGTGGAGAACACCGAGGCAGCGTGGCAGAGTGCAGTCACGGCGCTGCGAAATGGAAACGTCCGAGTGTTGGAAGCCGAAACATCCAAATATTGGAAATGATACGAATGTTAGGCCATTATGCAGGTATCGCGGCCTGCGAACGGGAGGTCAGACCATGAGACGCCCTGCATTTCCGTTTAGAAAATCACTGGTCACTGCTAGTCCCTCAGTCCTGACTGTGACAGATGTGGCGAGTGGTAGTAGCGTCTGAATTACTAAATTGCCATGCTGTCAGCAAACCCGGCTTGGAGCAGCCATGAAATATGCAGGATTTTTTTTGTTTTTGTTTTGCTTGTCTCTGCATCATCAGCAGTGGGCCCACGCACGCTGCCGATCGTCGTCAAATGCGGAGCTTTCCGCTGAACGAAGCGGGCGCCGGGCGTTGTCGGTGAGTGGTGGAGACATCTCTGCTCTGGTGTCTGGTCCAACCACGAACTCGCCCAACCAAAACCAACGGACTCACGACTCGTTCGTCGTTGCTAGCCTTCCTACTATGTCGTTCAATTTCAAAAAAATACTATAATGTCGTTGTGTGCATTTGCTTGATTATTTCGATTTCATTAGTCGGCATAGCCAGCGTGCCGTACTTAGGACATGATTGGTTCCCACTCGTACCTTGCCTTTGCCTGCTGGCACTCAGGAAACTCGGCAATACAGTGCCAGGCAAATAAACCAAACGTGCCCTTAATTATACCAGAGCCTGGATCCGAGGGCGACACATTTTCTTTTGGTTGTGGTATATCCATATTTTGCGATCCGCTCACCCGCATTCCTAAACGTGATTCTATTCTATATTCTATTGGTTATTGTCTTAGCCCTAATTCTAAGTTTTTTCACTCTCTCTCCATCACATCAATTTTTAGACGTATGTATGGAACCTTAAATATTGGTAAAAAAATAACTAATTATACAGTTTGGTAGTAAATCACGAGAAGACTCTTTTGAGCCTAATTAGTCCACGATTGGACACTAAGTGTCAAATACAAACGAAAGTGCTACAGTAACTAGAGTTGAAAAAATTTGTAATCTAAACAAGACCTCGGTTCAAAAATCTTCACAAGTCGTGCTGGAGCTAGAACCGTAAGGTTCCTCTAAAAAATATAAGCTCAAATTGCACACAATCAAGCAACCGGGGATTGCTAAAATAGTATTTTTCTGTTTGGAAAGGAAGACAGCCCCGTTTGGATCATTTAGACCCATCTGATGTTGAGATCAAACACCTGTCAATATAAATATGCAGCAGATCTATCTAAAAAGTGCTTTTGAATTTATACAACAAATTGTTCTGTATTTCTTATGAACATTTTATATATACCAAAATGTAACAACAAATTAACAAAAACGAGACACTCTCCAATATTTTGGCAAATTGATTCTTTGCTGTGTTTTCACAAAGTAACATTAATTTGCTCTTCTCTTCTTCAGTTATTATAAGTAAAAAATATGCAAGAGACAACGTTTCCCTTGAAAAACGGGTGAACGGCCTGATCTCGAAAAAAAAATGCAAGAGACAACGTAGAAAACTAAATATTACTTGCAAGCTAAGCAACCATATCACCATCATATATATGAAAATGATAATCGGCATCGTTCGCATGTCAACCACACAGCTACAGCATTCAACTTTCTGTGACAGTAACAACCTCACAAATGGCATAGTAGCCAAACCAAAACTTGATCAAAATGACGAAATCGATCAAATACATACAAAAGCATCACCGTCAAGATGGTGCCCAAACCCCTCCTAAAACTTAAAACCAACTGAAAAATAAATAAAAATTGCAGCCATCTATCCTCACACACAATAAATTGCAAACGTGGCCCAACCAAAAACTTGATCCAAAAAGCAAAGTCAAACACATAAACATCACTATCTACATGGTGGCTAAACCTCGCCCAGAACTTGAAAGAAACCAACTGAAAAAAAAAAGACAAATAAACCGCGGGCCATCTATTTGCACCAAATAAATCAAATTGACCCAAGTAGCAAAATCAAACCTGAAATAAAAGAACCATCCTGATCTAGATGTTCAAAATTTCTGTCCAAAATTCCAAACCGACAGAAAAAAAAATAAATAATTATTGTTAGCCCTCGTATTCACACTGACAAAAAAAAAAAAGTCATCTCCGCGTTTTTCTCTTCTCCCTTTCGTGCCGCCGGCCGGGTCTACTCATCCCGTCTTGTAGCTGCACTGCTGCAGCCACCTTTCTTGGCCCCCTCAAAATCCTCCAACCAATCCCACCAGCTGCTCATCTCGAATCCGCCCCGAAACCTCCCACCACCCGCACCGTCCACCCAGTTCGTGCGCGATCAGCTGCTGCCCGGCGCTCAGGGATCGGGAAAAAAGAGGCTCCTTGGTGGTTCCTGCGGGCGAATCTCGCGGCGATTCGCTCAGATTTGGTGAGGATTCGGGTTCTTGCGGGGTCAAAGTGGGTTCTTCGGGCGGATTCCTTCGCGGGATCGGTGGAAAGGTGGGATCTTGGCGCTGATTCGGCGGGTTTCGCGCTGCAGGATTTAGGGTTTTGGAGGCGGTGGTGGTGATCGGTTTGTGCCGCCGGGAGCGATGTCGGCGGCCGTGGCGTGCGCGGAGAGGGCGACCAACGACATGCTGATCGGCCCGGACTGGGCGGTCAACATCGAACTGTGCGACATCATCAACATGGATCCCGGGTCTGACTAAAGTCTCCCTCCCTATCTACTTCGTGTATGATTTGTCTGTTCCTTGATATGTCTGGATCGGTATTGCTGCCGAACAGTGTAAAATTGAGTTACTAATTTGCTACAGTATTTATCATGGGAGATCGAACAGGGTTTTGACGGCATTATTTAACTTATTGATTTGTTCGCAGTGATTTAGTTGTAATTTCCTTTTGTTATCCGCTGCAAACGTCTTGAACTTACATTGTTTTAGAACAGTCATGTAAATTCAGTTATCCTGCGGTTATGCGGTGCTGCTATGGTCCTTTGAGTTTACTCCACTTGCACTGTGTTTTCATTACTGCTTTCTGTGAATGAATGTGTTTTCCTGTTTTGATTTCTCTGTACTTTTCTTTGCACGTGATTAGGAACTTGGAATCTTAGGTTTCTGGTTGTTGGAATGGGGTGAGATTTTTATTTAATGATGAATAGTTTGTTGTTGGTTAGTTGAGTCATGGTCTTGTGGAGGGTCACTAAAATTTTGTGGCATTTGTTGTTGAGGTGCTGGTTTGGTGTGACATCATGTTTAGTCATGAAATGTGAACAGTGAGGGCTTTTGACATTACACCAAAAAAAGATTTATTATTTTTGGTAACTTTTAATCCTGTCTAGAGTGCGCTTAAGCTTCTGTCGTCTCTGTGGGTGCCTTGAATTACCTATGCTCCAATGTTGATTAACATGTCCCTCTGAGGAGTGTTTTTGTGGTAACTTATGGACTTTCTATATTACTAATATTATTAAGTATGGAATGTAACTATAATATGCTTTGCTCTGTACTATTTGTTTGTGTCTTGTCATGGTTGGGTGATGCTTATCACAAAGTTTGTTTGTTGTGCTGGATTGTTGAATGTGGAGTTTCAAAAGTTACTAATAGGAAGTTTGCATTTTCTTATGTCACTTACCATTCACCATTTATCATTTTATATGGTTCATAACATGCTGATCGAAGCTTGTTGAAGTGCAGACAAGCAAAGGATACACTCAAGCTCCTAAAGAAACGTCTTGGAAGCAAGAATTCAAAAGTGCAAATTCTAACACTTTATGTGAGTTCTACACTTCTACTAGACTTATCCTTTACTTTAAAAAAAAACAGAATTTTTACATATCGTGAATTCACTTAGCAATGTTTGGATTGTACAAGATTAGCGATATTCATTTGCTAACATCATGGAAAAAAAAGCTTTTAGAATCTAGTTTCCACATTGCGACTTGTTTCATAAACACAGAGTTTAGTCATTTAGGTTTTACATTAGCACCTCCATTATTTAGTTTTGGAAAATTATGAACATAACAGCTTTTGCTGATGTTCATGCTTCTTTAATTTGAGCTGATGTGATGATTCTGACTTGTTCCCTTGTGTCAGGTGCTAGAGACTCTAAGCAAAAATTGTGGGGATATTGTTCATCAACAGATCGTTGAGCGTGACATATTGAGTGAAATGGTTAAGATAGTAAAGAAAAAGGTGATGAGAATACCTGTTTGATGTACTGTTTTTCTGCATTCATGTGCTTCTATGTTTGATATTTGTTTCAACTTTTCAGCCAGACTTGAGCGTCCGAGAGAAGATATTGAGTTTGATTGACACATGGCAAGTGGCTTTTGGAGGTCCATCTGGAAAATATCGACAGTATCATGCGGCTTACCAAGAACTCAGGGTACCATCAGCTTTTGTTACCGAACTCTTTCTTTGCCCTGTTCTTATTATTTATATATGTGTGATCATGGATTCTGAATTTTCTAGTTACACTGTTTCCCATTTTGTAGTTTGTTCGATTTTATCTTTTCTCTGGGTTTTGGACTGCATACTTTTATTAGTTAGCCGAACCTTGATTAGTACATTGCTATCATAATTTTTGCAGGCTGCTGGTGTTGATTTTCCACCTCGTGAAGAAAATTCAGTCCCATTGTTTACACCACCTCAAACTCAACCGCTAAGACATCCACATCTATATCCACCTCCAGGTCAAAGTTATGAAGATGCTGCCATACAAGCTTCTCTTCAATCTGCCCCTCCTGCACCTCCCCTCAGGTAGTCTTTTATGTGCTTTACCAATGTGATTTCTGAGCTTTGGCCTTTCTGATTTAGTTTCTTCTGTATTGAGGAGTCATCATTTATGTTTAATGTCCGAGCGTTGAAAGGAGTACCACTATAGTATCATCGTCTTATGTTGATATTTTATATTTATGCTTCTATGTTGGTTGTACCTTGTCTTGTTATTTTCTCCTTGTTGCAGCCCATGCTTAATAATTTGTAAAAATTCTATTCTGAATGATTGCTCACATTTTTTCATACTTCCTGTAAATACAAGATTTTTAGATAACACAAAAACATGGTAGAATTGTTGAAATAAGCATGTTTGA
Organism: Saccharum spontaneum; assembly: GCA_022457205.1. Taxonomy (NCBI): domain Eukaryota; kingdom Viridiplantae; phylum Streptophyta; class Magnoliopsida; order Poales; family Poaceae; genus Saccharum; species Saccharum spontaneum. The sequence continues at coordinate 21,763,054 of CM039595.1, read as the reverse complement.
GGTCTGCAAAATCTACAGCCCATAAAACAGCAAACACATGGCGTCCACAGAATATGCCTCAGCACACAACAATTTTGCAGGACTAATTTTAAACTGTTTATATAAAGCCTATTGATGGTCACTTCTAGGTAGCTGGGATGATGGTGATGAAATGATGAATGCATTTTCGAGTTTATTAATTTCATCTCAGTTGTTGCTGCTACCCCCTTGTTGGTTTTAATCAACTTCAAACCATACTAGCAAGTAGCAATGTGGCAGTACCTTGATTATGATTATATTTGCTGTGCCCCCATTGTGCAGGCCACATGCTCATGAAACTAGGTCCAAGCTATTCTTAAAAAGTTCTTATTGCATTGGCAGTTCTTTGACCAAACATTTACGAGACATGTTTTTACTGTCAATACAAAAAGAACTTGTTCTTTATTTCCTTTGTGAAACTTCTTAGTTACGTAATTAGTTTAGGAATCAATATCCATTTTCATGCCAAACAACTCAAATTCTGGAAAGTTTTTCACTGTTCATAATTTTTGTTTCACAAAATCTTTGCAGTGCAATTTTAGTTTATTTATTTTCTGCGTCCATTATTTTGTACAGTCTGAGCGAGATTCAAAGTGCTCGAGGGATTGTGGATGTGTTAGATGAAATGTTAAATGCTCTGGACCACCAGCATCCTGAGGTGACTTTCTTATAAAGCACTAAGTTTTATAATGTTTCAGTACAATCCTTGGATCACTTCTATAGTTTTATTTTGTCATTCCGTACAAGTTATTTTGTAGTGATGTTAGCTCTACTATACCCATTTTTTTTGTAAAATTAAAGAATTTTTTGGTATAAACCATTTGATCTGTCAATGATCTTTGTGCTATGCTATGTAAAATTATAGTCACATCTATTATATTGTCATGTTGATAGCTGGTATTACTCCAATTGTTTCGTAGGTAGGATTATCAATGTTGCTGTGCAAGTATTAATCAAGTTTACATTGGGTTGCTTTTATTTTAAGTAGTTTTACCCATTTCCTGATTTATATATGTGTTTTGAGTCAAGTATATTATTCCATTGTGAGTTTATCATATTTGTTCAAACAGAAATGTCGTGTAACTACTTTTCCATTGGGCTCCTAATGAACCGTGTTTTCCATAAGGACTCAGGGTGCAGGAATTCGATTGAGATTTCAGCCCTGTAATCTTTTCTAGAAGTTGGTCTCATTTTGCATAAATCTACCTTTGTCAAAATGCTTTTCGTCTTCATTGACAAATGAGAATCTCAACAGCGCAAGTGCATTTAAACAAGTGCTTTAGTATAATTTTTTTATTTGTTTAGGCAGTCTTGTCTCTTTGTTTCTTAATCTTTTATCATGCTCTTTGGTTCTGATTGGGCTTCATACTGTAGGGTGTAAGGGAGGAGGTCATTGTTGACCTTGTTGGCCAATGCCGATCATATCAATCTCGTGTCATGGATCTTGTTAACAGTACTGGGTATGATTTTATTTTGTTGTTTCCTTTTCCTTGTATTTTACACCTATGTTGTAACAGAGCATCCTGTATTCTCTCTGCAGCGATGAGAGCCTTCTATTTCAGGCTCTAGGACTAAATGATGAGTTACAGCGTGTTGTTCAGCGTCATGATGACATAGCAAAGGGGATCCCTCCTGGTACTGGAGCACCTGTACCTGCTTCTGCAAATGTCAACCAAGGGACTGCCCCACCTAGGTCCACTGCGGTTTCATTTTCTCCACTTCTAAATGTACACGAGGACGATGAACCGGAAGATGAGTTCTTTGTGCTTTCCCGCAGGTAAGTTATTTAATTTTTAACATAATACAAGTTATTTTGATACATGCTACTGTTATTTCAAGTTTGGGGGATTGTTGTTATATCATATCAAATTATATAAAACTAAAACAAACTGTAGAAAGCAAGTTTTTCTTTGGTTCATTTTGTGTTACTAAAGCCTGCAGAAAGAAACATATAGGTTTCTTTTATTCATTGGCTGATGTACATTATATGCTTGTAGGTCTGCAAGGGATGGCGCAGTAGCACAGAACAACCTGCCTTGTGCTCCAAGAAATGAAAGGCCATCATACCCAAGCCCACTTCTTCCTCCACCACCAGCATCTAAGAGGCCTGTTTACACTGAGGCAAGCGGTATTGACTATCTTAGTGGTGACTCCTATAAGTCAGAAAAGGTATCAGATGATTTCATCAACCCAACTGCTCCAGCTAATATATCTACATCATCCAATTCAAAGCCAGAAGCATATCCGCGACCAAGTTATGGTAGTAGCAGGCCAGACAGTGTGTCTGACGACTTTATAAACCCAACTGCGCCTAGCTTCTCTGCACCTTCTCGTCCTACAAATGAGGAGCCAATCCGCTCGTCCATGAAGCAGCAGGAGAGTCTACCTGATGATGACTTCATAAACCCAACTGCTCTTCCTGGTTTCTCGTCGTCTTCGGCTACTAAGGAGTCTAGTGAAGATCTTCCAAAAGCTCCATGGGAATCACAAGCTGCTGCTGCAGGTGCCCTGCCGCCACCTCCGGCGAGGTATGGCCAGAGACAGCAGTACTTTGAGCAAAACGTGTACTCTGGTGGGAGCAACGGAGGTGGGTACGATGGACTGCTGACACAGACTGAAAACCTCTCCCTGAACCCACGTAGCAGTGAGAATGAGAAGAGTGCATCACGGCCGACAGCATCCCGCCAGGCTAAACCCGAGGACTCCCTTTTCAAGGACCTGGTCGACTTTGCCAAGACCAATCCTTCATCTCCGTCGAAACCAGCCAACAGCCGCAGGACCCGCTGAAACGACTTGTGCGGTACATGTACATTGAGTCGTCCAGCTATTCATTTCACAGGTTAGGGGCTTTAGATTATATATACCAATGAAATAAGGGCGTTTGAAGACTGGTTTTCATTGCATTGCATGGGAAATTATTTTGGTTGCGTTTAGAATCACAGCTGTCAGATACAGACAGTGCTTGGTCATAATCCAGGGTGTGTTATGTCTAGTTAGCTGCTCTTAAATCTCTGTGTTGTCGGCTTTACTTCCATTTTTTTTCTTTTTACTTAGCTGTGTATATATATGTTACCCGATTGGACAGCAATATTCATAGTTGAGTTTGCGACTTGAGGACAAGACTTGGCTGCCTAGTTTCAGTGTGGATAAATTTGGCGCCCATAGTCAATTGTTGGCTGCTTGTGTTTTGGTACTCGGCCGAGATGCAAAGCTTTGTGTAGAGTTCCATGCTCTCTGCAGTTAGATTTCCAACAGGCTGGACAACTGCATTACAATTCTGTTGCTGAAATATCTTTTGAGGGACGTCTCTGTTCTCCGTAACTCAACGGATGGTACTGATGGATCTGCTGGACAAGTATTTGAACACATGTTTTATGTTTACGTTGCATTGCGAATTATTGTTGTTCGGCTGATGGTTTCTGTGGGTGATAAGTTGGTTGATGCTGTTTTGTTGTGAGAGAAAAACACTGTACCATGACTGATAAGCTGGGTTGGGCTAATAAGTTCAAGCGAACAGGATCTATGCGTGGTTATCCAAGAAGAGCACCAGTAAAAGTTGAATTCAAAAGCTTGGTTTCGAAGGCTTGTAATTACTCTATTTAAAAAAAAATCTGCCGCTGAGAGATTTTGCCACCACCAAGGATTGCATATATAGGGTGTGTTCACTTCGTAAAAAGTGGGTGAAAAGTTACTGTAGCATCTTTTGTTGTTATTTGATAAAATTTGTTTAACCATAGACTAACTAGGCTCAAAAGATTCGTCTCGACATTTACAGACAAACTATGCAATTAGTTATCTTTTTTATCTATATTTAATGTTCCATACATATATCTAAAGATTTGATATGATGGGTGAAAGAGGAAATATTTTGGATTGGCATGTCAAGTGAACACAGCCATAGCAACAAAGCCTGCTCCCTGTTGTGTGCAGCCGAGCACTAGAAAGAAAAGGACCTTTGCCCTGTTCGCTCGATTTATCAGTTGTACTTTTTCAGCGAAGGAACAGTGTTTTTCTCTCATAACAAATTAGCGAACAGTGTTTTTCTCTCATAACAAATTAGCGAACAGTACTTTCAGTCATGGCTTTTCAATGAAGCGAACAGGGCTCTTGTCTCAATTTCTACCACAACTCCATCTCCCTTTTGTCTCAATTTCTACCACGAGTTAAGCTGCCTTTGGTCAGTTGGCAGGCAGTTTCCCTTGTCAGCAGAGCAGGGATAGCTCGTGTGGAATTCCATGCTCTGTGCACAAGAATCCTTTCTCTGCGGAGCAGAGAGCTCGTGTGGAATTCCTTGCTCCCGCAGAAGAAATCCCCGCCGTTCCGTCGTGCAACACTGGTGGCCTGGTGCAGCCCCCGCAGGAGGGACACGCGGCGCCACTGAAACTGAAAAAAACGCCCCTACCCCCGTCTCTCCGCCTGTACGTCTGCCATCAGCGTCAGCGTCGGACGGTATGCTAATCTCCCTTTCATCAAAAAAGAAGAATTGCCATATGCATGCTTCCACTTGCTTTGGACTGTAGGGCGTGTTTAATACCATGGGACAGTTGCTATTCCCTCTATTATGAATTCTAAATCGCTTTGACAATTTGGGCACATCAATCTTACCATGTATCTAGACATACGGCATATGCTATTATGCCTGGAATAGTGGGAGTAGCAGCTAATTCTAAACTTAAGTTAGCCCTACTACCTTAGTGCATTCAAAAAAAAGGAGGGGAGACTAATCGGTAGGTTAATTTTTTTAGCTAACCAATCATATCTAATTTAAGCTAATTCTGTAGCCCTGACTAGTACCCAAACAGGCCTTTGAATTGGACAATTATTGTAGAATCAGGGTACGAGTTAGGTTAGTTTATTTTTCACTGTATTATAAGCCCCTGTTTGGATACCCCCGTATCCAACTCAATCCACATGTGTTTGAAGTTGTTCAGTGTGGAATTTAAACTAAAATTTACGCCAAACCATTTTAACACGCATGAGTTGAGGTGAATAAATGTGCATCCAACGTTAAAACGTAAATGAACTATAAAGCATACGATGGTACGCGTCTGTCGAAGGAATCGGAAACAAACTTACAACCTGTGTGGCGGATGATGAACTCTCGTTCGGGAATAATGGATGACAAGAAAAAAATGATATGAGGGTACTTTGAGAATATAGAAAATTTGAAAGCAAAGTAAAAAATATGGAAAAAGGAGTTTCTAGTTTTTTAATATTAGATATAGATATAGATAGATATAGAGATATAACTGTAGATATAGATTAGTATAGGAGATGCTATTTCAAAAATGAAAATAGTATGGTTTATTTTATTTATTGATAATGCAGCTCATGAAAAAACGCCATTGGGGATGCCTACAATGCAACGGCAGTATCTCAACCCACCTCCACGGCTTGGAACGACGTCAGTTCCGGCAAGAGTCGTCCGTATTAGTGATGCGAGGGATGATGTCATGTTGCAACGTTTTTTGTTTTCGTTTCATGTAGCAGGAAACACACGGAAGTCGTCATGCAACAAATGCCTGGCGGACACAGTCTTCTCCTCGCTGTCCTCGTGGTCCCGCCGCGCGAGTCTCACCAGCTCTCACGGGTGGCCGCAGCCATCAGCAGGCCATGCCCATCGTCATCAGATGCGGCAGCGACTGCAGCGATAGCAAGCAGTACGCGGCGGCCTACCTGCGCGAACGAGCGACGACCCCGTCGGTGTCGGTGTAGGGGTGGGTGGGGCCACGTTCAGATCGGTGGCGCCGCGTCACGGCCGCACGCCATCCGCATGCCCGGCGCCCCGGCACGTGCTACAGTAGCCCCATCTGTCTCTTGGTTCTCTAGTTTAAGGTGTAGTGGTGGTCACGCACTCACGCATCACCCTGCACGGCTAGCGATATGTGCTACAGTACTACTACTACGGAAGTAGTATATCTTGGAGATTGTTCTCTTTTCTGTATTTTGCTTTTTTATTACCCACGTGACTCGCACGATGTGATTATTGTTTTCCCTCGCTCGGATTCTTGAAAGCCAGTTTTTTTTTTGCTAGTTGAATATGGATTCTGAGCAAAAATTAGTGGGGTATTTGGACCCCCCTAGTTTTTAAGAATTTAGCTTCATTTATTACTCCATAGGTCACAAAAACTAGCAAAAGCTGGGTATCAACAACTTTCTAATTTTTAACAATTCGGCAAAAACTGGCAAAAAAAAACTGGGGGTGTTTGGATCCCACCCAATTTCTAAAAGGCAGATTCTTAAAAACTGGCAAAAACTGGAGGGATCCAAACAGAGCCTTAGTTATAAAAAAAACAAACTCTAAGGCTTAAGGCTAAAGTTTAACATATCGGTATAGCAAATTTACAAAATCAGTTTAATTCTGCAAGAAAAAACATAAAACTATATGTAAAGAATTTTGTATGGTACCTGAGTATGTAGGATAAGTGATTATATTTGGAGATGAAAACGGTCCTTTTGCCCAAATGCATTTATATATAGACGTCGTCCTTAAGGCATGTTAGGGTTGCTTCACTTCACTTTTTCATCTCTGCTCTATATTTTTTCAGCTAAATAGGTATAGCTTCATATACTCTACTTCAGGAAAAAAAAGTACAATTGAGAGAGTATTTAAAGAGGAGTTTCGAAAACTCTAGGTTTTTATACAGCTACTATATAGTGGAGTCCATGGAGCAAAATTACTAAAGTAGTGTCAAACATGCCATTAGTCCACTCTTCAGCTTTTTCAGCTTTCTTCTCCTTTTCCTCCCTCGTGCTACTTTGTGGCTTGTTCAGTTGCAAAAAAAATTACAAAATAACTCTATAGCACGTTTCGTTGTTATTTGACAATTAGTGTCCAATCATGGTCTAATTAGGCTTAAAAGATTTGTCTCGTCCATTTCGTCTAAACTGTGTAATTAGTTTTATTTTTTTATCTATATTTAATGTTTTATACATGTGTCTAAAGATTCGATGTGACGGAAAATCTGAAAAATTTTACAAAATTTTCTGGGAACTAAACCGGCCTGGTCGAGGTCGTAGAGCTCGTGATTCAAGAAATAGAGAGTGGGCTGGGCGTCTTGGGGGTCCAGAGAGCAGGGGTGGATGTGGATCGAGATGCCACACGTGCTGGTTGGTGGGGGCCACACAAGAGGAGAGCTAAACAGTTTACTTCCTGCATGCTAGTGTTCGGATGGACTCTGACTTGATCGGATAGACTGTCCGATACATCCGGACAGACCGTCCGTCCAAGCACAGCACGCAGTGCCAAACTTTGAAGCTCTTGACTAGTTTTTGCAAATATGTAATTTGATGATGAATGCAGAATGCTCATGATGCAAGAAGTAATTCTCCTAGATAGCCTATTTTAAAAGGAAATGAAGCTACCAAGATTGATTTCATAATTTTGAAGCATTAGAGAATTAACTATGTAATTAACAAGCTCAAAGGATTTTATAATTTTATTTAAAATTGTAGATTTGTAGACATTGTTTTGGTTCCAAATTATATTTAAATAATGATTTAATATTTCATGAGGAATCCAGCAAATTTATTCATAATCTTTGGAGCTAGGATTTTTTTATATGAATTGTACAAGATCATGCAAATTTATTCATAATCTTTGGAGCCAGGAGAATTACAGAATAGATGTTCGGGATTTTGTTTCGGTCAAAGGTTATCAAGGGTTACTCAATATAGAGAAGGAAGGAGAATCCAGCTTTGTATCCAGTGAGTGTAAATGCCCTAGAATCTACTACTACAAAAGAATAAGAAAAGTCCGGTAATCACGTTAAAACCAATCCAGCGAGTGCAAATGCCTTGAAATCCATAGACGAACTGAGCAATACCTAATCTGGAGAGCCATATGTCCGCAAAAATGAGCAAGTCTGCTTCTAGCACTTTGCTTGCGCATAAAACTTGCTAATCCTTTTTCCCCGTGCAGAGCAAAAGAGATGTCGTCATTTATAGAACAACAAAAGAAAAATCACCTACTTTATCACCGTTATTAGGAAGCGAACAAAATGTACAGCAATCAAACATATGATCACCAATGTGGAGTCTGGGTGTGAAAGTTGTGGCAATCAGAGGAAAGTCAGAAAAAGGCTGATAAACTACGGTGCAAGCACTCGTGAGTATAAATGCCCTCGATTCCAGAGGACAAAAAAAAAGATAATCACTTCGACATACTGTGAGTGCAAGCTCACTTTAATATCAAGTGAGTGAATGCCCCTAAAATCCATAGAAGAACCAAAAAGTAGTGGTTTAGCAGAGATTTGTGGTGACCTGCAGGCACCAGCATCCTTACTTGACACTTTGCAGAAGCAAATGTTTGAAAGGGCGTGCTGCGTGAGAAAAGTGATCACTTGAAAGGAGAGAGGAGGAGAAAAGATGGTGCAAAGCTGTTGCATACATTCTTTTTTAGCTCAGTAGAAACGGAGCGATGGGACCTTGCATACACGGTATTGAACTTTAGTCTGCGGCTAACCCTGGTGTAAGTTTGCGTTGCTGCTGCCCTAAGTATCTATCATGGAGTGCACAGAAGAATTAGAAAACTCGGATGCAAGCATCTGGTGATCAGATCCGGTGAGTGTAAATGCCCTGGAATCTATAGACGAACTGAGCAATACCTAACCTGGAGAGCCATATGTCCGCAAAAATGACCCAAGTCTGCCGGTACTTTGCTTGCGCATGACTTGCTTGGCTTTTTCCCCCCGTAGCACAGCAAAAGAGAGGCTGCTGATGTCGTCATCTATAGAACAACAAAAGAAAAATCGCCTACTTTATTACCGTTAGGAAGCGAACAAAATGTACAGCGCGGCGAACCTTTGGTATCTTCGTCCCAATCTGACCAAAAATCATCGCATACTTTTCTTTACAGCAAGCACAATATACACCAAATATGGTTTTGTCTGGATTTGCCATGCATTGATCCACTTCTTTTATTTATGAGAATCTCGAGTTGCCCTTGCTTGATCCACTTCCATTTGGGCCACCAAATAAAGTCGAAAATCTAGGTGTGCTGCCCGTGACCCCGTCATCCTCTTTGCTTGCTTTGCTTCTCTGTGATTTCCGCGCGGAATGAGAATACAACAGTTGAGGCCATTTGTTTTCTAGATTGGATGAGAGGGATTTGATGTTGATTGGCGGACGTGGATCGTATATATCTGCTCCCTCTAATATAGCACTACTGTATCTAATGGTTGATAATGATATCGATGGATCGTGCATTGTATTGGCGGTGTATGATTAGCTGTCACAGACTAGCTGCACCAGGATCACGTCTCGTGAACTCGTGATCGATCCATATACGCACGCACGTGAACGAGTCAACAACACCACAGCATCACCCATCACCCAGTACGGTAAGAATACGGACCGTTTGACATCCTGTTCATCCGGCTTATAATTCATATTTTTTAGCTTGTTTTTTCAGCCGGTTTATCAGCACAGCCGAACGGGACAGAGGCTTTAGCTTGCGACGAAAATATAGCTCTAGCTGTGACGTCTCTGGTGAGCAGATTCTCTGGTTAAGCCAAAGCATTGAAAACACGTTTAGAAAATAAACAGCTTCTTCGGCTGACTGTTAGATAGAAAGAGCGAAATATCTATAGTGTCCTTCTTTTTTTTTCCTCTTTCTTTCTAATTTTTTATTATACCATACCCTTGAAAAAATTACCATTCCAAGAGCAGTAAATACGCCCTTCTGTCGAACACATACGATCCCACTTTAATTTTGTCACAAAACCGTATTCAATTTAATCCTACACTCCTACACATACGATGCATGTTCACAGCAATATACGGTATTCGTTTGCCTTCATCAAAAAAATATACGGTATTCGCCACACCTCTCTCCACGTCGTCCTGATCGTATACGCCCCGGGGGCCTACGTCGCGCGGCTAATCAGAGGCCGTGGACATGTCACATCCGTGACGTGGCGCGCCCCGATTGGCCCTGGCTCCGCCCATGTACGTGGCCGCCCGCCACCGTGTCCCCGGCGGCGCGTGCCACGCGCGCGAGCCGTGCCGCCAGGACACTCTACTCCAGCCTACTACCACTCCTGTTTAGGACCGCCCACTGTTTATAGTAGCCCCTTAATTTACGATTAATTACATCCTAAAAAAGCAGGCGACACGTTCTTTTCCTACCCCACCATCCTTTAGCGCCTCTTAATGACGCCGATTATCCAAAGCGATTCGCGATAACCACCGGGACCCAAGCGCAAACGTGACCGGCAAATATCTCGTGATCCCCGGTCCCGCCGCCGGTGGGGCCCGGGCGGCAGGGACCCGCCCGCCGCGGTCCTGGTGGACCCGGAGCCCCTGTGGACTCCTCGCGCGCCCCGCCCTATTAAACCCCACCGCCCCACGGCAGCAGTGTCATCCTCCCTCCCTCCCTCCGGACGAAATCTGACCCGGCTCACACTGCGCTGCTCCGCCCGTGCCCGCCATGGCGATCCGCTCCTCCAAGGCGGCCTGCTGGATCTCGCTGCTGCTCGCGCTCGCCGCCGTCGCGCTCCCCGCGCGAGCGGAGGAGCCGGCGGCGGAGGGTGCGGCGGAGGCCGTGCTCACCCTCGACGTCGACACCTTCGACGAGGCCGTCGCCAAGCACCCCTTCATGGTCGTCGAGTTCTACGCCCCCTGGTGAGTCGCTCGCGCGCGCTGCCCCGCACGCATGGCCGATTCGTCTAGTGGTGGTTCGTACGGGTAGATCTCGCGCTCGGATCGCGAGGGTTTAGCGGGCTCGGATCGGGGATTCCGCTGTCGGCTTGGTGAGATGCTTGGGTTGGGTGTTCTGTTCAGATGCGCGGGACTTGTGCTCGGATTGGGTTTTGGTGATGTGACGCGGCGTTTGGGGTCGCAGTTGCGCTGATTTAGTCGCTGTTCTTCGCGCGGATTTGTTTTGGTTACTGTGTGCCCGTCCACACTCAGATGAGTAGTGCTAAGTTCTGGTAGTAGTTGTTTTCGTCGATTTGTTGTTTGGTCTGGGTACTCGGTGGCTCAAGGATGATGAATCGCCGGTTTTGTTCGTTTTCTGTGGTTGGTGTGCTTGATTTGACGTCTGTGCGATGCTTTTTTTTGGAGGTTAGATGCTTTTTTTTGGTCACATGTACTACAGAATTAGGCCCGCACTTGCAGCTATGCTGATGTGCTGTACTGCTGTTGCTTCTGTGTGATTACTGTTGGGGCACTTGCAAGTTGCAACTTTACCGATGTCTCACTTCTGTGTGATTACTGTTGCTATCAGTACATGATCTGTATTAATTGATTAGTTGTTATAGCTAATGTGGTCAAATCGAATTTGCAGGTGTGGACACTGCAAGAAACTTGCTCCAGAGGTAATGATGCTTCTCCTATCCTGTGGTCACTCCCTTTACTTACAGAAAGTCTGTTCTGATTGGTTCGGTCTCATATGCTAAACTGCGTTTTCTGTGATGTTTCAGTATGAGAATGCGGCCAAGGCACTTAGCAAGCACGACCCACCGATTGTTCTCGCTAAGGTTGATGCTAACGAGGAGAAGAACAGGCCGCTTGCTACCAAGTACGAGATCCAAGGGTTCCCAACCCTCAAGATCTTCAGGAACCAGGGGAAGAACATTCAGGAATACAAGGGCCCCAGGGAGGCTGATGGCATTGTGGATTACTTAAAGAAGCAGGTTGGCCCTGCGTCCAAGGAGCTCAAGTCACCGGAAGATGTCGCTACCCATTTCGATGACAAGAAGATCTACATTGTAAGCTTCCAATTCAAAAATCTCACCTGTTTTTATTCAGTAATCATTTAATCAGTATTATGATGCGCATGTCAAGTGATGCTCTTGAGCTGACAATTGACTGATAATTGCAATTTTATAGGTTGGTGTCTTCACAGAATTCAGCGGCCCTGAATTTACAAACTTCATGGAGGTCGCTGAGAAGCTGAGGTCTGACTATGACTTTGGCCACACTTTGCACGCCAACCACCTCCCACGTGGTGATGCAGCTGTGGAGAGGCCATTGGTCAGGCTGCTGAAGCCTTTTGATGAGCTTGTTGTAGACAGCAAGGTTTTACTCACATTCTCTGTTACATTTGGTGATAGTTTTGGTAGCACTCATGTGTTTCATACTGACAATGAAGCATACCATCTATATTAATGTCATGTGATTGTCGTTAGTGACACATTGCTGCTACATTGTGCAGGATTTTGATGTCGCTGCTCTTGAGAAGTTTATTGATGCTAGCAGCACCCCTAGGGTTGTCACTTTTGACAAGAACCCTGACAACCACCCATACCTCATGAAGTTCTTCCAAAGCACAGCCCCCAAGGTAATAACATGACATTTCTGCTTGAAATAGTCTGAGTACTTCTATGAGCCAATTGTTGGTTAACTTGGACATTTTATATAACTTTATTTATTATTTACTACTGGATATCAACTAAATTTGATTGCAAGCTACCATGTCTGCATCCAACTAGCTTTAGTGTGCCATGTTAACTCTATTGAATGAATGCAATGCTTGGAAATTTGGAGTCTGCATCACTTAATTATCAAGTATATTTCTAGTGCAATCAACAAACTTTCTGGATTCATACAACAGCTTGTTCTATTCATATTTTAAATTTTCTAGTTTGAAGCTATAATTCTTGTGCGTTGGAAAAGGATGTTTACAGCATTGCACAATGGTTTTAAATTATTCATTACTGACTATTTTCACTGTTCTGTGACACCAAATGATTGGCAGGCTATGTTGTTTTTGAACTTCTCCACTGGACCTTTTGATTCTTTCAAGTCTGTTTACTCTGCTGCCGCAGAGGAATTCCAGAACAAGGAAATCAAGTTCCTTATTGGTGACATTGAAGCCAGCCAGGGTGCCTTCCAGGTTGGTTCTCACTTCCCCTTCTACATGATGCTTTTTAATTTTATACCAAAACCCTCTATGCTGACAGTCAAACTGTTGAAATGGCAGTACTTTGGTCTGAAAGAGGACCAGACACCCCTTATCCTCATCCAGGATGGTGATTCCAAGAAGTTCTTGAAGGATCACATTGAGGCTGACCAGATTATCTCTTGGTTGAAGGAGTACTTTGTAAGTACTGCTTGAACTTTAATACACTCATGTGATTATTTGTTTTGTTTAATTAATATGATATGGTTGTAGAGCTCATTGATCTGTTATATTTGTAGGATGGCAAATTGACGCCGTTCAAGAAGTCTGAACCTATTCCTGAGGTCAACAATGAGCCTGTTAAGGTTGTTGTGGCTGACAACATCCACGATTTCGTCTTCAAGTCTGGCAAAAATGGTACATATCCTGATTATTCTGTTCTATTTCATCAAATTAGGTTTATGGTAGGCGTAATTTCAGAAATTACATTTAGCATGTAGTTCTTGTCTTTGTTCCAGTGATGGAATTCTTTATATAATAGATTGAATAATCTTGATATATCTAATTCTTAATTCTGTTTAGCATGTAGTTCTTGTCTTTGCCCCAGGGATGGAAGGCTTTTTTATAATAGATTGAATATAATCTTGATATATCTAATTCTGTTGCAGTTCTTATTGAATTCTATGCCCCCTGGTGTGGACACTGCAAGAAGCTGGCGCCGGTCTTGGAAGAGGCAGCCACCACTCTCCTGAGTGATGAGGAAGTTGTGATTGCTAAGATGGTCCGTTTCTTACCCCACTAGACTTGGTCACTGTTCCTCCAGGACCCTTGTTACAAAAACCATTGTGGCTTAACCCCTATTTTGTTTCCAGGACGCGACCGCCAATGACGTGCCCAGTGAGTTCGAGGTCCAAGGGTACCCAACCATGTACTTCGTGACCCCCAGCGGGAAGGTCACCGCCTACGACAGCGGCAGGACTGCGGACGATATCGTCGACTTCATCAAGAAGAGCAAGGAGACCGCTGGTGCCGCCCAGGCGACGACGACATCCGAGAAGGCAGCTGACGCGGCTGAGAAGGTCGAGCCCGTCAAGGACGAGCTGTAAACACCCAAGGCGTGGACGGCTGTGGCTGTGTGTAAGCTTGGGAGAGGAGGGGGAGAACACCTGGCGCTAACATGCTTGGCAGCGCCAAGCCTCCAACTTTAGTTTTTGCGAGAGGGGAGAGAGGGCAAAGAGAGAATGCGAGGGATCTGTGACGTGTTTTGCTCTGTGGTGCGGCATGTCTGTGTATCCCATTGAGATTATGTACAATTTACAACCAGTCAGGGGAACCTTTTTAGTTGATTATCAGAAGTGACAGTAGAAAGAAACTGATTGTGGGCTGGTTGAATGGATGAATAAATGGCGAGTCCGCCATCATGAAACAGGCGCTTTTGTGATGGTGAGGTTACGGATGAATAAATGGCCAGTCATGAAACAGGCGCTTTTGTGATATGCCCAGTGCTGATGCTGAATGCAACAAAACGGGGAGAAATGCATTGAGAAAATTGGCTTTACATTGTGAAAAATTGGCGAAATGGCTAGTAGGGCACAGGCACCTCTTTCCCACCTGTGGAGATCGACTGCATTGTTATTTTTTATTTTTTCGAAAATGTTCACTTTTAGTCTTCTCGCATTGAATTTTTGGAAAAGAGTTCTCGCAGTGCACGCAAGGAGGTCAGGACACAGGGCTGTGGAGTCCTTTGTAACTTGCCGAGCCGGTGCAAAGCCTACCACGGCCCTTTGATGGCTCTGACTTTCTCGACTCTGGTTGCGTTGCCCGCGAGTCTATCCGCACTCGTGGTACTAAATTCATCCTTTATATATCCTGGTCAAAGATTCTCTTCTCTATATTCAATTTTCCCGCATCCATCCATCCTCTATATCATCCTCTATCCATTGTGGGGCTTACTTGTCACTTTATCTAAATATATCCATGTGAGATCTAGTTTTGAAGAATTTATTGAATGAATTTAATGGTGTAATCAGAATTTAATTTAGGTTTTTGATTTGTGAATTATAATATTTTTTTGTTACGAAAAAAGTGAGGCCCGTCACTGTCACCTTTCCCCTCTCTCCTCTCTCTCTGATGCTGTCTCACGCATGCGCTGCCTCTGCCGTTGCGTCCGCTAAAGGACGTCCGCTACGGCGGTAAATATAGCGGATGGAGCGTGTGTACTGTGATGTTTACAGGACCCGGTGCAGCATGTTTTTACGCTAAATGCTACTCTATCCCTTTACCGGATGCATATAGAGTTCACAGTGCAGTCGGTCTGAACCTCTATTTCCTCCGCTGGTGCTGTCAGGGTCAAGGTGGTCCTAAATGTAAATGTGCAGCTGTGCAGTTAACTCCAAGACACGCTAATCTCTCCTAGTCTCTATCCTTTTGATGGTGTAATTTTTTTTTTCAAACCGAGGAGAACCCCCACTTCTATTGCTAGAAGGGAAAAACAGATGGTGCAAGTGGAAGTTTGATCTTAAAATCTCTTCCTTCCTTCCTTCTTCCCAGAGTCACACAAAGGCTGAGCGCTACCAAGTAGAGGAGTACCTACTGGCTACCATGCCGTGCTGGCAAACATGCGGCGTCCTAAAAGAAAGCGGAGTCAAAGTCAAACGCCTCTAACATTGAGGCCGCGGCGTGTGGAGGAGCCCGACGCGGCAGCGGCGGCGCCGGTGTCAGAGGCGGAGGGGGAGGGGGAGGGGGGAGGCTGTCGTGCTCTCCCTCGGCGCCGACAGCTAGTTGGGCTCTTATATCGAGGTGCCGCCTACTAGGGACCGCATAGTCATATAACAGAGGGACAATTGGTTACCTAGCTGGCTACGGGACATGCATGGTCACTTGTATAGCCTTTTCGCTTGGGCTGAAATCTGGATTATCTGGCAGGTTTTTTTTAGAGAAAAACACTGCTAAATGGCTAACTGATCTGGCTGATAATCTCAAGCGAACAGGCTGCCGTACCATACATTTGATGGACAGTGAGGCCAGAGCTTTGGGATCGATGAAACAGCGGTAGTACGCAGAGTACGTACTACTACTTGTACCCATGCCTGTCCATGCGGCGTGGCAGAAATTTTAATTTGAAGACAATTGAAATTGCGGCGCGCAACAGGGGAGTGGTTATGTGGGTGATCCAGGGAGCACTTATGCCAATGTAGAAGTTTTTTTTAACCCATTTTGAAAATTAATCAACAACTGATGAAGTTTTATTTACAAAACTGACCCAAAGGTAAGAAGCAGAGCCGTGCACATGCAAAAGTAGTGAAGCGCCATTCACCATTGTGGTGAACTACTGAAAAAGTAGTGAAGCACCATTCATCAAAAAAAAGAAAAAGGTCAAGTGAAGAGGACAAACTTGGCTAGGCTAGGTTAGGTACTTCTCCGTAGCGTAGTTGGAACCTAACCGGTAGCCATTACTCACTCGCTTTCCTTGGGGTTTGGAGGAAAGCATTTCCTAAGCCCACCTTTGTGTACTAAGTTTATTCTTTGCACTCCTACGAACATTGGATTCACATTCATGTACTGCTGTCAGGGTCAAGGAGCACCTAAATATAAATGTGCAACTCTGCATTTAACTCCAAGATACGCTACTACTATATCCAAGTCTCTATCTCAAGTTGATGGTGAGTTTTTTTCCCAAACCGAGGAGAACCCCACTTCTATTGCTAGAAGGGAAATACAGATTATGCAAGTGGAAGTTTGATCTTAAAATCTCTTCCTTGCTTCCTTCTTCCTAGAGTCAAACAAAGGCTCAGCGCTACCCAAGTAGAGGAGTACCTACTGCTGGCAAACATGCGGCGTCCTAAAAGAAAGCGGAGTCAAAGTCAAACACCTCTAACATTGAGGCCGCGGCGTGTGGAGGAGCCCGACGTGGCGGCGATGTCGGCGTCGGCGATGGAGGGGGAGGGGGAGGGGGAGGCTGTTGTGCTCTCCCTTGACGCCGACAACTTCGACGAGGCCGTCGCCAAGCACCCATTCGTGGTCGTCCAATTCTACGCTCCCTGGGGAGGAAACGGGAGTTGAGGAGCGAACGGAACCAACCAACCTCGCAAAGGCAGGCTGTGAGGAGGCACTGGACGTTGAGCTTGAACGAGCTCTGGAGCTTATCGAATCTCCCCGACACCGTGGGATCCATCGGTGGCAGAATCCAGCCGAGGTAGAGACACCGCCACCTTGCCAATTCCAAGAGCGGCGAAAAGGTTGAGAGGAATGGTGAATGGGCTAGTTGGGCTCTTATATCGAGGTGCAGCCTACTAGGGACCGCATAGTCATATAACAGAGGGTCAATTGGTTACCTAGCTAGCTAGAGTACGTACTACTACTTGTACCCATGCCCATCCATGCGGTGTGGCAGAAATTTTAATTTGAAGACAATTGAAATTGTGGCGCACAACAAGGGAGTGGTTATGTGGGTGATCTAGGGAGCACTTTTGCCAATGTCAAAAAAATTTTTAACCAATTTTGAAAATTAATTAACACCGTTGAAGTTTTATTTACAAAACTGACCCAAAGGCAAGAAGCAGAGCCAAGCACAAGCAAAAGTAGTGAAGCGCCATTCACTGTTGTGGTGAACTACTGCAAAAGTAGTGAAGCGCCATTCATTAGAAAAGTAAATGGTCAAGTGAAGAGGACAAACTTGGCTAGGCTAGGTTAGGTACTTCTCCATAGCCGTAGTTGGAACCTAACCGGTAGCCATTACTCACTCGCTTTCCCTGGGATTTGGAGGAAAGCATTTCCTAAACCCACCTGTGTGTACTAGGTTTATTCTTTGCACTCCGACGATCATTGGATTCACATTCGTGTACTGGTGTCAGGGTCAAGGAGCACCTAAATGTAAATGTGCAGCTCTGCATTTAACTCCAAGATACGCTAATACTATCACCTAGTCTCTATCTCAAGTTGATGGTGAGATTTTTTCCAAACCAAGGAGAACCCCACTTCTATTGCTAGAAGGGAAATACAGATTGTGCAAGTGGAAGTTTGATCTTAAAATCTCTTCCTTGCTTCCTTCTTCCCAGAGTCAAACAAAGGCTGAGGGCTACCCAAGTAGAGGAGTACCTACTGCTGGCAAACATGCGGCGTCCTAAAAGAAAGCGGAGTCAAAGTCAAATGCCTCTAACATTGAGGCCGCAGCGTGTGGAGGAGCCCGACGTGGCAGCGATGTCGGCGTCGGTGACGGAGGGGGAGGGGGAGGCTGCTGTGCTCTCTCTTGACGCCGATAGCTTCGACGAGGCCGTCGCCAAGCACCCATTCGTGGTCGTCCAATTCTACGCTCCCTGGGGAGGAAACGGGAGTTGAGGAGCGAACGGAACCAACCAACCTCGCAAAGGCAGGCTGTGAGGGGGCACTGGACGTTGAGCTTGAACGAGGTCTGGAGCTTATCGAATCTCCTTGACACCGTGGGATCCATCGGTGGCAGAATCCAGCCGAGGTAGAGACACCGCCACCTTGCCAATTCCAAGAGCGGCAAAAAGGTTGAGAGGAATGGTGAATGGGCTAGTTGGGCTCTTATATCGAGGTGCAGCCTACTAGGGACCGCATAGTCATATAACAGAGGGTCAATTGGTTACCTAGCTAGCTAGAGTACGTACTACTACTTGTACCCATGCCCATCCATGCGGTGTGGCAGAAATTTTAATTTGAAGACAATTGAAATTGTGGCGCACAACAAGGGAGTGGTTATGTGGGTGATCTAGGGAGCACTTTTGCCAATGTCAAAAAAGTTTTTAACCAATTTTGAAAATTAATTAACACCGTTGAAGTTTTATTTACAAAACTGACCCAAAGGCAAGAAGTAGAGCCAAGCACATGCAAAAGTAGTGAAGCGCCATTCACCGTTGTGGTGAACTACTGCAAAAGTAGTGAAGCGCCATTCATTAGAAAAGTAAATGGTCAAGTGAAGAGGACAAACTTGGCTAGGCTAGGTTAGGTACTTCTCCATAGCCGTAGTTGGAACCTAACCGGTAGCCATTACTCACTCGCTTTCCCTGGGATTTGGAGGAAAGCATTTCCTAAACCCACCTGTGTGTACTAGGTTTATTCTTTGCACTCCGACGATCATTGGATTCACATTCGTGTATTGGTGTCAGGGTCAAGGAGCACCTAAATGTAAATGTGCAGCTCTGCATTTAACTCCAAGATACGCTAATACTATCACCTAGTCTCTATCTCAAGTTGATGGTGAGATTTTTTCCAAACCAAGGAGAATCCCACTTCTATTGCTAGAAGGGAAATACAGATTGTGCAAGTGGAAGTTTGATCTTAAAATCTCTTCCTTGCTTCCTTCTTCCCAGAGTCAAACAAAGGCTGAGGGCTACTGTTGACGGTTCTTAAGTATCAATTTTAATTATCCAATAAATAAGGAAAAGGACCTATATGCAAGCAACACCTAGAATTAGGGTTTGATCTGACAGAATTCCACGAGTTTTGTTGTTTATCTGTTTCTGCAGGGGGTTATCAGGAAATACAAAGGAAAGGCCCACACGTCGGAATTACATAGATATATTAACGTGTTCACCGATTTTCTATCATCTTGAAGACTCCAGAAGCCACGGGATCGAACGGGAGGCCGAACGGGCCCGGGACCAGGGCGCCCGCCCTGGACCCTGGGGCGCCCGCCCTAGGTCTGCAACCAATCAGGATGAGTCTCGCGGATTATGCCCCACCGACCTAAAGGATCAAGGAAAACCGTGCGATTAATGTCGGTTTGATCCGACGGCCCAGGTTCACTTGAAGGGACTATATAAGCAGGACCCCTGGCCCCTGGAGAGGAGAATCCAAGTCCATTATTTTCATATTTTCCAGAGAGGATTCAGAGAGAGAGAGGTTCCCTTAGGGTTCCCACCTCATTAGGGCTCAGCATCCAATGTGAGATTAGACTTAGTTCTTCTAGATTGAGAGAGATAGAGTGGAGGTATAGATCGAAGGAAGCCCGGCCTGTCGGTGACTACTTCGAGGTTGTACCTGGGGATCAAGTTCTCCTAACCTGAGGCTTGCTCCTAGGATTCTTCAGTATTTCGACTTCTAAATTCTAGTAAGTTCTTTGTTTTATTGTTCTTTGGTTTATGAGTTTACTTTAATCTCTTCGCGTAGAGTTTAGAGTAATCATCTCTAGCGTAAACGAGGTGTTTGGGCTAGGATACTCATAGATATCCCCTGTCTAGCCGGACCGTGGTAGTAGCGAGGAACGTGACATTTCCGTAGCTACCTTTGTATTCCATATCCCGTTAGCAGGATCGATAGGGTTTATAGGTGCGGGTCGAACATCCTTTGAGGTGTCTAGATTCCGTGAGCCTCCCCAATAGAGCAGTAGATCATCCTTACCAAGGTTAGAACGAGAGTGCAGTTGCAGTCTTCTCTATACATCGCTCACATCAAATCACAGTGGTTGTAGCCTAAAGGTTAGTAGTAATAGATTTGGTTAGTCAGATGCACGCTTTCTCCTAGTGGTAAAAAAATAAATACGATACTCTGGATAACATCCCGGGTGAAGTGCTCACCGATATCCGTGCGCTTGCGGATCATTTCCTAATTGCGTTACCAAATATCAACAAGCATTTCTGGCGCCGTTGCCGGAGAGAAAGACGGTTTGCTGAGATAACCTTGAATCTTACTACTAGCTTGTACCTATACTTTTATCTTTCTTTATCTTTTTATTCCTTATCTTTTCTGTATTCTTACCTTATGGAGAACCAAGATTCTAAATCAATCTATCAATTTGCAACACCTTCGGAAACTGACCTTTTACCATGGGAGTCATCACAGCCTATCCAAACATCCCAGTATAGGTTAAGTTCAAGGTTAATTGCCATGATTGAGAACCTATCCTTTTCGGGAAAGGAAGACGAAAATCCTTACCTTCATATTAGAGATTTTGAGCAAACATGCGATTGTCTTCGCATTGAAGGCATTTCTGATAAGACTTTACGTTGGAAGCTTTTTCCTTTTTCCTTAAGAGGAGAAGCTAGACGATGGTATAGTCAGAAGGTAAGTCAACAACGAGGTGAATGGAGAGTCTTACGAGCCAACTTCTGTTTAGATTTTTATTCCCTCAATCGTATCGCCGACCTTAGACTCGAAGTTCTATCTTTTAAACAAAAAGAAAATGAAACTTTGGGAAAATCCTGGAAACGTTTTTCTGATCTTTTAGAATCTGGTCCAAAACTCAATATTGAAGATCCTATTCTCCTTTTTCATTTCTTTCGAGGTCTTCAGAAAGATCATAAACAAATGCTACATACAATGTCTAGAGGTTCTTTCTTTCGTATCCCTACTGATGAAGCTAGAGCGATCCTAGATAGAATCCTAGAAACTGAGATGGATAATACCCTCCATGATGAAACCTACGAAGCCGAAGTAGACACTCTGCCGAATTCTTCACCTACTTCAGCTATCCCAAGTTTTGAGCCACAAAAGGAAGAAATTCCACCACCTGATTTCATGCTGGATATAGAATCTGATCTTTTTGCCGATTTTGGAAACATTTCAAACTACCATTCTATAGACAAACCCCAAAGTGGCCATTATAGCATTTGTTTACTAAGTGAATATCAATTGAGAGAGCTTATCTCAGTCATGAGTAGCGAATGGTTGGAGGAGTCAGAGCTTTCCTCTGAAGTGATCCGTTTGGATACACCTCCTATCACTATACGCTGTGCTTATGATTCTGATCAATTTGATGCTCTCTATAATCCTGTTGTGGGGATCAATATCATGTCTGAAGCTTTTGCACTTAAATTATTTGGAAAATTAATTTTAACCCCCACAACAAAGTTCATGAAGGAATCTTCGGGACGATTGGTCCCCAGTCTTGGAATTGTGAATGTCCTACCCTTTATAGTAGAAGGCTCCATGATTCATTTGAACTTTTATATCTTTGATACATGGGACTTCGACCTGTTGTTAGGATAACCATTTAGAAGACTCCTTTATGAAGGTCAAACTGGAAAGCTACACATTTCTTTTGGAAAGGATTTTAAATTCCCTATGACAATTTCTCACTCCTTGAATAATAAGATCGAGTCATCTCTTTTGCCTGATCCTATGGAAGAGGTAAAAGCTGCGTCTCTAGAGCTTTTAAATGAATCAGACTTAGAAGAAGCCCCTTTCTTCATAGAAGAGGAAGCTGAACCTTCTGAACCTGAACCTTTAGATGAGTTTGCAGAAACACCCAGACCTCCTATAGAGCTTAAAACTTTACCACCCGGTCTTATCTATGCTTTCCTAAACAATAATCCAGAGTTTCCTGTGATCATTAGTAATAAACTCACTCAGGAACAAACTCTGCGATTAATGACCGTTTTAGAAAAACATCACTCAGTCTTTGGCTACTCACTCCAAGATCTTACAGGAATCAGTCCTATGATTTGCACCCATCGCATTCCGACAGATCCTTCTGTTTCACCTTCTCGGGAACCCCAACGTAGACTCAACAACGCGATGAGAGAAGTAGTTAAAAAGGAAGTTATAAAGTTGCTGCATGCAGGGATTATATATCCTGTGCCGCATAGTGAATGGGTGAGCCCTGTTCAAGTTGTGCCTAAAAAGGGAGGCATGACTGTTGTTACAAATGAGAAGAACGAGCTAATTCCGCAACGCACCGTCACAGGGTGGCGGATGTGCATTGACTATAGAAAACTGAATAAAGCCACGAAAAAGGATCACTTTCCTTTACCTTTTATAGATGAGATGTTAGAGCGGTTAGCGAACCATTCGTTCTTCTGTTTCTTAGATGGATATTCAGGGTACCACCAGATCCCGATCCATCCTGATGATCAAAGCAAAACCACTTTTACCTGTCCATACGGAACTTATGCTTATCGTAGAATGTCTTTTGGGCTATGTAATGCACCAGCTTCTTTTCAAAGATGCATGATGTCTATATTTTTTGATATGATTGAAGAGATTATGGAAGTTTTCATGGATGATTTTTCTGTTTATGGAAAAACTTTTGATAATTGTCTTGAAAACTTAGACAAGGTTTTGCAAAGATGCAAAGAAAAGCACTTAGTCCTTAACTGGGAAAAATGTCATTTTATGGTTAGGGAAGGAATAGTGCTAGGACACCTAGTGTCTAAAAGAGGTATTGAGGTAGATAAAGCTAAAATTGAAGTAATAGAACAACTACCTCCACCTGTGAATATAAAAGGAATTCGAAGCTTTCTTGGCCATGCTGGTTTTTATCGCAGATTCATAAAAGATTTTTCATTTATTGCTAGACCACTCACTCTTTTGCTAGCCAAGGATGCTCCTTTCGAATTTGATGATGCATGTTTAAAAGCTTTTGAATTATTAAAGAATGCACTCATCTCTGCACCAATCATTCAACCCCCTGATTGGTCGTTGCCTTTTGAAATTATGTGTGATGCTAGTGATTATGCTGTGGGGGCAGTTTTGGGGCAAACAAAAGATAAGAAGCATCATGCAATTGCTTACGCCAGTAAAACTTTGACAGGAGCTCAACTTAATTATGCAACCACTGAAAAAGAGCTTTTGGCTGTTGTCTTTGGCATTGATAAATTTAGATCTTACTTAGTAGGAGCTAAAATAATTGTTTACACTGATCATGCTGCACTAAAATATTTGTTCACTAAAAAAGATGCTAAACCTCGCCTAATTAGATGGATCTTGTTACTCCAAGAATTTGACTTAGAAATAAAAGATAAAAAGGGAGTAGAAAATTCTGTTGCTGATCACTTGTCTAGAATGCACTTTAAGGATCCACAGGAAACACCCATTAATGATTCACTCCGGGACGACATGCTCTATGGACTGAACAGGTCTGACCCCTGGTATGCAGATATTGTTAATTTTATGGTTTCAGGGTATGTACCACCAGGAGTGAACAAGAAGAAGCTTATTCAAGAAAGTTGTTCACACATATGGGATGAGCCATACCTCTTCCGAGTATGCGCTGATGGCTTACTCAGAAGGTGTGTGACCACTGAGGAAGGGTGGAAGATCATCGACAGATGCCATTCATCACCATACGGAGGTCATTATGGAGCATTTCGTACACATTCAAAGATCTGGCAATGTGGATTCTATTGGCCTACAATGTATGAAGACACAAGGCAATATATCAGAAGATGTGGGCCATGTCAAAGGCACGGAAACATAAATACAAGAGATGCTATGCCACTCACCAACAACCTTCAGATTGAGCTCTTTGATGTTTGGGGAATAGACTACATGGGTCCATTTCCTCCATCAAAGAAGTGTGAATTCATCTTGGTGGCAGTTGACTACGTCTCCAAGTGGGTAGAAGCACTACCTTGCAAGCGTGCCGACAATATTAATTCAAAGAGGATGTTTGAAGAGATTATATTTCCAAGATTTGGAGTCCCTAGGGTGGTGATAAGTGATGGGGGATCACACTTCATCGACGAACGCTTTGAGCATTATCTAGCAAAACATGGAATCCGTCACAACGTTGCTACCCCATATCATCCTCAGACAAGTGGCCAAGCAGAGACTTCCAACAAGCAAATCAAGAACATTCTTCAGAAAACAGTAAATGAGATGGGAACAGCATGGAAGGAAAAGTTACCCGATGCACTCTGGGCATACCGGACAGCATACAAGACCCCAATTGGAATGACCCCATACCAATTGGTGTACGGGAAGACTTGCCACTTGCCTATTGAACTAGAGTTCAAAGCACACTGGGCCATAAGAAGATGGAATATGGACCTAGATGTTGCTGGAGATCATAGAAGAATGCAACTATCAGAATTAGAAGAATGGCGAGAGAAAGCATGTCGCAATTCGAAGATCTACAAAGAAAGAGTCAAAAGATGGCATGACAAGAGGATCAAGAAGGAGTTCTCACCCGGAGATAAGGTATTACTTTTTAATTCCAGGGTGAAGCTTTTCGGGCATGGAAAACTCTGGAGTAAATGGGAAGGACCATACAAGGTAGTTAATTCATCATCCCACGGAGCTATTACACTTCAAAACGACGAAGGTACGCTATTCAAGGTAAATGGTCAACGTCTTAAATTATTTTTAGAACCCAATAAAGAATTAGAAGAAATAGACGTGATCCATTTTTACCTTCCGATGGAGAATTAAAGCCCGACCTTTTTAATCTGACGTTTTTGGGCCACGTATATATTTTTCGGGATAAAAATACTTCTAGAAACACGCTCGAGCAAGCGGGCCCGCAGAGGAGGCAGGCCCAGGGCGGGCGCCCTGAGGATGAGGGCGGGCACCCTGCCCTGGTGTCCCCTCGGCCCCGGCCTCTTCCGACGTGCTTTCCTCATCTATGGTTATCCAGAAAATTCCGCGAATGGGTTGTTACGCACGCCCGGCAGCGGGATGGATCTATGGAAACCCTAGAGGCACTTTTTGACCCCTATATAAACAGACCCCTGACGTCAGCTTTCAACACCAATTCATTCAATCCTTCTCTCCTCCTCAATTAGAGCTTGTCTAGTTCCTTGCTTCTCCAATGGCCGACAAGACCCACCGCAACTGGGAGATCGTCCCTTACGACCTCAACCGCAGCCCCTTCTTCTCAAGGGACCGTCGTCCAAGCAAGAAGCCATCATCAAGGTACCAGCCGGCACGAAAATCCTGCCACCTAAACCCACTGAGCGGGTTGTAGGCGTCAAGACCAACCGGAGCGGCGAGATCAGCAGCGTCCACTACACTACGGAGAAGGAGAGGCCCCGCTTCGAAGGAGTTAGGACAGCAAAAGTTCGCTTCATCCCACCAAAGGAAGCTCCTAAGCACGCTCTCAATTCGTTTGAGACACCACCGAAGCGCCGCAGGACCATAGCAGATGTGGATGAGGACATCATGACAGCAAATAGACATATTATGGAACTTCAGTCCACAGTTAGCTCCCTTAGTAGGCAGGTCTCCAACCTGAACACTACTGTGCTCATGCTTAAACGTGACCTTTCTGATGCCCTTGCTAGGATCAGGGATTTAGAGCAACACTAAGCTATCTAGATTAGACCTTGAGGCAGTGTGTCTTAGTCTTCATCATTAGATTCAATTAGATTCAATTCAGTTTAGATTAGTTCGCTTCATTAGTCAGTGTAATAAATGCCTCAAGACAAATAAAGATTATTATTATTATGCCTCATGTATCTCCACTTTATTTTTATGCAAGAAAGCAGGAAACAAGTATGGGGGAATCCCCCCGACATGGTAAATGCACTTCGATTGCACCACTCCACGATTCAGGTACATACTCTGCACGCTTTATTTACATATATACAAATACATATTGGGCTGTGTAGAATATTGTTCCTAACATGATAATTTAAAAAGACAAAAATATTTTTTATCATGATCAATCTCACTCTGTGATATTTCTGAAAACCTGCATTTATTGAAAATCATTTTAAAAACTATGTGTTACTCAAGTCATTGTGGAATGTGAGATGGTAGAATATGAGTATCTTATTCTTGAAATCTTTGTCGCTTGGAGATTTTCTTTTCAAAAACTTCAAAAATATAGCTACCATCCTCAATATTTTATATGCCTGATAAACCTAAAAATATTAATTTGCTTTGTATTGAGTTTGTGCAAAACGAGTTAGACCCTTGTTGAGAGATTTATCATACTCCCAAGATCAAGACATTTTTATTCAGAAAGATTCACTCTTCCGAAGTATTATTGCATTAGAGGCATGGGCTATGCAAAAATATATTTCGAGGAAATAAAAAGGAGCAAGTGCTCGACAACCTCGCAGAAAAATGGACAAGTGTCCGGAAGTAGAATTAGGGGTACCTCAGTATCCACCTGAAAAAAAATGAGATGATAAAAATATATATGGTAAAAAGAAAATGATAGCCCATGGTCCCTCTAAAAAGCAATATGCCAGTAAGAGTTGACAAGTTTTAATTTTCAAAGTCTTTGATCTAAGAGTATGGCATTCCTCTCCTCGGATCCCATTTTGACCCAGGCAATATATGCAAAGTAAGTATGCTTGAGAATTTCTACAAAATAAAACAGCCTCAGTGAGATATATAAAAGATAAATGAGTGATCTTAGAGCCCCTATGAGGATAAAGGTATGCTAAGTTTTCAATTCAAAAATATATAAAAAACTCCAAGTGACAGGGTTGAGAAGAAGAAAGGATCTCTACTTCAACCATATATTTCCCTGACTACAGTGCACAGTGGACATTCACAACACCCTACAGGTATAAAAAGAATGCTTTACAATGTTTCAACCCCAGTTATTTTTCTGAACCATCCTTTTCTCGAGGACGAGTAAAAGCCTAAGTATGGGGGTGTTTGTTGACGGTTCTTGAGTATCAATTTTAATTATCCAATAAATAAGGAAAAGGACCTATATGCAAGCAACACCTAGAATTAGGGTTTGATCTGACAGAATTCTATGAGTTTTGTTGTTTATCTGTTTCTGCAGGGGGTTATTAGGAAATACAAAGGAAAGGCCCACACGTCGGAATTACATAGAGATATTAACGTGTTCACCGATTTTCTATCATCTAGAAGACTCCAGAAGCCACGGGATCGAACGGGAGGCCGAACGGGCCCGGGACCAGGGCGCCCGCCCTGGACCCTGGGGCGCCCGCCCTAGGTCTGCAACCAATCAGGATGAGTCTCGCGGATTATGCCCCACCGACCTAAAGGATCAAGGAAAACCGTGCGATTAATGTCGGTTTGATCCGACGGCCTAGGTTCACTTGAAGGGACTATATAAGCAGGACCCCTGGCCCCTGGAGAGGAGAATCCAAGTCTATTATTTTCATATTTTCCAGAGAGGATTCAGAGAGAGAGGTTCCCTTAGGGTTCCCACCTCATTAGGGCTCAGCATCCAATGTGAGATTAGACTTAGTTCTTCTAGATTGAGAGAGATAGAGTGGAGGTATAGATCGAAGGAAGCCCGGCCTATCGGTGACTACTTCGAGGTTGTACCTGCGGGATCAAGTTCTCCTAACCCGAGGCTTGCTCCTAGGATTCTTCAGTATTTTGACTTCTAAATTCTAGTAAGTTCTTTGTTTTATTATTCTTTGGTTTATGAGTTTACTTTAATCTCTTCGCGTAGAGTTTAGAGTAATCATCTCTAGCGTAAACGAGGTGTTTGGGCTAGGATACTCATAGATATCCCCTGTCTAGCCGGACCGTGGTAGTAGCGAGGAACGCGACATTTCCGTAGCTACCTTTGTATTCCATATCCCGTTAGCAGGATCGATAGGGTTTATAGGTGCGGGTCGAACATCCTTTGAGGTGTCTAGATTCCGTGAGCCTCCCCAATAGAGCAGTAGATCATCCTTACCAAGGTTAGAACGAGAGTGTAGTTGCAGTCTTCTCTATACATCGCTCACATCAAATCACAGTGGTTGTAGCCTAAAGGTTAGTAGTAATAGATTTGGTTAGTCAGATGCACGCTTTCTCCTAGTGGTAAAAAAATAAATACGATACTCTGGATAACATCCCGGGTGAAGTGCTCACCGATATCCGTGCGCTTGCGGATCATTTCCTAATTGCGTTACCAAATATCAACAGCTACCCAAGTAGAGGAGTACCTACTGCTGGCAAACATGCGGCGTCCTAAAAGAAAGCGGAGTCAAAGTCAAACGCCTCTAACATTGAGGCCGCGGCGTGTGGAGGAGCCCGACGTGGCGGCGATGTCGGCGTCGGTGACGGAGGGGGAGGGGGAGGCTGTTGTGCTCTCCCTTGACGCCGACAGCTTCGACGAGGCCGTCGCCAAGCACCCATTCATGGTCGTCCAATTCTACGCTCCCTGGGGAGGAAACGAGAGTTGAGGAGCGAACAGAACCAACCAACCTCGCAAAGGCAAGTTGTGAGGAGGCATTGGACGTTGAGCTTGAATGAGCTCTGGAGCTTATCGAATCTCCCCGACACCGTGGGATCCATCGGTGGCAGAATCCGGCCGAGGTAGAGACACCGCCACCTTGCCAATTCCAAGAGCGGAGAAAAGGTTGAGAGGAATGGTGAATGGGCTAGTTGGGCTCTTATATCGAGGTGCAGCCTACTAGGGACCGCATAGTCATATAACAGAGGGTCAATTGGTTACCTAGCTAGCTAGAGTACGTACTACTACTTGTACCCATGCCCATCCATGCGGTGTGGCAGAAATTTTAATTTGAAGACAATTGAAATTGCGGCGCACAACAAGGGAGTGGTTATGTGGGTGATCTAGGGAGCACTTTTGCCAATGTCAAAAAAATTTTAACCCATTTTGAAAATTAATTAACACCGTTGAAGTTTTATTTACAAAACTGACCCAAAGGCAAGAAGCAGAGCCATGCACATGCAAAATTAGTGAAGCGCCATTCACCGTTGTGGTGAACTACTGCAAAAGTAGTGAAGCGCCATTCATTAGAAAAGTAAATGGTCAAGTGAAGAGGACAAACTTGGCTAGGCTAGGTTAGGTACTTCTCCGTAGCCGTAGTTGGAACCTAACCAGTAGCCATTACCTACTCGCTTTCCTTGGGATTTGGAGGAAAGCATTTCCTAAACCCACCTGTGTGTACTAGGTTTATTCTTTGGACTCCTACGATCATTGGATTCGCATTCGTGTACTGCTGTCAGGGTCAAGGGGCGCCTAAATGTAAATGTGCAGCTTTGCATTTAACTCCAAGATACGCTAATACTATCACCTAGTCTCTATCTCAAGTTGATGGTGAGTTTTTTCCAAACCAAGGAGAACCCCACTTCTATTGCTAGAAGGGAAATACAGATGGTGCAAGTGGAAGTTTGATCTTAAAATCTCTTCCTTCCTTCTTCCCAGAGTCAAACAAAGGTTGAGCGCTACCCAAGTAGTGGAGTACCTACTGGCTACCGTGCTATGCTGGCAAACATGCGACGTCCTAAAAGAAAGCGGAGTCATAGTCAAACGCCTCTAACATTGAGGCCGCGGCGTGTGGAGGAGCCCGACGCGGCGGCGACGTCGGTGTCAGCGATGGAGGGGGAGGCTGCCGTGCTCTCCCTCGACGCCGACAGCTTCGACGATGCCGTCGCCAAGCACCCAGTCGTGGTCTCCAGTTCTACGCTCCCTGGGGAGGAAACATGAGTTGAGGAGCGAACGGAACCAACCAACCTCGCAGAGGCAGGCTGTGAGGAGGCACTGGACATTGAGCTTGAACGAGCTCTAGAGCTTGTTGAATCTCCCCGACATCGTGGGTTCCATCGGTGGCAGAATCCGACCAAGGTAGAGATGCCGCCACCTTGCGAATTCCAAGAGCGGCGAAAAGGTTGAGAGGAATGGTGAATGGGCTAGTTGGGCTATTATATCGAGGTGCGCCCTACTAGGGACCGCATAGTCATATAACAGAGGGTCAATTGGTTACCTAGCTGGCTATGGGACATGCATGGTCACTTGTCATCTGTGATGGGTTCACCGTACCATACATGTGATGGACAGTGAGGCCAGAGCTTTGGGATCGATGAAACAGTGGTAGTACACAAAGTACGTACTACTGCTTGTACCCATGCCCGTCCATGTAGCGTGGTAGAAATTTTAATTTGAAGACAATTGAAATTGCGGCGTGCAACAAGGGAGTGGTTATGTGGGTGATCTAGGGAGCACTTCTGCCAATGTAGAAATTTTTTTAACCCATTTTGAAAATTAATTAACACCGATGAAGTTTTATTTACAAAACTGACCCAAGTTAAGAAGTAGAGCCGTGCACATGCAAAAGTAGTGAAGCGCCATTCACCATTGTGGTGAACTACTGCAAAAGTAGTGAAGCGTCATTCATCACAAAAGAAAAAGTTCAAGTGAAGAGGACAAACTTGACTAGGCTAGGCTAGGTACTTCTCCGTAGCCGTAGTTGGAACCAACCGGTAGCCATTACTCACTCACTTTCCTTGGGATTTGGAGGAAAGCATTTCCTAAACCCACCTGTGTGTACTAGGTTTATTCTTTGCACTCCTTCGAGCATTGGATTCACATTCGTGTACTGCTGTCAGGGTCAAGGAGCACCTAAATGTAAATGTGCTGCTCTGCATTTAACTCCATGATACGCTAATACTACTCCCTCCGTCCCGAATTATCCGTCGTTCTAGCTACAGACCCGTGTCCCAGAATAAGTGTCGTCGAGGCTACTGTATATGGGCCCAAGACCTACCCTTCTAGCATTGTAGCCTTATCCTATCACGGTGTCACCCCATCGGCCCATCCCCCTTCCGGTTTCATCATCCGCTTGTCACAGCAACGCTCGCAGTCGCAAGTCGCAGCAACGCCATTACCCGCCCCTGCCGGTGTCGAGCAGCCTCCTAAGCAGGCCGATGTCGAGGCCTCATCGGCGCCCCCTCTCTTCTCCTTCGCTGGCACTCCCCCCTCTCTCCTCCTCCACCGATGGGCAATCAGGGGTGGGGCGGCTGAGATACTAGCACAGACCGTAGCATGCGGTGGCTGGAGTTGGAGCCTGTGGCTGCCAGCGTCAAGGAGGCTCCCCAGCAGGCCGACCTGAAGCTCTCGTCGGCGCCCTCCTCCCCTCCTCCTTCTTCTCCTTTGCCAGCGCCCTCCTCTTCTCCCCAGCGACCCCCTCTTCTCGTCCACCGGCGTGCAGGCGGAGGTGGGGCAGCCGAGATCCCGACGCAGGCACTAGCGGTGCAGCGGCCGGAGCTGGTGCTCGATCGCCCGCCGCTGCGGTTGCCGAGGGAACAAGGCGAGGCTGAACCAGATCTTGCGGCGGCGGAGTAGTGCGAGGCTGTCCCAGATCCGGCGGCCGGAGTCGAGGCGGCCCCTGGTTGTTCCTACGCGTCTCCATCCGATTTTTTGTCCTCGATCGATCCAATTTTTTGTGCGCGATCGATCTGATATTTGGAGCTGGACTTGGTCTTGGGGATCAAATTTGATTTTTGGAGCAGGACTTGGTCTTGTGGGAAATCAAACGAACAAGCAGGAGGAGAGAGAGAGATCGATGTCATGTCATGTGTATTGATTTCATAGGGCTATTTGGGTCTTTTAGCCTTCGCGTTGGTCTTCGTGCAGGACTCCCGACGACAAATAATTCGGGACGGAGGGAGTATGTCCTAGTCTCTATCTCAAGTTGATGGTGAGTTTTTTTTCTCAAACCAAGGAGAACCCCACTTCTATTGCTAGAAGGGAAATACAGATGGTGCAAGTGGAAGTTTGATCTTAAAATCTCTTCCTTCCTTCTTCTCAGAGTCAAACAAAGGCTGAGCGCTACCCAAGTAGAGGAGTACCTACTGGCTACCGTGTTGTGCTGGCAAACATGCGTAGTCCTAAAAGAAAGCGGAGTCAAAGTCAAACGCCACTAACATTGAGGCCGCGGCATGTGGAGGAGCCCGACGCGGCGGCGTCAGCGGCGGAGGGGGAGAGGGAGGCTGCTGTGCTCTCCCTCGACGCCGACAGCTTCAACGAGGCCATCGCCAAGCACTCATTTGTGGTCGCCCAGTTCTACGCTCGAAACGGGAGTTGAGGAGCGAACGAAACCAACCAACCTCGCGGGGGCAAGCTGTGAGGAGGCACTGGACGTTGAGCTTGAACGAGCTCTGGAGCTTGTCGAACCTCCCAGACGCTGCAGGATCCATTGGTGGCGGAATCCGGCGAAGGTAGAGACGTTGCCGCCTTGCGAATTCCAAGAGTGGCGAAAAGGTTGAGAGGAATGATGAATGGGCTAGTGGAGCTCTTATATCAAGATGCGGCCTACTTGGGACCGCATAGTCATATAACAGAGGGTCAATTGGT
This sequence comes from Saccharum spontaneum, assembly GCA_022457205.1. Classification (NCBI taxonomy): domain Eukaryota; kingdom Viridiplantae; phylum Streptophyta; class Magnoliopsida; order Poales; family Poaceae; genus Saccharum; species Saccharum spontaneum. Next base: position 21,730,487 of record CM039595.1, on the reverse strand, counting down.
TAGCTAGGCCTTGTTTAGTTCCACTTTTGGGAGGTGCCAGAAATACTGTAGCATTTTCGTTTGTATTTGTCAATTATTGTCAAACATTAACTAATTAAGCTTAAGAGATTCGTCTTGCAAAGTACAAGCAAACTGTATAATTAATTTTTTTTTACCTACATTTAATATTCCATGTATGTGTTTAAAGATTTGATGTGATGGTGATGTGATGAGGAATTTTGCACTTTTTGCATTTTAGAGGGAGAACTAAACAAGGGCCTAGCTGGCTACGGGACATGCATGGTCACTTGTCATCTATGATGGGTGCACCGTACAATGCATGTGATGGACAGTGAGGCCAAAGCTTTGGGATCCATGAAATAGCGGTAGTACTACTATTTGTACCCATGCATGCCCGTCCATGCGGCGTGGCAGAAATTTTAATTTGAAGATAATTGAAATTGCGTTGTGCAACAGGGGAGTGGTTATGTGTGTGATCCAGGGAGCACTTCTGCCAATGTAGAAAAAAATTTTAACCCATTTTGAAAATTAATTAACACTGTTGAAAATTAATTAATTTTATTTAACACTGTCGATGAGGCCGTCGCCAAGCACCCATTCGTGGTCACCCTGTTCTAGGCTCCCTGGTGAGACTAGAGTGTTCGATCGCGCCCCTCCCCTGCCGCTGCCTGACCTATTCGTTTAGGATTACGGTTAATTAACTTGTTCTAGCTGTTGTACTACCTACGTTGACTAAATCGAATCTGCAGGTGTCGACAGAGCAAGAAACTTGCTCCACAGGTAAACGCTTGTTTCTACGATCCTGGCCTGGCCACTCCCTTTGCACAAAGGGGTTCTGTTTTTCTCCAACATACAGAAAGGTCCTATGCTGACAGATTTAGTCTCATATATGCTAAACACCTAGCGTTTTCTGCGGTGTTTCAGTATGAGAAGGCGACCCGGCTGCTCAGCAAGCATGACCCACCGATCGTTCTCGTTAAGGTTGATGGTAACGGCGACAAGAACTGGCCGCTCGCTACCGTTTACAAGATGGAAGGGTTCCCAACCCTCAAGATATTCAGGAACCATGGGAACAACATTCAGGAATACAAGGGCCCCAGGGAGGCTGCTGAGGGCATCGTGGAGTACTTGAAGAAACAGGTTGGCCCTGCGTCCAAGGAGATCAAGTCACCGGAAGATGCGGCGGACCTGACCAGTGACAATACGATCTACATTGTAATGACCCAATGCTGAACTGATGATGCTCGATCTTGAGCTGGCTACTGACTGTAAAAAGTAATTGCAATCTTACAGGTTGGTGTTTTCGCAGAATTCAGCGGCACCGAGTTTTCAAACTTCATGGTGGTTGCTGATAAGCTGAGGTCTGACTATGACTTTGCCCACACTTTGCACGCCAACTACCTCCCGCGTGGTGACGTAATGGTGGAGAGGCCATTTGTTAGACTGTTTAAGCCATTTGACGACCTTGTTGCTGAATGCAAGGTTTTACTCTGATTCTCTTTTACATTTTGCAATAGTTTTGCTACAACTCTTGTACTTCATACAGTTAAACTCTTAAGTATACTACTAATATATATGATACCGTCATGTATGATTGTCAGTAATGACACATTGCTGCTACGTACATTGTGCAGGAGTTTGATGTCACTGCTCTGGAGAAGTTTATTGTTACTAGCAGCACTCCTAGAGTTGTCACTCTTGACAAAACCCCCGATAACCACTCATACCTCTTGAAATTCTACGAAAGCTCTGCACCCAAGGTAAGAAAATGGAGTAGTACTTCTATCACCCAATTGTTAGTTAAATTGACCAAGTTTTGTCAACATTGGGTGTTTGGTTGCCTTCCCAACGCAGCCCGACTCGTTTCCGGCGTGCAGGCCCACGGTGGCCAGGTTACACAGATGCAGTGGCTTTTGTTTGGTTGCTATATCCATGGAGCCAGGCCTGAGAAAGAAGTTGTTTGGTTTGCACCTTGTTCTGCACAGCTCCTCTCTAGCAGGTGCAGGCAACATGCACGCCAGTGCATGCAGCGAGCCTGGCCCGTGAGAAACGGAAACAAATCTCATTCCTGGAGAGCCTGGCTGAGCGGCTGATTTTGCATCTCTAGAACCTGGCTCAAGTGCTGGTACAGCTAACCAATCAGGCAAAGGTTGCATCCCGCGAGCCTGGGCAGCCGGCATGCGGGCAACCAAACGCCCCCTGAGTGTCTGCATCCAACTACTCAATTTTAACACAACCTGCCATGTCTGCGTTCAACTAGCTTTTAGTGTGTCATTCTACTTTATTGAATGCAATGCTGGCCATATCTGAGGTCTGCGTTTCTCTGTCTTAGATATGAAGTCTATTTCTATTGCCATCAATGAACTTTCGGTAAATATCCAACATCTTGTTCCATTTATCTTTCAGTTGTTTAGTTGTGACTTAAACCTATTGGATTGACAAAGGCTGTTTATAGCATTGTGCAGTGGGTTCTAATTGTTGATAAGTGAAAATTTTTCACTGTTCTTTGTCACCAGGCTATGCTATTTTTGAACTTCTCTGTTGGAACTTTAGGTTCCTTCAAGTCTACTTACTACGCTGCCGCAGTGTATTTCAAGGACAAGGAAATCAAGTTCCTTATTGGTGACACTGAAGCCAGCCAGGGTGCTTTGCAGGTTTGATTCTCACTTCCCCTTCTACACGATGTATTTTTAATTTATTCCTAAACCCTGTATGCTAACAATCCATCTGTTGAAATGACAGTACTTTGGTCTGAAAAAGGACCAGGCACCCCTTATCCTCATTCGGCATGGTGAATCCATGTTCTTGAAGAATCACATTGAGGCAGACCAGATTGTCTCTTGGTTGAAGGAGTACTTTGTAAGTACCGCTTCAAACTTCAATACACTCTTGTGATTAATTGTTTCATTTCATATGATTTTAGTGCTCATTTGATCTGTTATATTCGTAGGATGGCAAATTGACGCCGTTCAAGAAGTCTCAGCCAATTCCTGAGGTCAACAATGAGCCAGTTAAGGTGGTTGTGGCTGACAGTCTCCATGATGTGGTCTTCAAGTCTGGCAAAAATGGTATGCATCCTGATTGATCTGTTCTTTCATCAGTTAGGAACTATTTCTGGTAGGCATAATTCCAACAGAATTATGCTCGGCATGTAGTTCTTGGTTTTGTTCCTGTGATGGAAGTTTCTATATGATAGCTTAGAATCCCCTTGATGGCATATCTTTTTTTTTCTGTCACAGTTCTTATTGAATTCTATGCCCCCTGGTGTCGAGACTGCAAGAAGCTTGCACCCATCTTGGAGGAGGCAGCCACCACTCTTCAGAGTGATGATGAAGTGGTGGTCGCTAAGATGGTACGTTGCTTTCCCGCGTCTTGAACTCGAGTTGATCACTGTTCTTCCTGAACCCCTGTTGCCAAAAAAAAACATATAGCTTAAGCTTAAATTTAGCTAATTTGTGATCATTTTTGCAGGACGCAACCGCAAATGACGTGCCCAGCGAGTTTGATGGCTGCCAAGGCTATCCAGCCATGTACCTGGTGACCACCAGCAGGAAGGTAACAGCTTACGACGGTGGCCGGGCAGCCAATGAGATTGTGGACTTCGTCAAGAAGAACAAGGAGACTACCCGGCCAACAACAGTGCCCCCCCGAGACGCTGCAGACCCAGCCGCCACAGCCGAGTCCGTGAAGGGCGAGCGGTAGAAAACCCATGGTGTGTATGTTTGCGGACGACTGTGGATGTGAGCATGGGAGAGGAGAGGAGTGGAGGAAGCCACATGATTTTGCCGTGGGCTCGCTGCACTGCACTGACAGAATTTAGAATTCTAGCATAAAGTTTATTGTAAATCTATAATCTGCACCGTCATTGTGGAATATGACCTATACTCTTAAAGTTGTATGCCACCGTCCCTCTCATAGATCACTGTACATCAACAGTAGCTACCGTGGTTATCTAACCTATTCTAACCTATACGTCCCTCTCACAGATCGCTATACATCAACACCAGCTACAGTACGTGGTTATAAACAGTAATGGATCCTATGAACAGTACATACCCGTTGTTAAATGATGCGGTTCTGGATTCGGTGTTGGCTTCGTGTTATCTATTGTAGGTTGTTACAGTGATAGAGTTTGTTAGTGACTTGTATAGTAAGTAGATCATGATGTAATATGTTGTTTCATTTCTTTCCTTGTAAGCTAAGAATGTAATGTCACGCTGGGGGCTGTTCCTAGCTTATATAACATGAAGACGTGAGCTTGAGAAGGCATCACGTTACCCTAATCTTCACATGGTATCAGAGCAACTCGTTTCTGTGCCCGTCTACGTGATGGCATCTTCCTCCGCGTAGCCTGCTGCTCACTCGATCGGCTATCCGCCAACTGAGAAGCTCAGGCGCAACAACTTCGAGATGTGGAAGGCGCAGGTCCTCTCCGCGATCAACGGTGCGCAGATGGCGTACACGATCAGCCCCACCTTTGTGCCGCCACCGAAGGAGATCGCCAAGTTCGCCGACAAGCCGACGGAGAAGATCCCCAACCCAGAGTACGCTGCCTGGTTCGTCAAGGACCAACAAGTGCTTAACTATCTTCTCTCATCTCTATCACAGGAGATCATGTCCCAGGTCATGACCACTACAAAGGCGGCTGGAGCTTGGGCGGCAATCGAGGGCATGTTCGCTGCCGAGTCGCATGCACACGTGATCAACACGCGCATGGCGCTTGCAACAACCCAGAAAGGGACCTCAACGGTGGCCGAGTATTTCACTCGGATGAAGACTCTCGTGAATGAAATGGCATCCGGGGAAAGAAACTCGATGACGAGGAGATCACCTCGTACATACTAGCGGGTCTCAACTTTGACTTTAACCCGCTGGTATTTGCCATAGCTGCAAGGGTGGAGCCCATCACCCTCGCTAAACTCTTCACCCATATGACAAGCTTCGAGCAGCGCATGGATCTGCTTCAGGGCTCGGGCTCCGGCTCGGGTTCTTCGACGAATGTGGCCTCACGTGGAGGAGGCTGTGGTGGAGGCAATGGTGGATGTGACCGTGGCGGCGGGGGCTTCAATGCTCCTGGTGGCCGTGGTCGTGGGCGTTCGGGGGGCCTGTTGACGGTTCTTAAGTATCAATTTTAATTATCCAATAAATAAGGAAAAGGACCTATATGCAAGCAACACCTAGAATTAGGGTTTGATCTGACAGAATTCTACGAGTTTTGTTGTTTATCTGTTTCTGCAGGGGGTTATCAGGAAATACAAAGGAAAGGCCCACACGTCGGAATTACATAGAGATATTAACGTGTTCACCGATTTTCTATCATCTAGAAGACTCCAGAAGCCACGGGATCGAACGGGAGGCCGAACGGGCCCGGGACCAGGGCGCCCGCCCTGGACCCTGGGGCGCCCGCCCTAGGTCTGCAACCAATCAGGATGAGTCTCGCGGATTATGCCCCACCGACCTAAAGGATCAAGGAAAACCGTGCGATTAATGTCGGTTTGATCCGACGGCCTAGGTTCACTTGAAGGGACTATATAAGCAGGACCCCTGCCCCCTGGAGAGGAGAATCCAAGTCCATTATTTTCATATTTTCCAGAGAGGATTCAGAGAGAGAGGTTCCCTTAGGGTTCCCACCTCATTAGGGCTCAGCATCCAATGTGAGATTAGACTTAGTTCTTCTAGATTGAGAGAGATAGAGTGGAGGTATAGATCGAAGGAAGCCCGGCCTGTCGGTGACTACTTCGAGGTTGTACCTGCGGGATCAAGTTCTCCTAACCCGAGGCTTGCTCCTAGGATTCTTCAGTATTTCGACTTCTAAATTCTAGTAAGTTCTTTGTTTTATTGTTCTTTGGTTTATGAGTTTACTTTAATCTCTTCGCGTAGAGTTTAGAGTAATCATCTCTAGCGTAAACGAGGTGTTTGGGCTAGGATACTCATAGATATCCCCTGTCTAGCCGGACCGTGGTAGTAGCGAGGAACGTGACATTTCCGTAGCTACCTTTGTATTCCATATCCCGTTAGCAGGATCGATAGGGTTTATAGGTGCGGGTCGAACATCCTTTGAGGTGTCTAGATTCCGTGAGCCTCCCCAATAGAGCAGTAGATCATCCTTACCAAGGTTAGAACGAGAGTGTAGTTGCAGTCTTCTCTATACATCGCTCACATCAAATCACAGTGGTTGTAGCCTAAAGGTTAGTAGTAATAGATTTGGTTAGTCAGATGCACGCTTTCTCCTAGTGGTAAAAAAATAAATACGATACTCTGGATAACATCCCGGGTGAAGTGCTCACCGATATCCGTGCGCTTGCGGATCATTTCCTAATTGCGTTACCAAATATCAACAGGGCCGTGGCTCCAACTTTGAAGCTAGCGTCTTCTGCCAGATCTATGGCAAGAAGGGCCACCCTGCTGTTCGCTGCTTCAAGCGATTTGATGCCAGCTACACCGTCGGCAGCTAGGAGAAGAACAAGTTAGCCTCCACTGCAACTACCTCGTACGGTTTGGATGCCAATTGGTATGTCAACACCGGGGCGACCGATCACATCACTAGTGAGTTGGAGAAACTCACGGTGAGGCAAAAATACCACGGCAATGAGCAGGTGCACACGGCTAGTGGTTCAGGTATGAAAATCAACCATGTTGGTCGTAGTTTGTTTTATACCCCTTATCGTAATCTTGTCCTTGATAAAATTCTGCATGTTCCACAAGCAAATAAAAGCCTAGCATCTGTTCATTGTCTTGCTACTGATAATAATGTCTATCTTGAACTCTATCTTGATTATTTTCTTATTAAGGATTGGGACACGAAGAAGGTCCTGCATCAAGGGCGATGTAAAGGCGGCCTATATCCCTTGGCGTCCACCTCCACATAAAATAAAGCCGTCCACTCCACTGTCAAGGTTTCAGAGTCTCGATGGCATGCACGCCTAGGTCATCCATCGCCATCCGTCGTTCAGCAGATTCTCCAAAAGCATCGTTTATCGTTTATTCCTGAGTCGAATAAAGGGACTATCTGTGACGCTTGCCAACAAAGCAAGAGTCACCAATTGCCATACCCCAAGTCATCAAGTGTATCCTCTAGTCCACTAGAGTTAATATTTTCTGATGTTTGGGGGCCAGCTCCTGTGTATGTTGGCAAAACAATTTCTATGTTAGTTTTATCGATGATTTCAGTAAATTTACTTGGGTGTACCTGCTAAAACATAAATCTGAGGTATTTAAGTGTTTTCATGACTTTCAAAACATGGTAGAACAGCTTTTTAATAAGAAAATTCTTGTTGTTCAAACTGATTGGGGAGGGGAGTACCAAAAACTTAATATCTTTTTCAGCGTGTTGGTATTGTTCATCAAGTATCTTGCCCATATGCTCATCAACAAAATGGCTCCGCTGAGCGCAAGCATTGTCATATAGTTGAAACGGGGTTAACTTTGCTAGCACAAGCCTCCATGCCTCTTAAATTTTGGGATGAGACATTCCTTACTGCTGCCTCCATGCCTCTTAAATTTTGGGATGAGGCATTCCTTACTGCTGCCTTTCTTATTAATCGCATGCCTAGCAAAGTAATAGAAAATCAAACTCCTCTTGAGCACTTGTTTCATCAGCAGCCAGATTACTCTACTCTTCGAACGTTTGGTTGTGCTTGTTGGCCTAATCTATGCCCCTACAATAATAAGAAACTCCAATACAGATCCAAGCAATGTGTGTTTCTCGGTTACAGTCATAAGCACAAAGGTTTTAAATGCCTTGATGTTGCATCAGGACGAGTTTACATTTCTAGTGTTTGATGAAAACATCTACCCTTTTGCCAGTTTACATTCCAATGCTGGCGCTCGTCTCTGTTCTGAGATTTCCCTTCTTCCTGATCATCTCCTTCCCTCCTATGGTCATGGGGATGCAACAAACTATGATTCATCATGTGCTAACCCTACTAATGTGCATGTGGAAGAATGCTTGTCTCTAGGAAATTCATTTGATGCTGCAAACCCGGTTCAAAATGGAGAGAATACGCATTTTCCAGCTCATGCTTCCGGATCAGGAGCAGGCGCGGACTCCCAAGATGATGCGGCGATGCGGCAGCAGCGTAGATCATCTTCGGATCGCGTGCCTGATTCACTTGGCACTGTGGCTCCTTTGTCTGTCCCTCCGCGCGCGCTGGCGCTCCTTCGTTGTCACATGGCAGTGGCGCTCCGAGGCCGAGGGGACAGTGACTGCGTCCGCCTCGAAAGGAGCAGGCGGCAACGGATCTTCTACGCCACCGTCTATGTCACCACCTAGGTCGCCTGTGCCGCATGGATGCCCTGCGCATACGCCGTCATCATCACCTGGGGGTGCCGGATCTTCTACACCGGCTGTTACACCATCCTCTACGCCAGCGCCAGCAACTGTTGCATCACCGTCGCCACTGCCACCAGAGCGACCCCAAACTCATCTACAGCATGGCATTCGCAAGTCTAAAACCTACACTGATGGGACAATTAGGTATGGTCATTTAGCTACTGCTTCTGAAGAACCTACAAACTTACATGATGCACTGTCTAACCCTCATTGGAAAAATGCTATGGATCATGAATATTCTGCCTTGATGAAAAACAAAACATGACATCTTGTTCCTCCTCAACAAGGGCAAAATATTATTGATTGCCAGTGGGTTTATAAGGTCAAAAGGAAAGCTGATGGCACTATAGATAGATACAAGGAACGCTTAGTCGCAAAAGGGTTCAAGCAAAGATATGGGATTGACTATGAGGACACTTTTAGTCCAGTAGTTAAGGTGGCTACAATTCGTCTTGTCTTGTCTCTAGCAGTGTCACAGGG